>CM052541.1:53781648-53837214 GCA_028533065.1 Trachops cirrhosus | reverse complement strand
TCAGTGATTCATTGACTTATTGTATTAAAAATAGTCACATATCTTCAATTTATTTTTGTAATTTTTATAGTATATATTTACTTAATGATAGTTATATCTGTTTATAACAGTTATAAATAGATACACTAAATGAAATATGCCCCATTTCAGTACTTACATAGAAAGATGAAGTTTATTTTCACCACAGTAAAAATTTCTTGAACTTTAAAAAATAGTTTTACTTATTTTATCAAATTCTCTGATATCTGTTACATAAATTCTCTCTTTTTACTCTGAGTACCATCTTCTGAAAGAAAATTAGCCCCCAGCATAGTTTCTCTTCTGTCCCACAGGTCCCTTTTCTACTTCCGCACAGGCATTGCTATCTTGAGAATGTTTTGGCCTCAGCATGCTACTGTAAAGTGGTTACTAGGTGACACTTTCTGTTTTTCTCTCCAGGACATTCATTGCTCTCTCTAAATTCTTTTCTTAGATACTGATTGGTTAGAATCTCTTGGCACCTGGCAGTGCCTTCTCAGTTCTGAGTCCTGGCCAAAACCCACTCACTTTTCTTGCCTACAAGGAATATCTATTACATAGTTTGGTTTTGCTTCTATGATCAGGGCATATTTTTGTTTCATTAAAATGCACACACATGCATGCATACACACATACTATATACAGGAATAATCACATAATAATAAGGCTGTGTTTTTATCTGTTGCATTGTACAATTTATTCTTTGCTATATTAGCTGGATATGTTCAGTTTTGCACAGTCCTGAGTTGTATTTGTTTGCTTGTTTTATTAAACATCTTTTGCATGGTACTAATAATAAGAAATGCCCTTATGTACGGATTGGATAGAACCAAACTAACTGTGACTGCATTTGGTTCTATATGAGGGAACTACATTTGAAAACATTAATACACGTATTCTTTCCAATCGGTGTTAATATGGCAGTGATAAAGTCTTTGCTAGGCACCAAGCAGGTGATGAGGTAACTGGAATTCAGGAGTAAGATCTGCCAGCACACATCAGGTAATCTATTGTCAGTTCAGTTCATTTTAGAGAACCAGTCTTCTGTAGTAGTCTGATGATTCATAAGAATCTTGTAAGTTTCATGTTTTCTTAATAATAGCTATTTATAACACCTCCTATCTGCCTGGCATTGTGTTAGGAGATTTGCATAAATTAACTCTAATCCTCTTAATGAAACTGGAAAGGAATGTGTTATAGTTCTAATTTTTAGCTGAGACCATGCCACATACCTTTGTAAAACTCAAGGCATGCACTTTCACACTGTGATTGTTCTTTGGAGCATGCCAAATTCCCTTAGTGATATTAAATTTCAGTGAATTCAAAAAGAAAGGGAAATTGCCCCACTATTTGTTGTGACGCATTGAAACAAATTCTGGAGTTGGAGCCAGAATTCCTGGTTCAATAATTCTTCACTCTGCCAATTTATGTTCCTTTCTCCTTATTTGAGAAATAAGAATAATTACTTTTATATCCTTTCTCTTTGTCTCACAAGAGTTTTTTGAGAACCAGATGTATTAACAACATATAAAGAAAATTGGTAAAGATGAGAAAGTTGCTATGAAAGTAGAGTTTCAACATTTTCATCATAAAAAAATGGGAATAGTGTGAGGTTAAAATATGTTAACTAATCTTATTGTGGTAAACATTTTACAATATGTAAGTGTTTTGAATATCACATTGTATACCTTAAATTCACACAATATTATGTCAATTATATTTCAATCAAGCTGGGAAAAATATAAGCACTAATTTATTACTAAATACAGGGTAGGGCAAAAGTAAGCTTACAGTTGTTTACATGGTAAATACTGTAATTAATAAATAATAATACAAAAAACTTTTGCATTCTCACCACTGTAAACCTGTTTTTGCCTCACCCTGTATGTACATATGTGGACTGAATTCCAATACAGAAATAAATTATAGTATATATGATTAACTCAAATAGTACATCTATATTACATAGACATATACATACAATTGTAGAAATCTGAATAGCAAAAACTCTCAAATAGAAAAAGTTGAGTACAGAGGTCCACCCATATATCCCATGGGATTTATTCACTGAAAGCATAAAAAATTAGAAAAAATGAACAGCAAGGGTCAAAATGATATAATGAAATTTCTAGACCCTGAAAAATACCAGTCAACACCTGGCTCTATTGTGATGTAAAGAATAATAAAAATAGGTGATATCTCAGTGTGGTTTTAATTTGTATTTCTCTGAAGATTAGTGACATTGAACATCTTTTCACATCAGTATGCCCTCTTTGGAGAAGTGTCTGTCTATTCAGGTCCTTTGACCATTTTTTAATTGGATTGTTTGTCTTTTTGGTATTGAAGTTTATAAGTTCTTCATAAATTTAGGATATTAACTCCTTATCAGGTGTATCAGTGAATATATTCTCTATTCAGTGTGGAGTCTTTTCATTTTGTTGATGGTTTCCTTTGCTATGCAAAAACTTTTTAGTTTGATGTAGTCCCATTTGTTTATTTTTTCTTTTGTTTCCCTCTCCAAAGGAGATATATCATAAAAAATGTTGCTATAAGCAATGTCCAAGATTTTACTGTCTATATTTCTTCCAAGATTTTTACGGTTTCAAATCTAACATATAAGTCTTTAATCCATTTTGAGTTTATTCTTGTATGTGGTGTAAGAAGATAGTCTAATATCTGTCCAATCTTCCCAACATCATTTATGGAATAAACTATCTTTAGTCCATTGTATGTACCTGTTTCCTCTGCTAAATATTAATTGACTATAAAGGTGTGGGTTTATTTCTGATGTCCCTATTCTGTTTCATTGATTTATATATCTTTTTTTTTTCATGTCAGTAACATGCTGTTTTGATTACCGTGGCCTTATAGTATAGTTTGATATTAGGTAGCATTTTTCCTCATACTTGATTCTTCTTTCTCAAGGTGATGTAGCTATTTGGGGTCTTTTGTGATTCCTTATAAATTTTTGAAATATTTGTTCTAGTTCTGTGAAATACTTTACTTCACACCTGTCAGAATGGCTATCATCAATCAATCAACAAAGAACAAGTGCTTGCTAGGATGTGGAGGAAAGGGAATCCTTGTGCACTGTTGGTGGGAATACAAATTGGGGCAGCCACTGTGGAAAGCAGCATGGAGATACCTCAAAAAAATTAAACACGGAACTGCCTTATGACCCAACAATTCCACTTTTGGGAATTTATCCAAAGGAATTCAAAACATTAATTTGATATGCACCCCTATGTTTATTTATTTACAATCATCAAGATTTGGAAGCAACCCTAGTGTCTATTGGTAGATGAGTGGATAAAACAGCTTTGGTATGTTTATACAATGGAGTACCACTCAGCCATGAAAGAAAAATTTACCCTTTGCAACAGGATAGATGGACCTGGATAACATTATGCAAAGTAAAATAAGCCAGTCAGAGAAAGATAAGTACCATATGATTTCACTCATATGTGGAATCTAATAAACTAAACTAACAAGCAAAATAGAGACAGACTCATAGATAGAGAGCAGGTTGACAGCTCTGGGGGGATTAGTGGGCGGAGAGATCAAGCCAAAAAGTAAAAGAGCTCATGGACACAGACAACAGTATGGTGATTGTGGGGGCAGCAGAGGGCTTGATGCAGGTAGAAGAGGGTATGCAGGGATAATTGGTAATGGAAAAAATACAGTAAAAATGAACTATTGAAAATGATAATAAAAATAGAGTAGCTGGTAATGAATAACAGATACTTAAGCTGCAAGTGGTGATTTTAGTATTGGGGATTAGTTTGAAAATGACTTAAGCCACAAAGAGAGGTCATGAGCTATATCTTTTTGATATCAAAAAAGTAATTATTACTGAAAAAGAGCAGGATTATTGATTTCCTTTATCTATAAAGAGTGAAGCTACACAAAATAAAAAAAACTTTTTCATTTATCCTTTAAATTTAAGAATAACTTCTGAAAAACATTTCAAGCGTATTTTTCAGTAATTAAAATAGATCTTTTAATGTAGTATTTTCACATTTTCTTTAATAAAGGTACATTGGTTAATCATTGACAATTTTATCTTTTGTTGTTTGTTGGGGCTATGAGTACAGTTTATTAAAAGACCCAAACCTTAGATATAGAAAATGCTTCTATTAGGGGTCCTTGAAAACAAATCTGAGAACATGTGATTGTTCTGCTAGGGGAAATGACTTTCACCTGGCGGGTCATCCAGCTTTGTTTTGCTGCCTTTTCTATACCTTTGCCACCAGGTGGCAGTGAGACAACACATAAGGTTACCATGTAATTTATGTAATTTTTTACATTTTAGTATGAAATGAACAAAAAAAAAAGGCCGAGGATACCACTGAAGCAATCATTAAGGACTAGGGTGTTAGTATAAGAATGCGACTCAGATAATATAGGAAATATCAATTAATAGATTTTACATACAATGGTGGATGCATAAATGCATTCATGGACATATGTACAAGCACAACAGTATAGTTTACTTCTATTTGTAACAGTGGAAATGTTGAGAATAAACATATTATCAATGATTTGATATACAGTATGAAATAATAAACTACTTTTGAAGTTAAAAAGAAACAAAAATGGCCAGGAATTCGCAGGTATCAAAAATATTATAATAGTACTCATAGCCAAAAAGAACCTTAAAGATCAAAGATTAGACTTGTAGAGATTCCCAGATACTCAGAAGACCAGATGCAGACACCCATGCCATTCCTTGTCTAAACACGGGCAGTTCTGAGAATAAGGAGGGCACCATTTATTACATACCAGGATGGTAGCCATGCCTTCCCCAAGCAAACGAGAACAATGCTCAAGCTACAGTCACAGTAATGAAATGAGGCTTATTCATTGCCTTTTGCTGCTTCTATGTAGAAAGGAGTAAAAATAATATGTGAAAGATCTCTATTCCATAATTTTTCCAGACATGGAACTTTCATGAATTCCGAATTTTCTTTTGGCAAAATATGTTTCCTCTCTCCTTTACTTATGTAAATTTTTCTCATATTTCTATTTAGTCACTAATTTTCTATTTAAAAAGAAAGCTTTTCTGCTTCCTTAGGTCAAATTTTTCCATAATAAGCTTTCCTCATAGCACCATATTCCTTCAAACCGATTATTATTTTAAAGTATTTTGATAATATCTATATCACTACACTCCAAACTCCACAGGTAGAAAATTCTCTAGTTTTGATCAGTCATTATTCCTCAGCACATCTAAACTATATATATATATATATATATAGTAAATATATATATATATATATATATATATATATATAGTAAATGAATAAACATTCCAGTCACTGGAAATACAAATTAGAACATTGTTTTTCTTACAACGAATGTGTTTGACTAACAATAACTTGTCTTTCCAGCGCTAAGTGAAAAACTGAAATTCCCCCTCCATTTCTATTGGGTAAGAATTTTACAAAATTCTTTTGTAAAGGTAAAATATTATTTTAACAGAAAACCAAATATGTCTTTAGAGGTAAACTAGTCTCTATAAGTTCTAGGGTAAAGCACTTGGCTTCAGTTAGGAAGCTGACCTTTTATGCAGAGAACTTTATGTCCTGTACAGCAGCTGTTTCATTTCCATGTAGTGTTAACTTTAAGGTAGAATCCGAGCCCATGGTCCAAGGATAAACTTCAGTGCTTTGTGGCTCACTCTGAAATTATTAGAGGACTGTGTGTATGTGTATGTATGTGTACTTTTACTAAAAAAAGTGTATAATTTTCACTAAATTTTAAAATAACTATGCTATAGAAGTATATATTAAAATCATAATTAGGGGAGAAAATGTTACCACATCCTTATACTTAAGTCAAGCACCCTAAAGTCGTAATACCAATGTTTTTATGGTCAGTGTATGGCCACACAGCTCATTTTGTTGATGAGTTTAATGTATCTATATGATGAAAGATTAGAGACAACATGAGTAAAATAATGCATTTCTTCAAATATCAAGGTAATTTGAACTGTCACGGCCACATAAGCCTTTTTGCACTCTGGCAATATTCAACTATAAAAGGAAGAAAGAGCCCAACTAAAGCAAATCTTGTTCTATAGGATCAGCCCACACACAACAGCTCCTCCATTGTAGTCGCAGCCAGTCCTTACCACCCAGCAACATGAGGGTCAAACCCTACAAACAGCAATCAGGCCTCAACTACAGCAAGAGGTCACATACAACTTATGTAAAGGACACATGCAGACACCCAGCTCAGGTGACCAGGGAGACTGTTCCCCTGGGCCCCACAGGACACTAACTATATGAGGCCACTCTGCCTAATACACAGAAACAAAACAGAGAGGCAGTGGAAAGTAAAGAGACAAAGAAAAATGCCCCAAATGAAAGAACAGGAGAATTCTTCAGAACAAGAACTAAATGAAATAGAGGTAAGCAATCCACCCTGATACAGACTTCAAAACAATGGTTATAAGGATGCTCAAAACACTCAGTGAGAGCTTTAACAGCATGAAAAATGAACATAGAAACCATAAGAAAAGAACCAGTCAGAAATGAAGATGCACTGGAGGGAATGAACAGTAGAATAGATGAAGCAGAGGACTGAAGCAGTGATTTGGAATATAAGGGAGCAGAAAACACCCAATCAGATCAGCAAAAAAAAAAAATTAGGGATAGTTTAGAGGCCTCTCAAACAACATCAAATGTCCAACATTTGCATCATGAGGGTACCAAAAAGAGAAGAAAGAGAGCAAGAAATTAAAAACCTATTTGAAGTAATAATGACAGAAAATTTCCCTAGCCTGGCAAATGAAATAGACACACAAGCCCAAGAAGCACAGAAAGTCCCAAACAACATGAACCCAAAGAAGCTCACACAAGACACATCATAATTAAAGTACAGAAGGTTAAAGGCAAAGAGAGAATCTTAAAAGCAGTAAGAGAAGAAAAGCAGTTAGTTACCCACAAGGATGTCAGCAGATTTCTCAACAGAAACAATTTAAGCCAGAAGGGATTGGCAAGAAATATTCAAAGTGCTGAAAAGCAAGAACCTACAACCAAGACTATTCCACCCAGCAAAGTTATCATTTAAAATTGAAGGAGAGACAAAGACCTTCCCAGACAAGATAAAGCTAAGAAAGTTAATCACTTCCAAACCAGTATTACAAGAAATGTTAAAGGGACTTCCTTAGAAATAAGAAAAAATAAAATATGAACAATAAAATGGCAATAAATACATATCTATTAATAATTGCTCTAAATGTAGGTGGATTAAATGTCCCAGTCAAAAGATACAGGGTGTCTGAATGATTAACAAAACAAAACTCTTACATATGCTGCCTCTAAGAGACACACTTCAGATCGAGTTGACACACACAGATTGAAAGTAAAGTGATGGAAAAATAATGAAAATGCAAATGAAAAAAACAAAGCCAGGTTAGTAATACTTATTCCAGACAAAATAGACTTTAAAACAAAGGTTATAACAAGACTCAAAGAAGGAACCAGAAATACCACTTAGCATACATACCTGAAGAAACCAAAAACACTAATTCATATGCATCCATATGTTCACTGAAGCATTATTTACAATAGTCAAGGTATGGAAGCAACCTAAATGTACATCAATAGATGAGTAGATAAAGAAAAACTGGTGCACATATACAATGAAAATGACTCATCCATTCAAAGAAAAAAATCTTGTTATCAGAAACAACGTGGATGGACCTAAAGGGTATTGTGCTGAGTGAAATGTCAGAGAAAGACAGATGTCATACAACTTCACTGTGTACTCTAAAAAAACAAACAAACAAAATGGAGACAAACTCATAAATAAGAAGACATATTGACAATCGCCAGATGGAAAAGGGGTTTCGAGGGATGGGTGAAAAAGATGAAGGGATTAAGAAGTACAGTCACAAGGCTATAAAATATAGCATAGGGAATACAGTCAATAATATTATAATAGCTATGTATAGTGTCAGACAAGTACTAGGTTATTGGGGTGATGACTTCATAAATTATATAAATATCTAATCACTATGTTGTAAAAAAGTTGACAATATATGTTTTCATTTTTATAAGACAGTAGACAAAGCAAATTGAACTCTAGTGACAAGAAGCAGATCAGTATGTTTAAGGATGGTGAGGTCAGGGTTTGAGGGAGGGAGAAGTGTGGATGATTACAAAGGAACACTAGGAATCTTTTGGGGACAATGCATGTATATGCTCAACATCTTATCTGTAGCAATGGTTGCAGATATATATACCCTTAATAAATTGCACAGTTTAAATATGTGCAGTTTATTTATGTCAAATATACCTCGGTAAAGATGTTTAAAAGTTAAAAATGTAAAAATAAAATAAAATACAATAAAATAAAATAAAAGTTATATGCCTAGGCTGGGACTACCCATCACAACATGCTGCCCCATTAGGAATTTATGATCAGATTGCTCTGTGAGGTTACTTTCCATAAAATCCCTTTTCTCATCCACATATCTATATTTGAAAGTGGAATACTGAAGTTCTCAACCATTAGTTTTGAAATGTCTATTTTTTAAAATTTTATCAGTTTTTTTTATATATATATATTTTAAGATTTTATTTATTTATTTTTAGAGAGGGGAAGGGAGGGAGAAGGAGAGAGAGAGAAACATTAATGTGTGGTTGCCTCTCATGTGGTCCCCACTGGGGACCTGGCCTGCAACCCAGGCATGTGCCCTGACTGGGAATCAAACCTGCGATGCTTTGGTTCGCAGCCCGCACTCAATCCACTGAGCTACGCCAGCCAGGGCAAAAATTTTATCAGTTTTTGCTTTATGCGTTCTGGGGATCAGTTGTGAGATGCATATGTTAAAAACTTTATATATTCCCAATGGAATGACCATACATATATCTTTTTCCTTTTTACCTCTACTAACACTTATTTGTTTAAAATCTATCTTGCCTGATATTAATATGCTCAATCCAGCTATATTATGGTTACTCTTTGAAGGATAGAAATTTTTACACCCTTTTACTTCCCAACTATTTGTATATTTGAATCAAATGGTTTCATATAGACATTGTATAGTAGGATATTGTTTTTTAATCTAGTCTCTTAACCTCTACATTTTGATTGTATTGTTTATTCCTTTCACATTTAATGCTATATATTTGCAATTATGTTTGCCCTTCCATTTTTTATTTCTCTCGTGTCTGTTCCTCTGTTCTTTTACTGCTTTCTTTTATATTAAGTGAATATTTTCTAGTGTAACACTTAATTCCTTTAATTATTTTTACTATATTTAAAAATTATTTTCTTAGGGCTTACCACATACATTTCAGCCTATCAAAATATTCTTTGGATTTATAATAATTTATTTCCAGCTATATATAGAAATGTTACTCCTATTCCCTCTTCCCCATTTGATGCTGCTATATACTTATTGTATCTGTATATGACACATAGCCTACAATGCATTGTTATAACTATTTGTTTATATAATTTATGTCTTTTAAGGTATTGCAATAGAAAGGGAGACCAAGTATACATTTTAAAGTTTGTTACAGTTTACATGCTTATTTGAAATTTTTGACTCTCCTAGTTTGTTCCTCTGGATTCAAGTTACCATATGATGTCATTTTCTTACTCCATACAGCTTTGCTTCTACCTCCTCCTTCTTTCATGTATTGTCAAATGTATTTCATTTCTGTATTTCATAGGTCCAATAATCCAATTATATGTATATTGTTTTATAAAATTGCTTTAAAATTAGTGAAGAGAATACAGGTGCAGAAGTATATAGGTTGACTCTGCAGGCATCCTGGGCTGATAGTGATTTTAGTTGGTGTTCTTTGAGTATCTCTTTTTCCTGATATCTCTGTTAAACTATCTACTTCTGCTCATATCATTCCAGTCATTAGGCTCCATTAATGACCAGCTAATGGTCCTACTGTTTTCAAAAATGCCATGGGACACAAAGTGCTCCATAATCTAATCTAATTGACTCCAGGCCTCTTTATGGGGGTAGTTTTTTAGGAGAGCTACTAGCCTCTTCTTAACTGGTTAACACCAAAATCATTGTTTTTAAAAGTGTCCTTCAGCTTAAAATTTTCCACATTCCCCTTGGGGAGACCTTGAGGTCATTGTGCTTTGATGGCCTGCTTCTGCCCCTAGATAAAATCTCTGTGGTGGATATGAGGACAGAGGTCTGTTTCTCTAGGAATGAGCCCCTTGGTTTTATTGGGTTAGGGTGATTGTCTGTGGTTCTCTTGGATTGCCTCTTCCACCATGTAATCTCCATCCTACGAGCAAACCGGGGAAAGAGTTATTAGTGTACCAGTAGCCTCAGCCTGGCACACCATTCCATAAGGGAAGGTTGGTTGAAAAAAAGGAATCACCAACCTTTTGGCTACATGTACCAGGAAGTTTTGTTTTGTTTTAGGGCTATTTTAGTTTTGTCATTACTACTAAGGTGTCAATTTAATCTATTGTGGAGTCTTTAATCCTAAATTTTAGTTCTTCTGAGGTCTCAACTGAATGCTCATAATCAATAATATCTCTCCACTTTGGGGAGCCAGAATTTTAGTAGCCTCAGCTTTGTGTAATCTCAGATAGTTACATTCAGGTTTCAGTTGCAGAGCATCTACTCTCAAGGAGTTTTGTCTTGCTCTTGCACAGCCCAGCCCTCACATAGGACCATAGGAAAATGGTAGACGTATCTGCACTCATATTAGTGCTCTTTTCCTCCCTCCATCCCCCTGTTGCACAAATTGCGGACACTTCAGTGGTTCTGAACACAGATCTCTGTATTCTCAATGTAGTGGTACCTCTCTTCTCCCCTTGGGCTCATCTTCCCTGTGCAGTGGCCCAGAAAATTCTCCTGAGAAGAAAGTAGAAACACATCTCCCTCTAAGAGATCCTAGTGCTGCACCACCTGATATTCAAAGCCTCAAACGAGGGGCTCCTACATTTTGTTCAGGTTTGTATTGTTTATGGCAGGAGGGTAGGTCTGGTACCAATTACTCCATCATGGTGAGAAACAGACATCTCAGCATTAGATTGTTAAAAAGATTATGTTCAATTTCTTAGAAGAGTGTCTGCATAAAATAAACATTAAATTATCATTTTTGAATAAATATTCTCTATTTGTTACCTTTTTTTGTATAGGAGAAATAACCTTAGGAAACAAACAGGGATTAAGATTTAGAATTAGAACAAATCCCAGCAGCTCCAAATCATAGCTCTGTGAACTTAGAAAAACATATTAGGCCCACTAAGCTTCACTTTCTTTATCAGAAAATAATGCTTTTCTTAAAGGTTTGCAGTGATACTGCATTGAGGTTTTTTTGTGTGTATGTATTTGTGTGTATAAATATATAAATATCTGTTACACAAAATGGTAGAATTTTATGCAGTTATAAAGCAGATATCAGGGAAGAAATATATTTGCTTTGGGGGTTCAAAATGTAAAAAAGGAAGACTCAGAAGCTGTTTTTGATGACAGCACCACTCTTGCTAGTTCTGTGACCTCAAATTGCTTAACCTTGAACATTAGCATTGCATACAGCAAGTGAGTTAAAGGTAGGATGTACATCAGATAAAAAGCAATGCTCAGTACCTAATGAGAGCTGAATAAATTATAGCTATTATCCTAATTATTATTTCCAGTTTCTCTTATAAAGCTTTGTTGACAATTACTTTTAAAATCTGTCTTTCCAGTTCAGTTTCATCCTAATAATAGTATTTTAATATCAAAGTCTCAGGGAAGAAGAAACCTACTAGTATGCCATACCACTAGGTAAAATAAACTCCACAGCTTCTGGAGGTGAATAGTGACCACAGTATATGAGCTGCCTACAGGCTCTAGCTGCCATATTTTCAGGGATGCCTAAAGGCATTAAGTTGTGTTATGTAGACTCACACTTGAATAAATGTTCTAAAATTTCATCAAGGTGCTGGAGAAAGTGTTAGGAGAGATTCTCACATTTCCTGAAAAATAATGTGAAATTCAAATATTCCCATATTGCTTTTGATCAATTTATGTTTCATATTCTATCTCTGTGATTGATTTTTATCAATAGTCGATGGAGACTATATTTTCTTTTCCTTTTTCCTCCATATTAAAAAAAAAAAGCTCTGCCAACTAGCCAATTCCCTAAAACAAAAACATGAGTCATTTTTGAGTTTTTTCCTTCTGAAACAACTGGCTCATGCTGCTGATTCTACGTCCAAATATATCCTAAATCCACCTATGTTGCCTGTATCTATTGCTATTTCCCAGTTCACCATCATCTTACACACACTATTGAATTATTTCCTAGTGGTCCTTGGCACTTCTGCTCTCGCCTCCTATAATCCATTTACCACATAGCAGCTAGATTAATATATATTGGACTGGCCAAAAAAGTTCATTTAGTTGTTTTTTTTTTCCGTAAGAGGTTCTAGTAGTGCTTAGTTGTCCTTAACTTCATTTAAAACAATTTTGTTACATTGTATTATGACAGCTGTCATATCAGCATTCATTTAAAAAACATCAAAATTGGTGGTTTTTTGTGTAGCCATTTAAATATTGAAAATGGAAGAAAATACATGACATTTTCAGCATATTATGCTTTATTATTTCAAGAAAGGTAAAAATGCAACTCAAATGTGAAAAAAAAACAGATTTGTTCAATGTATGGAGAAGGCTGTGACTGATCGGACATGTCAAAAGTGGTTTGCGAAGTTTCTTGCTGGAGATTTCTCTCTGGACAATACTCCATGTTCAGATAGACCAGTTAAATTGGTAGCAATCAAATAGAGACATTAATTGAGAACAATCAACATTTTATCATGTGTGAGATAGCCAAATTACTGAAAATATCCAAATAAATAAAGTTATTGGTCAAAATGAAAAATGTGTCGTTTATTTTACAGAAAAAATCACGTCATGAACTCTTTGGTCAACCCAATACATATTTTTAAATAAATTATAGCTTGTCATGCTTTGATTTAAAACCTTCTGGTGATTTTGAATTTCATTTAGAATAAACCCAAGCTGTCTATCAGAGCCAATGAAGCTCTTGAATCCTGTCCCTCTCTACCCCCTTGATTTTCTCTCTTATCTCCCTTCCTTTCACTCATCACGCTGGTCATACCAGTTTATTTTTGTTTTTGTTTGTATTTTTTCTCTGATTATCAAATACAGTAAATTTATTTCTACTCCCACGTTTCTAAATTTACTGTTCCATCTTCCTAGAATAATATTATCTTGAATTTAACCTTTTTTTCCCTAAAATGAGTCACTATGGTCTGAATGTTTGTGTCTCCCATAAATCATGTTTTGAAATCCTAATACTCAATGTGATGATTTTAAGAGGTTAGGCCTTTAGAAGTTATTAGGCCATGAGGTAGGAGTTCTCATAAATGAGATTAATGTTCTTAGAAAAGACACTTCATATAGTTCCCCATCCCTTTCCACCATTTGAGGACACAGCAAGAAGTTGGCAATCTGTGGCTCAGAAGAGAACCCTCACTTGACCACGCTGGGACCCTAATCTCAGACTTCCAGCCTCCAGACTGTTGTCTATAACCCACCCAGTCTATGACATTTTGTTACAGCAATCTGAACAAACTAAGACACTAGTTGTAATGGTTTTCTATCATTGCCAAAAAATTCACCACAGACTTAGTGCTTAAAAACTATACAAATTATTATCTTATAGCCCTGTAGATCAGAGGTCTGGTAGAGGAGTCACTGGAATAAAATCCTTTTTGGAGGTTCTAGGGAGAAGTTTATTTCCTGGTCATTTGGGTTATTGACAAAATACAGTTCCTTAAAACTCTATAACCAAGGTCTCTATTTTACCACAGTCTCTATTGCATGGGAGCTGAGCTTCTAGAGACTGCTGAAGTGCTGGGCTCCTGACCCTTGTTCTCCATCTTCACCATTAGCAAGGGCAGGTTGATGTTTTGTCACACCTGATCTCTCTGACTCACCTTTCTTCCTTCTTCTTGTGTTTTTAAGGATTCATATGATAAGATTGGGCCCATCCAAATATTTAGGATAATCTCCTCATCTCAAAGTTCTTAAATTTAATCACAGCTACAGAGTCCTTTTACCATGTATGGTAACATTATTCATAGGTTGCAGGGTAGAGCCATTGACATCTGCTACTATTCTGCCTACCACAGCCACTTAGTCCCATTATTTGGGTTTCAGCAAAAAGTCACCTCCATTATGAAATCATCTCTCCCACAGCAGCTGTCATTCTCTACTACACCTGTGCAATATATTTCTTTCAAAGCTTACTTCATTCTCTGAAAGATCTTGTATCATTTCTTTGCTCATTTATTGTTATCTCATCTCACTGGGATGTAATCTTCAGAAGGGAGATATGTTTTCTGCTTATTCACTGCCTTATCCCTACTACCCAAAGCAACACAATGTACACAGAAGACCTCTATAAATCATTTTGGGTTGAATAAATGAATGGATAAATGATGAATGGATTTAAGTATTTGTCATTGTTCAAAACTCCATGATCAATTTGTTGGAAACAAGCTTTTGAGGGGATATACTATAAAATTTACTACCCAGTTACTTCCTGCTGT
Organism: Trachops cirrhosus; assembly: GCA_028533065.1. Classification (NCBI taxonomy): domain Eukaryota; kingdom Metazoa; phylum Chordata; class Mammalia; order Chiroptera; family Phyllostomidae; genus Trachops; species Trachops cirrhosus. The sequence goes on along the minus strand of CM052541.1, from coordinate 53,822,634 downwards.
ACTCAATGACATTTTTAAATCTTTTTAGCAGGTACAGCTGAATCTCTCTATTAAATGGAATGACTTTTTCATTTTTTAAAACTCATTCTACCCCAAACAAAACTGAGAATTCTATACTTTTAATTTGCTTACTGTGACTGAAAGTTATAATGCATTTATTACCAAACTATTTAAAACCAGCTTTCTTGGTCATAACTTCCTATCAAATTTCTAAAATGATTATAAGTTCTTGCATTTGAAAGTCACTAAGTCAAGGCAAAATACTATTTTTTACTTCTTTGTCTGACTGAAGTACTCCCAAAATTGCTGTAACAGCTCATGTAAATGTAAAAGCATATCAAAACTCTCTGGGAATAATCTTCCATATTTAGCATAATGGTTGACATTATTTTCCTTAATACCATGAAAATCTATTCTATCTCAGCATAAGAATAATTCTGCTTCTTATAGGTTTGTTTCTTGACTTTTTTATTTGAATGCATGCCCTTTTTGCAAATGAGGAAACTAAGGATCATGGAGGTAAGGGGCCAGCTAGTGTTTATCTAGCAAGTTTCTGGCAGAGCCAGAACTGCAACCCAGGAATGCCAGCTTCCAGTCCAGTGTTCATTCCTCTGCACTTCACTGCCCCAATGAAAATGGGAGGCCACACAACAATTGCAAAGTCTTAGTTACTAGTAATTTAAGATGAGAAGCAAAAAAGTCCAGATTTAATTTGTAAAGTGGCATGGGTGATGGGAGGATTACTGAATGGTCTTTGTTCTTAACATATAATGACTTTGGCCTTCCAAATGTCACTCATTAAAAGATCAAAGCCTAGAAATTTTTAGGCCATGATTGTAATTGTAAGACTAGTTAGCAATTTCAATTATAATTACAAGACCAACTCACCTCACAGATGTAATTACTCTGGTCTCTGTTATTCTGACAAGATCTGCAAGTACTCCTTGTGGTGCAGATGAGGGCCACAGAGCAGATTGAGGCAGGGGCCCATTTTGTCTGTGTCTGGGCTTGGCCAGGTGTTGCTGAGTTATCACAAAACCACACACACATTCACGAGCATACACAAACACAACTGGCCCCATTACCTGCATTCTGATCACTTTATATTGAACAATCAGGGAAGAAGCATGGTGATGATAAGATTAGAAATTTATTCAGCTCAATATTGATTTAATGTCTGGATATGGCTTCAGGTTATATGAAGTATTTTATATTGTTATTTTTCTTTTAATTAAAATTCATATCATTTATGATCTATTATGTATTCAGAACAAAACTGTTTTAAGTATAATTTTTTCCTAAGTGGAATAAACAGCTCAACACTATTGATCACTGTCCTTTTTAAAATGTTATTTTCCTTTATCATCCCTAATTTTTCTCCCAAGATTCTGGCTACTCTTGCTTGGATTCTTTTTCTATCTCTTCTTGCTCAAAGAAATACTGTTCATCCACAGGGCATTGACAATTTGTGTGGTTTCCTTGAGCAAACTCAATTAATAATGCTGAAAATACCACCCATAGACTGTCTACATCTTAAACTTTCTCTCCCCTAACCCACCTTCTTCCTGTAGTCTCAGTTTTTAGCCTTACTAGTATACCAATAGTCCAAAATGGATTTTCTTAATGCTTTCTTAAACTCTCTGATGTGGGTTGAACTGTGTACACCAATAAGATATGTTGTAGCCTTAACTCCTAGTGCCTCAGAATGTGGCCTCATTTGCAGATATATTCAAAATGAGGTCATGAAGATGGGTCCAAATCTGATACAACTGGTGTTATTATATGAAGGGGGCAATTTGGACAGAGACTCATTGTGGAATGCCATGCAGAGACAGAGTGATGCAGCTGCAAGCTAAGGTAACCTGAAGATCAATGGCTGGAGCCTGAGAAGAGGCAAGGAAGGATTATAGCCAGAGTTTCAGAGGTAGAATGACCTACTGACACCTTAATTTCAGACTTCTAGTTTCTAGCACTGTGAACAAATCAAGTCCTGTTGTTTGAAGCCACCCAGTTTGTGGTCCTTCATTATGGTGGCCCTAGCAAACTAATATTCTCTCCTCTCCCACCCTACAACTTCTCTTTCCTACATTTGATAGCTCACCGGCTCTCCAGAAGCTTGCATGTATCACACAGTGAGAAAAAGCAGGAAGTACTTTGTTGATGCTATTAATTTCAAACTAATTTTTAAGTCATTAGGTTTACTATATATCACACAATGGAGAAATAAATGTTTTATACATAATCAAAGTGAAAGGGGAGGGATTAGAGAGACTCTACATGTAGAATTAATAGTAAAACTATTGTTTAGGAACATCCATCCCCAGTTTTACCAATATTTAAACACACATAGGGGAGTAGTTGTGTCATGGTAATATTTTGAAATTGCATCCCAAATTATCCCTGTTTGGTTGGTTTAGGCATGTAATAAACTACAAGCAGGAGGCAAGAATTGCTAAATTCTTGAAGACCCTTTTGGACCCAAATTCTGGACTTTTAGTTGTGAGAGAAATATCTTAACTGTTAAAGGCTGTGTAGATATTTTATGTTTTAATTCTGCTATATGAAAAGTTTAATAAATAGTAAGATGGTCAGTCTACTAATAGAAGCATAGAAGTAGGTAGTTCTGGGTAAGAATATGAAAATTCAAATATAGATCTAGTCTGTTGATAATAAATGACATCGAAATGTGAAACACTTTGGCAAAAAGTCAAACAAACCTGTAAATGCTATTTTAATTCTCAGTTTGGAATTCAGGTACTGCCTTAACTGTCTTTTTTCCAGAGATGACCTTCAGCAGATTCTCTCCTTGACCAAACTCTACTCAGGCTCCTCTGAGCTCCTTTTCACCTAGGCCTCAACCTTTGAATTCCTTCCATGTTCATCTCTGCACCATCTAATTTTAGCATGAATTCTGCTAGGTCACTTAAGCCCAAAATCCCCCTTTTTCCATTATGTCATCATCTTCAATATCTAATAGTATTTCTTTTTTTTCCCATTGTTTACATGAAAATACATTTAACTAGGCTTCCTGCTTTTTTTTTAATTTTTGAATTCTGGCAACCTGACAAGCCAAAAAAAGTAGTATTCCAAAAATCACTGAAAAGTAATGTAGGTCTCTGTATAAAAAGGAGCTTTTAAGGACTGAATATCTGAGGATGAAACAAAGAGAGATCACCAAGGATTTCTCATCTTCTACCATCCCCCAAATGATATCTGATCATCAGCCCTGCTTCCAGCAAAAATCTTGTTAGGTCAATTTAGCCAGAATTCCTTGCTATGCCTTATGTTTTCTCTTAGTAATTTTCCATCTATCGATCCTCACCCTGCTCCTTGGCTATAAATTCCAGTTTTCTGTATTTGGAGTTGAGCCTGCTCTCTCTCCGACTGCAAGTCTCCCTATACCCATTGCAATAATTTCTTGAATAAAGCCTTCCTTAGTATCTTTAACAAGTGTCACAAATAATTTTTAACACCTTAAGAAATGAAGTTGCCTTTATTTATATTTATATACATCCTCAAATTTAAGATGCTGCTATAAATGAGTTAAATCAGGAGTATTTATTCTAATGACAAGCTCAAATCAGTTGCAGTGAATACATTATTTATTTATCAAAAAATATGCTGATATGCTTATAGACACCAGACTGAAGATAGAACTGCAAGCAAGACAAATTAGGTTCTTGTTCTCCTGGAAATTTTATTCTGATGGGAATGTAAGTGAAAAGGCCAGGGTTGGTTAGAAGGGATAGGGTGAGATAAATAAAAGGGATTAAACTTAGATTGGGTGACTCATGAAGATCTTGAGGGATTCATTAAGGAGAATCTGGGGAGCGTGTTCCAACAGTTTAGGAAGGGCACTGACAGAAAGGAGGAAATTCCTGCTGGAAATTTTTGAAAATTACACCCAAGGTCCAACTTATGCCTCCTTTCTCATAGGGTAATTGTGAAACTAATTTGAGCAATAAATTAATGTAAGATATGATTCCTATAAAGAAGGGCTTAACTAAAAGAAACAAAACCCCTTAAAATGTATAATGTGAATGTCTCTTAAAAGCCAGATTTGGAGTGGTTGACCCCCTGCCCTTTGTTTATTTGCTGTATCTTCTGACTCATTTAAATGAGGTTAATATTTGAATATGGAATTTAAAAGTCAGAGATATAAGGATGGTAATAGATAAATATGTGGCACTGCCTATGAAAACCCATCACTACCAGGCTGCCATCAGCTGGTCATGCATTTGGACTTGTTTTCCCAACAGTGTATTGCAGGGATGCACCCTTTCCCTGACTTACAGATTTTTGGAGATTGGCTGGGGTCAGAGGAGTTATGGGCTGCCCAGAGATCACTCTGCCTAGTTAATCCTCCAGCTAGTCAAGAAGTACACTTTGTTGATTACAGATCTCACATGCAACAGAACCTCATGTTTCACCAAAAAAAGGGGCTGGACTAAATGGATTTTGTATTCATATAAGAAATATATTTTGTTGTGTCTGCTTAAGCCATTAGAACAAGGAACCTCAGTTCCACTGTTATAGGTTTGAAGATAATCACCTAGTCATGCCTCAAGAACTTTTGTTAAATGGAAGTTGTGCATATATGGCACTTGTTCCCTAATCTGGGAAAACTTTTGAATTAAACATAGATAAAATTAAACAAAATCAATTCAAGAAATGTGCAATTCATTGCATAGTGAAGACCTCTGGGTTGGAAAGTAAGAAAACAGAAGTAACCAATATTATGTAGTGAGTGGTTATGTATATTTATTTTTCTATTAGTCTTACCTATCAATGGGCTTATTTTGCTAATTAAGTCAATGCAATAGTATAACGCTCTCAATTTGCAGTACAGTATTTATAAAACTAGGCTCTCAAATTGACATAAACTACAGCTTCAGCAAAAGCAAGTTGATAATTCAGCAACCTTTTCCCCAAATCTATTCGGAATGCCATAATTCAAACATGTTCATGTATTTATCATATGCATTTATGTCTGACCCAGATTTTCTGCTCTTTACTGTCATTTTTCCATGGTTTCTTGGCATGAATTGGTAATGAAAAATACAGAATAAAGATAGCGTTCTGCTCCCTTCCTCTACCTTGTCAAATATTCTTTTTGGAATGAACAATACTGGAAAAATAAGCAAGCAAAGTATAAAATTTGAAATCACTCTACAAATTCTAACATCTTTCACTGTCCTTTTTAGGAATTGCTTAGTAATTATGAGGTCAATTGGAATATTTAGTTATGATACATGCTTTCTAAATTCAAAACCTGCTTGACTTGTTATTAAAATCCATTTTATACTGTTTTACCTTAAAAAAATATTGGTGGGGAGTAATTTGTCCAATGTGGGTCTAGAGGGAAAAGTGTGGGAAACTACAAATTTCACAAGGTCTGAAAAATCTAAGTCTCCCAGTGACAGGGTCCTTACGATACCTTCAAGACACTCCAGGGATACCTGAGGGGCTTCTCACCTAAATCCTGCCTCCTCTTCCTGTTCCCGCACAGCTCTGTGGTGTCTTTGCAGGTCTCTATGCCAGTGGTGCCTCCCAGACAATGCCCACCTGTGGCTACATAACAGATCTGGAACCTCCCTCATGACCCTTTCTGCCAATTGCTCCTGTTAGAATGGGTTTCAAAGGCAAACTTGATGATAAAATCATGTACCCGATATACTTTTCATATTTGATGTTGATTACATATATTCTAATAATATTAAAACTGATTTAAAACAAAATAAAATCCACTATATTACTAAAGTGGTACATAACTTTAAAAAGTGATATGCACAGTTTTTATTCTGGTTAGGGGTTATATCACAAGCTGGCATCTAAGATCAGGGCTAATCAACTTCTTTGATAAATTCCAAGCAGCTAATTCAAAATCGACAAAACAAAGAAGCAAGCAAAATATAACCAGAAATATTGGAATAAAGAACAAACTGACAGTAACCAGAGAGGAGGTGGGAGGGGATAATGGGGGGAAAGGGAGGAAGGGTTTTCAGGAACATGTATAAAGGACTCATGGACAAAGCCAAAGGGGGTAGATCAAGGGTGGGAGGAGGGGATAGATGGGGCAGGAGTGAAAATGGAGACAACTATTCTTGAACAACAATAAAAAAAAAGAAAAAAAATCCAAGATTGAGCACATAGGATTCATTATATAGGTACATATGGACTTAATAAATGTGAACTTTAAAAACGCATGTAAAATACATTTTGGGTAATTGAATCTTTTTTAATATGCTTAAGAAGTGTTCTATTCAAATTATTTGTATAGCGAATACTTCCATAAAAACAATAAACTTAAAAATATCTGAGCCAGAATTTTAATCTGTCCATTTTTTAAACATCAGAATACCTTTTTGTTTAAAAACAAATCTATTTCAAAATAAAGTTTTGCTGACACCAAAACTTTTTATAGTTATCATGCATACTACTAAATGAACCCAATTACTTTAAAATTGCTTTTTCAGTACAGACTGCCTATAAACATTAGTAAAGAAAAATGATCTGGATGATGAAAAATGCTTGCCTGATGGTAAATTACGGGCACAATCCTCACCCCCAACCCTCTTTGTTTTGCTGGAGAGATTGCTACAGCAAATTCTGTAATTTGCTATTACAGAAAGCAAATTGTATTTATGTTAAAGCAAAAATAAAGTATTTTTCCCAAGTTTAAAAGTTCTTGTCCTTTTATTTGCAGTATAAGATTTTCAATAGTGGCAAGTCTGACCCACAACAGTTTATAAATCTCTTCAGAGATGATTTAAAAGACACTTGACAGTCATCTTTCCTGCCCACTAAATTCAGCATCCAGAGATGGGTGTTCTGCAGCTTCTCAGCTTCAGAAGTTCATCAGTACATTTCTTCATGATTCTGTGTCTTTTTTCTTAGAAACAGGATTTTAAAAATAATTTCCATAAGCATTTCTACAAATGTAGGCAAATGAAAGAAGCCTGGTTCTAATATTTGTTATACTGTGCTATTGCCTCCTTCCCCCATGGAACACTAAAACTTGGTTCCTATTTATTTATTTATTCCCTCATTGGAGGACATGCTTATTGATTTTAGAGAGGGGGGAATGGAAAGAGAGAGAGAGGGAGAGAAACACTGATTTGAGAGAGAAACATCAATCAGTAGCCTCTTGCATGTGCCCTGTCAGGGAGTCAACCCACAACCTAGCCATTTGCTGTGACTGAGAATCAAACCCATAAACTTTTGGATTATATAAGACAATGCTCCAACCAACTGAGCCACACTGGCACAAAACTTAGTTCTTTTTTAAAGTTTAAATAAGATTCTTTCCTTCAAACTCAAATGCCACATTGCATACCAAAAACAGCACAATGGAGAAATGAAATAAAGTAACTTTATATGGGAAGGAGGGGATTATCTCTATCTAGAAGACACTCAAGAAATTGCTGCTATTTTTATGGTAAATGATGCAAATTCATACATAAGATATCTATTATAACATCTATTAAGTTATTATTTCTTTAAGTCATAGAATTTCAGAACTTAAAGAATCTTAGAGCCGTCTTATATAACTTTCTGCATACTCTAGATAGAACACCAAAAACCTAGCAAAAAACAAAAGCTTGCCAGTACTTGAAAACAGGATCTCTGACTCTGATCAACTATCCTTTCACATTTGATTAGCACACATTTGTGTCGCATTTGAATAGTCAGTGTTGAAGCTGGCATTCACGGAGCCTCAGTCCCATGTCAATGCCAGCACAAGTGTGTGATATGCATTACCATTTGCAAAGTTATTTTTTATTTAAGCCTCTCTGAATACTTCAAGATAATAAATAACTGTCAGCCCTCATGAAAAATAAAAGTGAATCAAAACATGTATGAAATATTCTTTCTGTAGTCTCTCTTACATTCATCTACCTCTTCTACTTTCACTCCCTAATCTAGGCTATTGACATCATACCTTGATTATCACAATGATCTCTAAATGAGATCTTGTTTAGAGTGTCTCTTCGTTTCAGGAGATCCTATTACACCACAACCAGATTAGTGTTCTCAAAACTTTGTTTCCATCAATATTCTCCCTTTGCACAAGTAAATATGCCTTTATTGCTTTAGGATAAAGTTAAAATTTTGAAGTATGGCATTCCAAGCTCTCCACCACCTGATGCAAACTCAACTTCACTTCCTACTATTCTACAGTTTGTGCATCATTATAATCTGTCTGATCTACTCAATATCTCTTAAATATTTCTTGCTCATTTATTCATCTCCAGGGTTCAAAAATACATTCTCCCCTCTTCATCGATCTAAATTCCATTCATTTTTATGATTCTTCTCAAGAGTCCTAGCTCATTGGGTCTTTATTATATTTTGCCAACAGACAATTATTTTAACCCCTGCTGAGGTGTTATTTTTCACAAGTTTCTCTCAATCATAACTGTTCATCAATATTACTTGTAGTATTTGTAAAATGCACATTTGCATGCTCTATTATAGGTATTCCATTCAGTAAATGTGAAGTAGGTCCATCCATAGAATCTGCTTTTTCTAGCCAAAATTACTGTTCATTCAGACTCTAGTGGAGGTGTGATTCACTTTTGCAAACAAACACCACCTAACAGTTATTACTGGTTCATTTATTTTGCATCATGATAACACCCTCATTTACAGTTTGTAGATTTTTTATTTGCCTTTTTTATTTTTCCAGTAAGATTATAAATTCACTAAGATGTTAAAGATAAAGTGAGGCATGTTAAAGATTTTAAGTGTTTATTTGAGCAAAAATCAATTCAAATCAGGCAAGTAGTTAGGAGTGCTCTGCTGATAGGAACGTGACTAACCTGTACCAGCATGAGGTGGGAGAGCGTCTTCGGGACTGGATGCTGAGGTTGCTGGGCCAAGGGTGAGGGTAAATAAATTTGGTATTACTCTTTAAACATATAGGATGTATAACTCTGGAAAGGACCCTGGGAAATGATGTGAACACACAGCTAAGACAGCAGTTACCAGGATGTTACTTTGTGAGATGATAATGTCAGAATTGACATAGCAGTTGCTAGGAGAGAGAGGAAAGTGTCAGAGATATGGGCATGTTAAAGGGGATGCATTATATACAGTTAGAAATTCCACTAGACTATTCTGTTCCATGGGAGAGCCACTGGGATACACCACTTAACAAAACAATGATTGTGCTGGTGAGACTGCCCTCAACATCACTGGCAATTTATCAGTAGATTGCTTTCCTCTGTACACCAGCTGAGATCATTAATAGTGGTGGGGAGGAAAGTACTCTACTGAATAGAGACTAGGCAGCAGCACTTAGCCATCAGATGGCACATGGTGCATTTGCCATAATGAGCATTGAGTTTGGATTCAAGTCATTTGGCCAAGGAAGTCCAGTTTCAGCATTAACAGAATGCAGAATCCCAAGGGGAATAATAGTTAGGTAACCAAAAAGTATATCCTTAAGCTACAAAAGCAATGATGATAAATGAGGAAGCTGAGGGTAAGGGCAAATTTATTGATAAAATGTCACCATGTCTAATCCAGTTTCCATCTCTGAGTCAGATTTCAAACAGAAATCCCCTAACTGAAAAGAGCTGAAAAGAGACCTACAAAGCCACAGCAGTTATACATAGCAATGATTCCTAAGTCATTTTCCAAAAGGACAAAGCAAAATACTTAATCTTTTTATGAACTAGCCCTGGCTGGTGTGGCTCAGTGAATTGAGTGCTGACCTGCAAACCAAAAGGTTGCTGGTTCGATTTCCAGTCAGGGCACGTGCCTGGGTTGCAGGCCAGGTCTCCAGTAGGAGGCGTGTGAGAGGTAATCACACACTGATGTTTCTCTCCTTCTCTTTTTCCTTTCTTTCCCTTCTCTCTAAAAATAAATAAATAAATAAATAAATAAATAAATAAATAAATAAATAAAATCTTTTAAACAGAAAAAGGACCATTGAACACTGGTCAGAGATAATAAGATACCCCGAGACCTAAAGTATATCATGTCTCTCCCTGTTACAGTGAGATCATATAAGGATAGATAATAAATAGGGTCCTGGCCCATGCATTGTTTACATGCATAGTTGAAGTCTGGGTTCAACAGACTTGTTGACTCACCCAAAGGTCATTTCTAAAATTCCCAAATGCACAGTGGTTATACTTGCTACTTGGCACCACCTCATACATTGGGTGCTTGGCCTGTGATAAAGGACTTCTTAAGGCCAAGTGGAAATCTCAGAAACCACTCTACCCATATTCCTTGCTGGGATAGTTAATAAAAATCACAGTGTTGCACTGCAGAGAAATAGCAGTAATAAACATCACCCTTAAATTCCTAAAGGTGTAGGAGTGATAGCCATCATTATATCTCTGTTTAAACAACCAGCCTCGTTTAAAAAAAAAAAACTCTAAAACAACAAAACCAAATAAACAAAAATTGGAAGATAAAATAGATTATCATAAACTCAAGAAAACAGTAGCCTTAATTATTTCTGTAGTGCCAGATGTAGTATAGTTGCTAGCACAGATTAGCATGACCTCAGGAACTTGGTAAATGGCCATTGATCTGGCAAATGTTTTCTTTTGTATCATTGTCAGAAGAAAGGAACAGACAACAGAATATATTTACAGTTTTGCTCTAGGGCTAAGGTAGCTATTCTGTCCTCTGTCATAACATAGTTTAAGGAAATCAAGGTTGTCAGAATATCTCACAGAACATCATATTTATCCACTATTATATGAATGACATTATTCTAATTGGACTGGATGAGCAAGAGTGACTAGCATGAAGAAACTATATGTACTCCAGAGAGTGTGAAATAAACCCTATGACAATTTAGGGGCCCACCAGAATAACAAACATGTTCAGTTTTCAGCATTCTAGGACATTTTCTCCAAAATATAGGAGAAACTATTGCATTCTGTGCCTCTTACCATGAAGAATGAACCAGAGGCTGGTCAGCCCACAGGCAGCATATCTCACAACTGAGAATATACTTAGTGCCCTTAAAGGCTGGCAGCTTTGAGTGACCCCCCAGAACAGGAAAGGCCTGGGGCTATCCAGGCTGCAGTGCAAGCAACTGTGTTTCTTCGGTTGTGGTCATATGACACAAAAGACTCTTTGGCATTAGAAATACCAGTGGCGAGAAAGGATGCCATATGGACTCTACAACAAGCCCTACTGGGAGAATATCATGCAGACCTGTAAAGTGCTGGAGCAAGGTCACTGCATCTGTGGTGGAGATTCGTGGGCTTTGAGAAACACCTCCTGGTATTTCTCAAATTGGAGTTAGTAGCTGGGGTTAGTGTCTTCCACCAATCTCCCTCTTCTAAGACCCCCTTCCAGCAAGAGAGGGAAGATGTTCCCAGAACCTGTAAGATGTAAATGGAAGTGGTAGAAAGGATGAACTATGGTTGATACATGATATAATGCCTGATCTCCTTTCAGGAATAAAGGACTTATTCTTTTCCTGGCTGTTGAGTGTAATGTCAGAATATGGCCATCAACTATTGACCTTTTTCTCAGCTATCCTTGGTAGAAAGAAGCTACCTTAGTCAAGTCACACTTCTTTCCATATGTGCTTACATCCAGTGGCTAATCAATATGGGATATAATTGTAACAGGGTGCAGCCAAGAGGGGAGCCCCAAATAGGGATTTGTAATAGGGTCCAGAAGAGCTTGAAGATAATTGGCTCCACACCACAGGGCCACACCTGTTCAGAATGCTGGCAGCTGTGGCCAATTGTGAGAGGAGCCAGAAATGGGCCTGCAGAGGAAGATTGGCGCTGGGATTTAACTGGAGGCAAGGCAGCCATTGGGCGTCTCTCTTTTTGGGACCACGTGTCTGTTTAGGACCATTCAGCTTGGGTGAGAGTCAGGACCATGAGGCTTTGGAAGCTCTCCCTTCTGCCACATGGAGGGTGCCGGGAGGACTGTGTGCATTTGTGGGGAACTTTCGGTTGTGTTATTTCAAATAAATAATAAAATCCTTTCCTTTTCACTGATCTCTGGTATTAAGAGACATCTTTCCTCAGGCAGTGGGCAAAATGAACCCAGCAGGTGGGGAGGACCCCCTGGAGAAAAAGGGGGGGTCTTTTATATCATTTAGCCCCTCCCCCATGCTCTGTTCTGTAACATAATGACTGAGTTCCTTTATACTAATTTGAGACATCTCTGAAACACCAGATGAGTTCTGGAGCTCCTCGTGAACTAGGCTAAAGTCTTGGTTGGGGCTACATTCTAGTTTCAGGTATGCTTTCTTGCTTCCTTTCTCAGTCTTCCACAGTTGTTGATCTTAAGAGCACTCTCTAATAAATATCCTGCATGTTGATCTCCAACTCAGAGTCTGCTTCTGAGGAAATTGTAACATATTGTTTATCCTTGGTTGACAAAAATTCTGCAAAAGTCACAGGTGTTGAGTGTTTTCCATTGTTTGGAATATGAAAGGAAGAGACTATCAATAATCAGTCTTTTATTCTTTTCTTTCTATCTTTACTATCTTTTTAAAGTAGAAGTTGCGGCCCTGGCTGGCGTAGCTCAGTGGATTGAGCGCGGGCTGCGAACCAAAGCATCGCAGGTTCGATTCCCAGTCAGGGCACATGCCTGGGTTGCAGGCCAGGTCCCCAGTGGGGACCACATGAGAGGCAACCACACATTGATGTTTCTCTCTCTCTCCTTCTCCCGCTCTTCCCCTCTCTAAAAAAATAAATAAATAAATAAATGAAAGAATGATTGGAGTAAAACTGCCTACTTCTTAAAAAAAATATAAAAAAAAAATAAAGTAGAAGTTGCTAGACTCTAGTTTTTTTTACTTATTTTTTTGCCTAAAATTTTTAAGTAGAGGAAGCTCCTAAACATAAATATCATTATTTATTTTCAAATAATCTCTCTCTATATATATGTATATGTATATATAGTATTTAATATGTTTCTATGTTTAAAGTATCAGAGACTGATAAAATCATAGTTTCTAAAAAATTTCTCAATGATTTCTGTGTTATTCTAGGTAAATCATAGTTTTTCATAAATAAAATTTTAAAATGCATGCATACATTCTGTGAGATACTGAATTATCTCTCTCCATCTATGTGTTTTAGAGTGATGATATTTAGGAGACTAATATCATTATAGATAATATCCTGGCAAAATAATATAAATAAATATAGCATAAGATTTCTGATTCAAGAATAATTGTGTTTTTTTTTATTTTTCCAAGGTCATATTGAAATACTTAAAAATAAAATGTGATATCATTGGGAAACCACAGAGATAAGAATTTAGAGACATTTTGGGAGCTAGATAAGGACTGGCAGAGAAATCAGAGCAGATGAAACACCAGAAATGTAGATTTCATGCTGTGCACTGCACAGTTCTAGGGGTCACAGTTCACGTGTGTGCTCGGTTTATCCTGCACAGATATCCCGAGAGACCTTAGAAACACAGGCTCAAGGTACCTGTGAGTAATTTTCCCAAATGATTCCTCAAGGAGTGCCAAATAATAGCCAACAAATCCAAAGAGTGGAAATGGGCCTTGGGACCATCAGAAAAAATCATTAAATAATGGATTGCAAAATAGCTGAGAGTAACCCCTTCCTATCTTACAGAAGAAAATGGAGTGATTGAAAGGAAAGGATTTTGCCCTCAGGGTAAAACTCTGACAAAAATTAAAGAAAGTCTGTAATCTGTCTGGGGAAGGTTTAAAGTCCTCTTGGAGAGCCACACTGGAGCTTTGGCAGAGTCCCCACTGCCAGGACAGAGAAGGTGGGAAAACAGAACATCCAATCTGCCCTTGAGGGAAGTAACTTATCTTGATTCATCTCCAGAGTCAGGTCCTCCTTTCGGCAATTGTGTGGGTCTCCAGGCTGCCTGCCTATATTAATCAATCTAGTCACTCAATTAATTATGAATGAGCAATCAAGATTAAGCAGAGAGTTGAGAACAATTAACATCAGAGTGATAGCAATAATAATAATGCCTACAAAACAAATCATTAGAAGGAAAAAAGTAGTTGAACTATATAATTAATATCTGCAGAGACTTTTTCAAATAGTACTGCATTTTAAAATGTGACATTTTCTTTCTTTAACATAAAATTAAAGACAGACAATTAAAAGTTCTTGAAAATTATAATATGATTTTTGAAAATAAAATGATGGATATTCTCATTAATAAGAAAAAAAAACATAACTGAAGACCAAATAAGTATTTTAAATTTAAAAAGTTTTCTAAATGGAAAAATAGTATAAATATGTATGTTGAAAGAACCCATAGACTTAATGAAAAAATTGCAAAAGAATCCATAGCTATATAAATTCTGAAAGATTCAAGAGACAAAAGGGGAGAGTAAAAAATATATCAAAAATAAAACCATGTTTACCTATGACTTTTCATTAACAGCAATGAATAATAGAAGATAACAGAGTAACATTTTTAAATACTTAGCCTACAGTTCTATACCTAGCCAAATTATTAATGAAGTGTGTGAAGAAAATAAGAAGAGATATACAGTAACTGAGAAAATTTCTCATAGATTATACACAGGTGTATAATCTATACATGTGTATGTGTAAGAATATGTATGTGTAGATACATTATTTTATATATACACAAGCATGTATATAATTTAGTATATGTATGTATAATTTATATGTATACTTTAGTTTGTATACATATGTGTATAATTTAGTTTGTCAATTGACACTGTTGACATTTTTGGTTAGATAATTCTTTGTTGTAAAGACTTATCATGTGCCTTATAGGATATTTAGCAACATCCCTGGCCAGTGTGGGAGTGGGGAGCAGAGTTACCTCCAGTTAGGAATCATTGGTATCTTTGTGTATAGATACAGATATAGATGATATAGATAGATATAGATATAGATATAAATAGAGATACACACACACACAAAACCCACACATATACATATATATAACTATAGGATCAAAATGGCATCACTCTTGCTGAAAATGCATGATATCAAACTAAAATTTAATACTTTATTTAATTTCTGGTTCAATCTCTCCCAGAAGTGTAATCTCTCCCAGAAATGTAATCAGTCCAGAATTTTCTGCTTAAGCAACAGTATAGGTTCTCTACATCCCCCAGAGATAAAAAGAAGATGTCCTGGTCTAAAAACAAGCCTTTCTTTTCTTCTGCCAATAGCTTCCCTGTACCACTCTTCTGCCTATAGAAACCTTCCATGTGGACATCCATCAAAGCACATTCCTACTTGCTAGATGGTATGTTATCCTGATCATGAATTTCTTAACAAAGGCAATTATATTTTAAAATTCACTAAGTTGAATTTTGTTTTTTAACAGATGTATGATGTTATACACACACAAACTATATATAATATATGGGCAAATAGAAACATACATACACACACACACACACACACACACACACAGCCACTCTTGACCTTCAGGAATGGGTGGTCTAGTTCTATCAGTTAAGTCTTGGTGGTGCTATAAGCAGGCCAGGCACTCTGCTATTTGGTTTCTCCTGCTGAAGATAAAACAGTTGCACAGAACATCAATATAAGACAAGGCCATTCTGTGACCATGATAAAATAAAACATAATCACGTCTGAACACAAACAAAATATGAACATTCTCCAAACCACAGAAAACACACAACATTCTTTTATCAGGCTAGTAAGAGTGATTGTTGCTTTATCAGTTATGACTTTAACCTATATCTAGTCTTCACTCTTTAAAGAAAAGATTTACTAAAATAGTCATAGAATTGCTCTCAGGAACTGAGAGTTCACAAAGTAACTGCTTAATTCTCACCCAAATCTAACACAAACCCAAATCTTATAGTCCGTCCATTTATTTTAACACCCCCTGACTGAGATGTGCCACAGTTCCCATCGGTACGTGTCTTCCCAGATGCAACATGTAATGAACTGAACTAGTTTAGCTGCAGATACATTCCCAGTGATCCAAGGAAGTATTACATAGGATTTAAGAAAAAGATATTTAAAAATGACCCAGAGAAAAATTAAGGGCACTAGAAAGAAAACGAAAGAGAAATCATTAGTCCTTGCCTTTTAGAAGCTTCAATTACATAAAAATTTTTGCTCTCTTTATGGTTCAAATATTTTATTTCGTTGTGAAGTGAATAGATGTGTTTGTTTAACTGAAGCTACCACAAATGTTATTTATTGATTTTTAGCTTTGAGAAGAAACCTAGAAGTAAATACAAGTACACTTAACTGTTGTGATGCAGCTAAACATATTGATCAATATAATTAACCTTGATGATGCAAAAATCATGATGTAGCTGACAGAAATTGAGACATAAATGGGAAAGAGTAAGATCTAGGGAAAGGTTAGTGGGTTAATTAATTTCCTCCTTTTTCATAGAGAAGAATCAGTAGATATTGGTAAAAACTAATACAAAACAAATAAAATTTAAGAATACAGTTAAAAGTTTAAGTTGCTTACATGAAAAACTAAAAATTAATCAGTAAAAATATCTAATTTATGGTAGGAAATGGAAGATGGTTCAAATAAAATGAATTGTCATTATTTATTTAAGAAATTTAAGTTGTTATTTAATGTTGACAAATAAAAAGTAGAAGTACAGTACAGGATTTAAAGTTGTAATATTAAACTCATTGTGACTGATGTCATAAACTTTGAGCAGTGATTGCAATAGAAAAATAGAAATGAGCACAAGGGAAAGGCACGTTTTATTCCACATTTCAAAGCTTTCTCCATGCATTCCTGACCATGTGTGTCTATTATTGTGTAATGTAAATAATGGTGCACTCAGAACACATAATGCTTTACAATAGTTAAAAGCCTGTTTCCAAAATACTAAGTAACAATACAAGTTTCAGAAAAGAATGTATAACATGATCTCATATAAATATATAATGTACATATTGCCCATAAGTATAATATATAAGGTATATATAACAAAGGTGTATATTACATAAGTTTTACAGTCCAAACATTCATTAACAATGACCATCTCTTGGAATAGGGGTGGCTTGAGCTGGAATAGTGGCTGTATGTATGGGAGAAGCTAATGGATCTGACAGATGTTTTGAAAAGTTATGACTGAGTGATTAGATGTAAAGAATAAGAGAATAGCAATGAATGAAAGAAAACTAGCATTCTGGCTTGAGCAATGTATCAATGGTTGTTCCAATAGTTAAGACAAAAAAAAAATTAGGAGAAAATCAGAGGTGTTTGCCTATCTGTTACTATATTTGTATTTTTTCAGTGTGGAGTAAGCAATAATACATTTGATACTGAACAAATTAAATTTTAGTCTGTATGTAGTACATCTAGGCAGGTGTGTTCAGCAGGCAACTAGATATACAAGTTCGATGTAGAAGAGGTGTCTGGCCTGTCAATACAAAGTGGTAGTGGTTAGCTTATGGGGACTTAGAGGGAGTAGTTGAAAACATGGAGTATAGGAGACTGCAAGAGGCCCGGTGTGCTGTCTTGGTCTATCTGGGCTACTGTTATGAAATACCATACATTGGGAGACTGATAAACAACAGATATTCATCTCTCACAATCCTGGAGGCTAGGGAGCCCAAAATCAGGGTGTTAGAAGATGCAGTGTCTGGTGAGGGCCCACTTCCCTAATTCATAAAAAGCCCTCTTCTTGCTATAATCTCACATGGTGGAGGGGACAGAGGAGATCTCTGGAGTGTCTTTCATAAGGGCACTAAATTCCACTCATCAGGGCTCAGCCCTCCTGACCTAATCTAATCGCCTTCCAAAGGCCTCACCTCCTAATACCAGTATATTGATAATTAGGTTTCAACATAAATTTTAGGGGGACAGAAACATTCAGTCTATAGAAATTATTAACATTTAAGGTACAAACATTTAAGGTTCAAAAAGTATTAGATAGAGTTAGATAATGTGATCTAGAAGCAGGGAGGGAAACCATTCAGATTGCTCCTTTTCTGGTATATTAGTCAGGGTTCAATCAGAGAAACAGCTTTGAAGTAAGAATCTGACATCACACAATGTGGCTGAACAGTCTCAATAAGCCTACATCCTGTGTTTCAGCTGCTGGAACTTGAAATACACAAGACCCAGAGAGACAGCAAGGGAAGGGAAATGTAAAGTGTGGGGCGCAAGGATAAGCTGACACCCATCACCATGAGCTGGCTGTAAATTTATGAAAATAAACCTCCAACCTCGATGAGGTGAGTGTCCTGCAGGAGCAGCTGGTACCCTTTGCCATGGAGCTAAGCAGTCAGAGAAGCTAAAGGAGGATCTGGGGAAAGTGAAGCAGTTGCCGGTGAGCCGCAATAAGTGACAACGTGCATGAGCACCTGCATTGACCTGAGTGTGACAACAAAATAGCTGCTGCTTCAGTCTCACCTTCCAAATCCCTCATGAAAATATTTCTTATTACCCACCCTAATCAGAAACATGCAGGGAATTTTGGGAAATGTAATTCAATCTAGACATTTTGACACATTCAAAAGCTATCAAATCTAGTGATACTTCAAAGAGAGGTACAACTACTCAATAGTACCTTTTGACTTTCTGTTATTGAGTTCTTTCCTAACTCTTAGCCACAAAGTCCCTAGGGGCCCTCCATAGGCAGTGTCTACCTATGCTTGTGTTGAATAATCAGCATGTAGTCACCTGACCCACCCCCACACCAAACTCAAATTCCCAGTGCACTTGATCTTTCAGAGGTTCAGGAAATAACACAGTACCTCATACAGAGCTGCGTAAGTATTTGTTGAATCCTGGATGAATGACTGGATCTGGACTGAGTTAAATCACATATATACTATGAAGAGCTGAAAACAGTGCAGAAGGCAATAGGAAGTGGCAGAAGAAGCAGCAGAGCTATTCCCTGGGTCTTGATACCTGTCTTTGAATTTTGGCTTCATCACCCTGGTCTCAGAAAGTTACTTGACTTTTTTCTGACCGTCTGCTCCCTTATATCTTAAATTCAATCAGTAGTATCATAGCTCACAGGGTGATTGTAGGAATAAAATGTCTATAAAAATGCTTGTTACTTTACAGTGATTCAACTGTATTTACAGGTATTAGACACTTCTGCTAATTGTTTAAACTCAACCAGAAAGAAGCCTTTGATTTTGACCTATATGAAGCTGGGTGAAAAAATCGGCTAGTACATGAAGAAGTTAGTTTTTGGCATGGGTCACTGAGTACGCATATCAGTCTAGGCCAGGAGGACGAAAATCTACTTCCCTTAAATTATCTTTTGTTTTGTTTTCCCACCTCTTCATATATTCTCCCACTTCTGAATCCACAGGCCCCTAATGGGTAGCAAATTTTTAGTTTTTCCTTAGGAGGTATCACGGCATGGGGGGAGTGGGAAGAGGACACTCAACAATGAGGGAAAATCAGTGGTGTCCAGCGGCTGCAGAAACAATATCAGACGTTTTTACCTGTAGGTTATTATTAAGTCATGGACTCAGTAAAAATTTAGCATTAGCTCAATAAGTACTTTCAGTAGGCGCCAATCTACAAACAGACCATGACATTACCCTGTTAAACTTGCAGTCTGATACAGTCTCTTTATGAGTAACACTGTAACAGTAAAAGGAAAATGGCCTGAGTGCAACTAGGTCTTTGAAGTCATTTGGAAAATTCTTATTCAGGTAAAAACTATATTGCTGGCATCTTACCTGTGGTATTAACCTCTAATTCTGCTTTTGATCTGTATTTTACAAGAAGTTTGTCATATCATTCGGTGGCAATTTGTCCTGCTTTCTGCAATATTACAAAATAGTCATAGTCTTTGATTTACAGGTTACTTGTTCAGTTTTTATTGTTCTGTTTTGCTACTGAAATGTGGTGTAGACTGAGGACCCCACAAAGCCCCCATAGCCCTTTGGTGGAGGATGTGGAGAGTGGAAGATATGGCTTAAGATATTTTGCATAACAAAGGCAAGATAACAGTTGTGCTGCTGCCTCAGGGCAAGGTGGGTGTGACTTTCAGGATATATCCTGACTCACGATGTAGCCAGTGAGAGAGGTCCCCTTGGATCACTGAGTCACTCTTGCCCTGACTGGGGATGGCAGCCGAATAAATGTAAACTATATGGGAAACTGGCAAATACAGCTCATCGTGGGAGGAGTCAGAGATGAGGTCATGAAGGAATCTTCATGTCAGGATTTCAAACTAAGGGTGGGCAGCCATGAGGGAATTTTGGCCATGCAGTTTGAATGGGTGTAGAAGGGCTCCCTCAGACCTGCCATGAGGTCTGGTGCATAAGGAGGTGCCACACTGTTTTGGATTAAGAGCTGGAGGGAAAAAAAGAAGAGAACCACTGAGAAACCTGCCTGGGGAACTTGGCAAAATGGATGATGATGATGGGAATTGTGGGACCTGCCCAGCCAAGCACGGATTAACGGGAGATGCCTGGGATGCTGAACTGTAACTGGGAGTGCTGAGCCATGGGCTTCCGTTTTTCTAAAAGGCGGTACCTCTGACTGTATTCTGAAACTGGCCTGACTTGGCAAAGGGAGGCAGGACTGTGTGTTTTGGGGTGTTTTAAAGGGAGTGGGACTTAAAGGCAGACTTCCACCATTATTCTAAATTTGTATAACTTCTAAATAAACAATCCCTTTCCTTTCACCAAGCTCTGACATTGGGAGCCATGCTTCTTGGTGGAGGGCAATCAGACCCCACAGCTATTCCAGAAAAGCATAGGCTGGGGGTTCTGTATCACTACTGTTTCACTTCCTGCTTTACTTTGTACAAGCACAGAAGTCTTTTATATTATAAAATGGTGGGGATCGGAAATATGAGAAGACAAAGGGCGTAAGATTCTCAAACTTTATGCTAGTTTTTCAGTAATAATCACCTGTTTGTTTTCTGTTGTGAAAGCTTCCAGACACTTTTATGAACCTCTATATCTCTACTACCACTTTCAGATATTCAATTACCAAGATAAATCATGAAAACAGAATAAGTGATTATTAGGTTAACTTTTTCAATGTTACTGTTGTCTAGCTTGCTATATGGAATTTATGATGACAAACAACTTTCAGATTTCAATAATAATGAGCTATTTCATTCAAGTTACAATTCTACAATGTCAAGGGTATAATTTCAATCTGGTAGATCATTTATTTTAGATAACAAGAATTAATTTAATAGCCAACAGAATTACTCCTCAGGCTAATGTATACAAACCTATTGCTTAAGTACTAACACAATGGCCTAATCTCAAGGCTCTCCTATCTGCTAATAATGTAAGAGTCATATTTTAATATACTTTTTACAAATTCTTTGCCACACATGATTTTTTCCTTCTAAAAAGTAGCTATATAATTGCTGCCTTTCACATCTGAGGTCAACACTAATAATGGCAAATGCTTTCCACATGTGCAGCCATGTCCGAAGAGGTCCAAGTGTGATGGGAGGTCCAAGTGTGATGGACGGTCCTTCCCACATAGTTCACACTTATGTGGCTCTCTCGGGACTCTTTCCAATAGACTCTGTGCCCATAATGTCTGAGCATCCATATTGTTTTCAGAGAGAGAGAGAAAGAACAGAGAGAATGCCAGTTGTTGGGTGTCATGAAGAACCAAGCACCAAATGTAGCTGTTTATGTGTCATATTGAGCAGTAAGACTGTGAGACTGGCTGTGTGCCAGAAATTTGGTTGTGGGACTTCTGTCTTGCCCTAGAATTTTGAAAAGGATCCCAGGTAAGGTTGATGAAACAGCTGTGCAAGTATGGTGCGCTGTCTATAGCAAGTCCAAGTCTGGCATGTGTTTTTAAAACAGCAAGGTCTACAAGTTGCTCTGTGCAAAGGTAATATTTGAAAGTCAATAACATTTGAAAATATGTTAAAAGTGGAAAATGTGTTATAAGCACAGGTATCTAAAAACAGAGGAGGGGATGTTTATATAGAATCCTTCAATAAACTAGACAAATACCCAAATATTTAGAGACTCTCAACTGAACAGAAGAAATCAGATTTTTTACCAGATTATTATCTACCAAATGTTCCAGACTTTAGGTAACTTTTTGACTTTGAGATATGTTGCTGTTGAGCTCAGGGACTCACATTAGAGTAGCTTACTAATGACTGTTGTTTCCTTGACTCAGAAGTAGGTCAGATCCCAGTAAGCTTTGCTCCATTAAAATTCCAACTATGTAGATTTGAGAAAAACATACAATTGACATTTTCTCATTTTGAAAGTTCATTTATCTGCACGCTTTTTGTCTACTCACATGACAAACTTAGTTTATGCAATTATAAACAAACTATTTTTATTTCAGCCGTGTCAGCCAGTCACTCTACATTACCAATCATCTGCTGTAAACGTACAAAGTGCACGTAGCATGACCACAATCTTTATGATATTTTATGACCCTAATTATTGCAAAGAACTTTGTAGAATCACAAAAATAAAATGCTAAGGCATTTCACACATGCATTTATATATACACATGTTTATACATTTTATACATACATATATGTACACATAATTGTTTTTAAAAATTGAATCATATTCAAAACTTTACACTCCCATTTTTTTCTACATATGTATTGTATATAGATACCTATATCCATGATATGGGTCATTTCTATCAATTCACACATCTTTTCTATAGCTGTGCAATATTCTACAGTACCCATGAGACATACAATGTCAGATATCTTCTGCTGGACCACCCAGGTCCTCTTTTTCTCCATCTCTACCCTGCACTCTGGGAGGCAAACTCCCATGGGTTCCCTTGCCCTCTTGTTCTGATTAGGTTGAAAATAGAAAGCCCTGACAGGAGATCAGAGAAAGAAAAAAGGGTGAGGGCTCGCTTCCTGCAAGTTTGCCTCAGCCTGGCTGTTTCCCTCAGTGAAGACCACTTCTCCTATGAAGCGGTCTCCTCTACTATTTTCCCCTTCTGAACCTCGGTCACAGATTCCTCTCCTTGGGATTATGGAGGGTAACAGCTCCACTCCTGCTAAATTTGGGTTATTGAAATATCTCTTGTGGATTCCTTATATACTAATCATACTTTAAAAAATACTCTCATGTGAATAAACTCTCCTCAAATATCATTACTTACCTGTTGTCTTGGGACTCTGATAAAATTATTCAATATTCCCAAGCTCATTAATTCAGTTTATTTTCAGTATTTTTGCTGAAATAAACATATTTCTACATATATTTTTAAATGCTGGTACTCTTATGTCTGTAAGATTTTGCCAGAAGTAGCATTGCTCACTCAAAGGATAAGTGTATTTTTAATATTTATAGATATTTCTAGATAAATTTCTAAAGGGTTGGAAGCAATTTACACTTGCACTAGCAGTTTAATTATTTAATTTGTTGATTGATTTCTAACATGGAATTTTAAGTGCTTACTGTATGCCAGGCACTCTACAATAGGCTGAATAAATATTAATTCATGCAATCCAGTATATGAGGTTTTCCATGTTCACAAATCCTACCATCACTACATGTTATTAATATTTACTATTTTTTCCAGAGTGGTACATGAAAAATGGTGACACATTATTTAAATGTGCATTTCATTGGCTATTAGTGATGCTAGCTATCTATTTACCATCTATCTTGTCTAATTATATTTCCTCTTCAATAAATAGTCTATTCATAACCTTTGCCTTTCTGTTCAGTTTTCGTATTAATGAAACATATTAAATTGAGAGAATTTGAGTGAGTGATTGGAAAATAGTTCATAATTCTCAAATGATTCTGTAAACACAAAGAGAAATCAGATGCTATTAGATTATACTAAGGTTATCTGCCATTGTATAAGGTATATACTGGCATACTTAAGTACTAAAGTGTGTTTAGAAAAAATGCTCAGTATTTTAGTAAGAGAATGAAGGTATTTTGTAGATTGAGGAGTTGTGAAAAATAATATATTTTCCTAAGAAGTTATTTATAAAATAAGTAATCATAGTTAATAAGTATCTAAAATGTGTTAAAATGTTCAATTGTGACTGGAGCAAATTGGAAAAGATCTCAGAAAAAAATTGAGTGAAAATCCTTACTTTTTCAGATGAAGAAACTAAGTCTTTTAGTATCATAGCTGACTAATGGCATTCAAGTGGAAAGAATCATAAATTCCCAGAGAGCTGAAGGTCTTCACTTAGCACATGTGGACCTCTGTTTCTCATCCCTAGAAAGTAATGTGAGTACTTTTTGGCCAAAAGCAGGGTAAGCAGATCAGATGAGACAATAGGCGTCCAACTGTTAGAAAACTCTAACTCATAATAAAAAGGTAAGGCATTTCTTTAGGGTAAAACCAGGTCCTGTACGCAGGGGCTTGGATTTTCTATCCTGTGCTCTTTGTCCAGCACTCTGCTGCCCAATCCAGGAGGTCCTTCTCATGGGCATTTTTAAGATTCCGGACAACTTAGGCATTGGCATGCCAAATAACAGTTCAGATAGTCTGTCGCAACCATGAACCTACAAATCCTCAAATTTATAGATACCTATCTTATCTCTGTTTTTTCCCCCTCTGGTTCAGCAACAAAAGTAATAGTCAAAACATGTATCTAATATTTTTAGTTAAAAGATGCCAGATGAAGATAACTCCTTTCAAGGGAAAAAGTTATATCTGTGTGTTTCACATTCCAAACATGTTGCTTCTTATCACCATCACTACACATAAAGCACTTAGATAACGACAATAGGAAAGCTCCAACTCCGCTAAAAATCAATTACACTAAGCAAAAGTGGATAATAGGCCACACAATAAGCTGCATCTGATGACATACTCATAAAGGTGTTTCTAATAGTAGATGCCTCTTATTATTGAGAATTCAGAGAAATGCATATATACACAAACTCCTAACTATAAAGTAGTTGGATTTTTGTTATATACATAGTCTAATTTAAAGCTCTACTTGATTCTTTATTTAAAAATCTGTGTTATGGCCCTGGCTGGTGTGGCTCAGTGTATTGAGTGCTGGCCTGTGAACCAAAGCATAGCCGGTCTGATTGCCAGTCAGGGAACATGCCTGGGTTGGAGGCCAGGTCCCCAGTGAGGGGCGCACATGAGAGGCAACCACACATTGATGTTTCTCTCCTTTTCTTTCTCTCTCCCTTTCCCTCACTCTAAAAATAAATAAATAAAATCTAAAACAAAATCTATGATATGCATTTTTTCTACTATAATTTCTGAGGATTCAATTTGCAAGTCAAAAATCTATATTGTTTGCCTGTAAAGAGGAATCACCATCTTAATTTCAGAAGATCAAGATGAATTTTTGAGTATCAACAGTAAATATATTCTATCCAGGGGAATAAAGGGTATTTTATATGTAATGTTTACCTAAAAAACCTATGTCAATTTTAGTCCTGGGTAAGATGGAATAACAGCATTTCTCTCTGTCTCTCCTACTAACTGCAACTAAAATCTTTGCATACAATGCATGCAAAAGCCCTCTCAGGACTCTGAAAACAGTGGGAGCACATGGAATGGAGAAGAAAACCAGAATTTGAAGAACCTCAAACTAGAGGAAAGTTTCCCATTTAATTTTTATTCTGGTGGTCCCCGAGCTGGACTCAAAAGATACTTGAACTCTGTAACTTGCTTATTATGTGCAGACAGAAAATGTGCCAAGTAAAAGCTTCTGTTTCTGGTCTGGAGAGTGAGAAAGAAGACCCAATGGGTCAGAGAGAGTAAAGAATATCACCCATATTTTTTCATCTTTTCTCCCCTTTTCCAGGACAGGCATGTCCACAGCAGCATGAACAGCACTGGAGTCAATAATTAGACAAGTACCAAAGCCTCTAAAGACATGAACCCTTATTTCTCGCCAAAAGAACTGTGCTACCATAGTGTGAAAAGAATCTTTATTGCTATTTTCCTCTCCCCATTCTCTCATCACTTGGTTTCAAAGGCAGTCACAGTCATTGGAAGTATGCAACAGAGTGGGAAAAAAAAGGTGGTTTTCTAGTCAGAGGGCAGAAAAGTGAGGGTGCTGTGAGGTGAAACCTTACTGAGGTAGTAGAGAGTAAAAATTGTACACCACATAAAGTGGAGTTTTCTTAGGAATGTAGAGCTGTATTAATGTTCAAATATTAATTAAAGTTTAGAGAATAGAAATTCTATTGAAACACTATTCACAGTTAGATCTCAGCCAATGAGGAATAGCAATGAATATCTTTTAACTGACAATCTATACAAAACTCCCACTGTTAACATTAGGTTTAATGGTGAAAGATTTACTACTTTTACCATAAGACCAGGAGCAAGGCAAGGATGCATCCTCTAACCACTCCTAGTCAGTATTGTACTGTATATCCTAGACATTGTAATAAGACAGGGAAAAATAAATAAAATTCACTGGAAAAAAATTAAATTGTCTCTATTTGCAGGTGATGATTATCTATGTGGAATATAAGAAGGGATTTATTAAAAAAAAAAAACCTGCCTGAACTAATAAGTAAATTTTGCAAGTCATGGGCTCAGCATACAAAATTCTACCATATTTCTATTTTCTGGTGATGAACAATTAGAAACAGATTTTTAAAATATCATTTACAATGACTCAAAAATATTTATATATACATCTTTAAAAACAAGCTCTATATTCTAAAAATTATAAAATGCTAATTAAAGAATTCAAAGAAAACATAAATAATGTATAGACTGGAAAACTCAATATATTTCAAATGTTAGCTTTCTACAGTTTTGGAGAAAAAATAATAAATTCAAAGGAGTCACACCACTTTAAGACTCAATAAAACTACAGTTATCAAGACAGTGTGATACAGACAAGGATGGACATAAATCAGAGAAAGCACATTGAGATTCCAGAAAAGACACAAAGAAATATGACCAATTAATTTTGACAAGGACACACAGGCAATTCAATAAAGCAAGGATAATCTGTTAAATTATGTTGAAACAATTTGATATCTACACATTTTTAAAATATGAACTCTAACCTTATATCTTATTAAAAAATACTCAAAACAAAATATTAATCATAAATTATAAAATATAAAACTTATAAAAAGAAAACACAAGAAAATCATGACTTTGGGTGAAGCAAACATTATTTTGATATATCAAAAGCATGAATGATAAATGAAAAATGATAAATAGAATTTCATTAATATTACATTTTTGCCTTGTGAAAGAATACATTAATAAGAATGAAAAGACAAATCACAAACTAGAAAAAAATATTTGCATTTGATACCCAACAAAGAACTTTTACCCAGAATAAATTTAAAAACTCTTAAAATTCCTACACAATAAAACAATTAACAGAATTTTTATAATAAGCAAAATATTCTTCTCAACTAAAGAAGATAAGCTAATGAAAATATACCCAACATCATTAGCCATTCAAGAAATGCAAATCAAAGCTGCAATGAAATATCAAAGCTATAAAACTACCCAACCCAAACAACAACAATAACAAAAGGGAAACTGAACAATACCAAGTGTCCACAAAGATGAGGAGCAACAGAAACTCTCATACACTGCCAGTCAGGACACAATGAAATCATTTCTCTGGACAATAGTTGAGTGGGTTTTTATGAAGTTAAACATACCTTAACCTATGATACAGCAATTCATCTTCTAGGTATTTATTATATAGAAATTTAAGTATATGTTCACCAAGTGGATGCACACAAGTGTTTATAGCATCTTTATTTATAATTGCTGAAACCTTTAAGCAATCTAACTGTCTTTTCTTGGGTAAATGGATAAACAAATTGTGGTACATCCGTGTAATTAAATACTCTTGGTAATATAAAAGAACAAACTACTGATGCATATCCAACATGGATATGTGTCAAAAGCATGATGCTAAATGAAAGAAGATATTCTCAAAAGGTTCATTAACACAAAATTCTGAAAAATAAAGCAAAACAACACGGTGGAGCAGAGGTAGGTTTATGGTTGTGAGTATAAAAAAACAGAGTTTATTCTTCTATTATTCTTTCTTAATTGTTGTATTATTTTCCATATCAACAACTGTAAACATACTCTTGTCCCACTCATCATGGGGATAAAAATAAATCCATGTCTCCCTGGAATTAGTCTCGGGGAGAAGGTTTGATTACAAATGGGCAATCCAGGAATGTTTTGGGGATAATAGAACTACTATACAACTTGATTGTAGTGGTGATTATATGAATTTATACATGTGTTAAATCTTATAAAATTTTAGAAAATAATAATGTTAATTTTACTTAAGTCTAAAACAAAAAGTATTGTATTGTAATTTTATTTGCATTTCTTGTCATGCTGTCAGCTAGAACAAACTGCATAATTTTAAACATTGCCAATCACAAGTCCAAAAGAAGAGAATAAAGTATGTGCTCATTCTCAAATATTGTAGACATCCCATTGTGTATCTTCTTCCATAATTGAAATTTATCTTCCTAGGGGTCAAGATTTCTACAACATTGATTAAGAATTATGGAAATAAATTTTCTAATTTGTTATTAATGAATCAGTATATCAATGTTAATACTATCCATCACTGACAAGTATGTTTAGTGTGTCTATAAAGTTATTTCTTTTAATTTTTAAATTTATTTAAGGAGGGAAATAGTGGAATGGCACAGTCTATGACACTGTGTCATAGGAAAGTCTTTAGCCAGAAATACTTCCTTTGTAGCATCATCTTTATGAAAACTGAGACAAAAATGTATAGTCAAAAGATTTAAGCTTTAACTTAATTTGATTCTCATGAAAACCAGAAAAAAGAAAAGAGATGTAATATATATCTAATATAATACATACATATGATACATATAATCATATTTTTATAACTTTATTAGAGTTAGGAGGGTTTGAATTGCAAATGAGTACTCTTTAGTGCTCTTTGAGATTTGGAGAAATCAACCAATATTTAAATTTGCAAACTCTGCATATTACTTTGGTGGTCTCTGATGTGTCAGTTTGGCTAGTCCCCTGTTATTCTTTCAACACCATGCTAGGTGTTGCTGAGAACTATTTTTGTAGATGAAGTTGAAATCCATAACTGGTTGACTATAGGTAATGAGATTATTTTAGATAGTTAGGGTGGACATGATTCAATCAGCTGAAAGTGGTTAAAAGCAGAGGCTTTCATGAGGAAGAATTATGTAGACAGTAGCCTCTCCGCTACCTGAGAGTTCCAGCTTGTTCCTACTCAGGGCCTGCCTTACAAATTTCAGACATGTGTAGCTAGCTCCCAAAATTGTATAAGCTAATTCTTTGGAATAAATATTTTAATTCATATCTTTTACTAATTCTTCTTCTCTGGTTTAAGCCTGATTTATATGGTTCCCTGAATGGTAATTCCAAACATAATCAATGAAATACAGTTTAAGATTACTAAATTATTTTATAACCTTGATGAAAATAATGTAACATCTTAAGAAGTAATTAAATTGAGATATTATATTACATTGCTAGAAGGTAGCCTGCCAATTTTGTAAATATTTTTTATATCTACATTCTGATTTTTCTTGGGTCAACCTCAATGATTTAGTTTCTTAGCCTGTGGAATCTTACTTGTTTTTATATTTCATACTTTGGATGTTTAATAAAAGTGTATATAGCATGCAGACATGTAAATTAATATAAACAGCAAGACTGGCTTTATTTGCAACCTGTAGTTATTAAATATGTGTGACGGGGATTTTTATTTGAGTTGAGGGATATAGAAACAAAGTCTTCTGCTACCTTCAAAAAGCAAAGTATGGCACCCCACTCCCGTCACCAACCCTGCCAGGTATAGCCAGGGAGTCCATAGGATGTACACTTTTGCTTATAAGATGTCCCAAAGAAGAGTTTGACCAGAAATACTCAGATATCTCCTTGGAAATTATTTTTATTTTTGTTTATTAAGATGTGACTCTCACATGTCAGGGCCTATGGTGTTAGAAATGGTAATGCTATTCTTCCAATCCAGGTCTCAATCTTTTCTAAACATTTAACATTGGATAATGGGGCAACCTCTTATCTCAAGGGTGTTTCCAATTTTAAATTAACCTCATTTTAAACAGGAATTTATTTTTAAGTATTTCTTTCTTTCTACCTTAAGTGCACTTTCAAGTACATCCTGGTAAACACCCTCCCTCCTTTACTCAGAGTAACAGCAATTTTTTTTCCATATTTGGAGTAAATGGTCAGAAGGATAAACCCGGTCTCTGCTGATGGGTGGAGGGTGACAGCAAGTCTCTTGCCTCACTGAATTGTTTTCTCCCTTTTCCTGATTTTAGCTCTGGGCAAGATTTTATGATACAAGCCCCAAAGAGTTTCTCTTACATTTATCCCCATGGGCCATATTTCTGATTTGGTGTAGTGATGATGTTTGATCAGGATTTTAAGCTTTAGAGTTTTCACTACAGAGTTAAAAACAGCCTTGAGATCAATGCTGGAGGACACCAGGTGAGTCAAGTACATAAATCATGCGGTAGGTAGTGCATTAATAAATGTGCACTATTGAATACACAGAATTTAATATCAGGGTATTGTGGCCGGATTTTCAAATACCACTGCTGGAATATCATCAATATTTCTGTAAGCTATTTTTCAAAGTGAGAGTCATCATTTTATTAACATTAGTAACTGCATACTTAAATTGTATGCTTTAGGCACTAGCTGATTGCTTTTGGTGCCTGGAGGGATAATGTTACTAAAATGAGAAGATGTAATTCATTAGTGGTGTGGTAGTTTTTCCTCCAACTCTGAAGCTTGAGGGGTTTTATTTCTAGCCAGAAGAAGAATACTCAACTGAACAACTTAACAGTCATATTCAGTAGAATAAATTTGATGTTGTTATTAGGGGCAACTGATATTTTTGTACACTTTTATTCATTGTGTCTTCAGCTTGCAAAAATAGGAAAACACTGGTGTTGTCAGTAAGGAACAGTCCTCAAAGAAAGCACTCACACACATTTGTGTCTTTCCACAATGCCAGGTTTATTAGAGGAGACCTCCCCTATAAGCCAAGAGAGTCACAGGCAGGTTACAAACAAAGAGTGGGAGCTTATAGGATAGAATTGAGCAGAGTGAATGCTCAGCAGGAAGTCCCAGTCACTGGCAGCATCTGCAGGTGAAGAGGCAGACATCAGTCTTAAACCAGGTGACTACAGTGCTGGCATGTGTCAGTGAAGGGGAAGTCTGGCAGGGATCTGAGCATGACCATAGTATAGCCGAGCTTGAACATTGTGGGGTAGGGGATCTGAATTCTTGTAGCCCACAAAAAATCGGTAACCATCTTACTCATAGCTCACTCACTTACTCATCAGTGTCCAGATGGAATTCTTCTCTTAGTGCCTAACTTACGGTTTTGAACCTCCTGGGCCCCTCTTAAGAGTGTTCTCTTACACCGTATTACCTCATTCTTGACATAGCACTTGACATAACTCTCGTGGCTGACAGTGACTCCATGTTGAATTGTAAAAGGTGTTTAAAAGTCAGCTCTGCTCTTGCTCTATACTAATGGGAGACCTATAAAATATATCGTCAAAGTAGTCTAAGACCTACTTGTTTCAAAAAAATTTAGTCTCTTTTCCATGAAATCTATAACTATGAAAGTCTTTTAAAACAAACTTTCAAATAAGAATGAGATTAGTTTAGGAAAGGTCAAAATATATTCTTTCATTGCTCTCTACCCATATTTAAAGTATTTCAGATAATAGAAATTTTCTTTTATTTTAGAACACATGAGCTCTTACAAATATTTGTTGTTTAATAAAATGATAATGAAGGACAGTAGTGATAAGGGATTTATTGAAAGTAGACATTTCTCGCCAATCAGGCAAGGTACCCCAGAGGAATTTGGTTTGAACTGAACCTTAAAAAACTGGTAAGAACTGGGAAGACAATGAAGATAAACTATTATAGTTTCTTTTAGTCTAGTGGTTACAAACATACTCTCCAATGTATTAGGCTGTGCATTTTAGACAATAAGGAATTATAAAACCTTTGGAAAACTGGAGAATATTGCACCCCCCACTCCCTTATTGGCATTCGAAGCAAAATAAAAATTATCTATGGAGACTTTCATTTTCATGTAAGATGAAGTAATTTGCAAGAGACTAATATTTCCATTGAGAATGCCTAGGAAAACCAGATAAATTATAACAATCTTATTTTTAAAGGTATCAGAGAGCCATAGATATAAAGATTAAAGGGACAAAATTTTTAGAGAAAACTTTCAGAAAAATATTCAAAGGTGAGCTCAGACTTTTCAGCTGTGCTTTCCCTAGCAGCATGTGACAATTCGGAGTGTAATCTAATTACTGAAGATCTGTGCTTCCTTTACAGAAAAAAATAAAAAGTACAGTGAGAAGGGGGCAAAAAAACCAAAAGAGGTTTTATAGCTGTCATCCAAGACTGGACACTTAAATTCTCCCAAACACATGGCCAATTTTCCTCATAAATCTGTAATTTAATTCATAGATGGAAGAGTGGTTAAAGGACCACACTGAAAATTGCACTGAATTTTTTATCAAATACTGAAATTTCACTGAGTACTGAGGCCTCTCTGCTAAAGGAAAGGACAATAAACACAATTGTTAAAGGCCTTTGAGAGAATAGTGAAGCGACACTGAGAGTCTACCATTAGTTTTAATTTCTGGGAATATTTTCTTATTCTGAGCACAGCTAGAGGTAGAAATCCAGGCTTGGTCCAGCAGAGAGTTTTTGGGAAACTAAGAAACAACAAAAGTTTTGGCAGTGAAACACAAAATCAGACTTCCTCATAAAGTAATTTCCATTTGAAAGCTGCGCGGAACAAGACTAAACTGAAAATCTCTGAAGAGCAAAGTAGAAATTCCAACAAACATGTACAGCAGGGGTGTCAAACTCATTTTCACCAGGGGCCACATCAGCCTCGTGGTTGCCTTCAAATGGCCGGATGTAATTTTAGGACTGTATGAATGTAACTACTCCTTAACTAGGGGCAAGGAGCTCAGCGCTGCTGCTGGGTAAGAACAAGGTGCCAGGCCGGATAAAACAAGGTGGAGGGCCGGATTTGGCCCATAAGCCTTGTGTTTGCCACCTGTGATATAGAGGTAAGGATAAGAATGCTTCCAGGGTCCTCAATTAAAACTCTTAATAAGCATACCTTAAAATAAAGACAAAGTAGAGATTGAATCTTGACCAAAATCAAATGCAATTTTGAACTGGCTCCATTTCTCATGTGATTAAATTGATTATTCCTCTATTTCATTTTCTAGCACTGTTTTTGTGGGAAAAAATAGCATCTATAATCAGAATCTTTATAGCTTTTTTATGTGCATTGTTCATTATTATATTAAAAAGTGTTAAGTATATTGAGACATAAGACCATAGGATCATAAACCAAGAGGATAAACAAACAATAGAATCAGACTTTCAGGGAATCCTGATATTGGGATCATAAGTCAATGATTTAAAAATGCCTGTGACAAGCCCTGGCAAGGTGGCTCAGTTAGTTGGAGAATTGTGCCAGGTACCAAAGGGTCATGGGTTCAATTCCCATTCAGGGCACATACCTAGGCTGAGGGTTTGATCCCCATTTGGGATGCATGCAGGATGCAGCTGATGATGTTTCTCTCTCACATTGATGTTACTCATTCTTTCTCTCTTTCACTTTCTCTCTCTGAAATCAATTAAAAAAACATATCCTTGGGTAAAGATTAAAGAAAACAGTCTGTGACAAATATATTTAAGAAATTGGAGAACAAATAGAAAAAATGGGACTATGAGGAAGTTCAATATGCTATAAGAATAAAATGAATATTATAAAAACAAAAACACAATACTTAAAATTAAGAAAAAATGGATGGTTTTCACAGAAATTTAAAAAACATTGAAGACAAGTCAATAGGTAATATCCAATCTAAACCACAGAACAGTAACAAATAGAGATCATAACAGATATGAGAAACTCTGTCAAGAAGTCTAACGACATGCAAATGGAAGAAAGGAGAGAGGTAATTTTAAAGAAATGTTAGCTGAGAATTTATAAAATAAGAGGTATACCATCAACATGTATGTAAAAGAAGTTTGGCAAACCACAAGCAAGATTTAAAAAAATAATAACTATAAGCATTATTGTTAATCCACTTAGCACCACAAACAAGAAGATCACAAAGGGCAATCAATTAAAAAGACATTTTCAAAAGGTGAAGAGGCAAATATAAGACTAACAGATGACTTCTCACCAAAAACAAAAGAAGTTGGAAAGTAATGAGTTGATATGTTTAAGGTATTAAAGTAATTATTAATCTATAGTTCTGTACTTATTAAAAATATTTTCCAAAACAAACAAGAAATTAAAATGTTCTCAGCAAACAAAAACTAAGAGTATATTATTGACAGGTACTAGAACATATAAAAAGAGTTCTTAAGCCAAAATGAAATAATTCTAGTCGAAGAAATGGAATGCATAAAAGAGTAACAATCACTGGAAATTGCAAATGTTTGAGTAAATATGTATTGATTCTATAAAACAATAATTGTAATGTTTTAGGAAATTTATAACATAAATATAGACAAATGCATGGCAACAATAATGCAAAAATGAGAGGTGGATTCTTGATGCAGTGTTCTAATATGCTGGCATTACAGTGCAGCAAAGTTATTAATAACTTGTATTAGATGGTAATAAGTCAAGAATAAATTTTTAATCAGTAAGCACTAAAAGAGTAATAAAAGAATGTATAATTCACAAGGTAATAGAGAGAAAATGGAATAATAAAATTATTGTGCTTATACAAAAAGGAAACTTAGAGAAGAAACAAAGGAAAAAAGGAGACATACAAGGAACAGAGAGACGACTAATAGTCAAGTGACAGATTTAAATTTAACTACGTCAGTAATTATATTAAAGGTAAATGGTTTGAATATTTTAATTAAAATACTATGCTTGTTAGATTCAAATAAAAATAACTCTTCTGCTAAGAGATTAAAACATTTTGAATATAAGCACACAGGCATGGTGAAAATAATAGGACAGTAATTGATAAATCATAAAAGTAAGGATAAAAAGAGCACCAATGTATTTATTCTAATAGAGAATGTAGGCTTTAAGGCAAGAAACACTACTAATAACAGAGAGACATTTTAAAATCATAAATAGATCAATCAGTCAGGTATATGTCACAATCCCAAATATATATGCAATAAATAACACATATTTAATGCATGCAGGGTGGGACAAATTAGGCTTATA
This sequence comes from Trachops cirrhosus, assembly GCA_028533065.1. NCBI lineage: Eukaryota > Metazoa > Chordata > Mammalia > Chiroptera > Phyllostomidae > Trachops > Trachops cirrhosus. The sequence continues at coordinate 53,787,518 of CM052541.1, read as the reverse complement.
GCTGTGAGTATGCAAAACACAAGAGTTTATCCTTATATTATTATTTATTAATTATTGTATCATTTTCCATATGAACAACTGTAATCTACTTTTGCCCCACTCTGTATAAACCAGAAAGTAAGAGATCTAAACAGATAACAACTTTACAATTATAGAGAAAGAATTAACAGATTTGTCTCTGTAACTGATAGGAAAAGCTGTATGGGCATACAAAATCTAAACAACATAAATAAAAAAGTGACCAAATTTACATATACAGAACTCTGCACCCAACAATGACATCATTTACATTTTTTGAACTACCTGGAAGCATTCACTAAATTGATCATATATTAAGGCGTTGAAAAAATCCTTAAAACTGTAAAAGCTCTGCAATCATTTGGAATATATTATCTCATTGCAGTAAATTTCAGCTAAAATTGAAAAGTCAAAAGAAAACTGTAATATCTCCATATGCTTAGAAATTCTAAGTAATCCATGTGTTAAAGAAGAAATCATAATGGAAATTTGGAATGTTTTGAACTAAATAATAAAGAAAACATGACATGTCAAACCATGCTGGATAGAGCTACAACATGGCTTAAAAGAAAATGCACATACATACACATATATGGTAGAAAGGAAGTAGTACTAAAAAATCAATCAATAATTTATCTCAAGAAAACTACAAAAGAAAAAAAGAATAGCAAATCTATTCTCAAGAATAAAGAAGGAAGCAAAAATAAGGATAAGACTGAAAAAAATCAATAAAATATAAACTTTTCATTATAAGGAGAAAATCATCAAAACATTTTTATTTAACTTTTAATAAAATTGAAAAAACATAGCAAGACTGATTAAAACAAAAAAGTACAAATTACCTATATTAGGAATATAATAGAAGTTATCAATATAAATCATCCAAATATTAAAATTTTAATGATTAAATTTATAAAATTTCAGTCAATGAATTTGACAATTTAAATGACATGGAAAAATTATTTGAAAACCCAACTTTCCAAACAGATTTCAGAAGAAATTTAGAACCTAAATATTATTAAATTTTTTAAAGAAATTAATTAAATTTTTAAAAATCTTCCCACAGTGAAAATTTAAGGCTATAATACATTGGCTTATTCATCTTTCCAAATACCAATATTACACAAAGTATAACAGACAATAAATAAATGGAGGACACATCTAACTCTTCACATAGAGCTTATATAGCCTTGAAACCAAAACTTACAAAGATATTAAGAGAAAGGAAATGTTTTTGCTGATTACTCTAACCAATCTAGCTCAAATATCCTAAATAAATTACTAGAAAATGGAACTCAGCTGCTATTAAAAAAAGAATGCTTTATGATTAAATAGACTTTATTACAGCAAATCAAGTGTACATTTTTACATTTGGAAATCCATCAGTGCTATTCACTACATCAGTAAAAACATAAGAAAAAAATTTATATGGTCATCTCAATAGAAGAAGAAAAGTAATTCCACATTTATTTATTTAAAAAAATTAGTCAACTTAATCCTAATAATGAAGACATACTAATTAAAACACAATGTAATATCATTATATACAAGACTGAATAAAATTAAAAAGACTAAAATACCAGCCTGGCTGGTGTGGCTCAGTGGATTGAGTGCCAACCAGCGAGCTGAATGGTCACTGGTTCAATTCCCGGGCAGGGCACATGCCTGGGATGTGAGCCAGGTCTCTGGTAAAGGAAACTGATCTATGTTTTTCCATCACATGATGTTTCTCTCCCTTTCTTTTCTTTCTCCTTTCCTTTCCGTCTCTCTACAAATAAATAAATAAAAACTTTAAAAAAGGACTAAAATACCAAGTATTGGAGAAGATGTACTCATTGGGACTTCTCATACATTGCTGGTAGGAGAATTTGAAATACTGACAGCATACACTCACATTAACTGTACATACACACACCCCATGACTCAGCAATTCCATTCGTAGGCATAGACATAAAGAAATATGGATATCAGTCCACTAAAGACAAGTACAAGAATTCTGAAGTCAGCACTGTTTGTAATAGACTCAAACTGAAAATTAACCAAATGCCCAAAAGTTGAAGTGATAAGTCAATTATAGTATACATAAAATAAAATTTTATGAAGTAATGAGAATGAACAACAACAAGTATAAGAACAATATATAGGACTCTAAAACATAATGTCAATTTAAAAAGATACAAACATAATACATAATAAATGATTCTATATATTTCAAGTTCAAAAACAAGCATATCTAATCTATGGTGTCAGAAGTTAGATTAGTGGATACCCTGGGTAAAAGGGTAGTGTGAAAAGGGGCATGAAGGGGATTTTTGTAGTACTTGCAATATTTTGTATCTTGATCTGATTGGTGATTTTACATGTGTAAGCAGTTTGTAATAAATTATTGACCAATGTACCTACAATTTGTGTACTTTTTAATATACATTTATAGATACATTTATAGCTATAGTATTATTTATCTATTGTTAATGTGTTAATGTGTTGTTAATAGCTTAAAACAGCACTAATTTATTATAGTGCAGTTCTGTAGATCAGAAGTTTGATTTGAGTGTCTGTGAACTAAAGTCAAGGTTTCAAAAGAGCTGTACTTCCTTCTAGAGACTCCACAGGACACTCCAATTCCTTGCCTCCCCCCACTTTTAAGGAGTCATATGATTAGACTGCACCCACCTGAATAATCCATGATGATCTCTCTATCTCAAGGTCCTTAACCTTTGTCACATCTGCAAAATGTAAGGTAATACAGGTTAAAGCAAAAGTAGGTTTACAATTGTCCGTACATGATCATTGTATTATTTTCCTTATGAACTACTCTAAACCTACTTTTGCCCTACCCTATGTATTCACAGGTTCCAAGTTCCAGAGATTAAGCTGGAGACATCTTTAAGGGACCATTATTTTGTCTACCATGCTTTTGTGTATATTTATATATTTAGTAAAATTTCACTTAAGGCTCTTAAGTCCTGATCTAGCTTCTTGACCACCTTTTGTGTCAGAAGACTATCTATAAAATCTATTCCTGATTGGATTCTGGGTATATGGTTGTGCAAATTATTTCACTTAGTTTCCTCAAATGTCATATTATAAGGCTAGATCAGTCGATCCTCTAAATTATCTACCAATGCATAGAACTGATATAATAATAGTATAAAGGACTTAGATTTTACTATTCATTTGAATAATTTAAAAATATAGTCATCTGTGAATTATTCACTATAGGCACAATTAGTCAACCATTTTACATCTCACCTGGCCATTCCTTGCTACCCCTCATGTTTCTTGGCCTTCCTCTCTTAATTCAGGATATGAAGATTTATGTTAATGATTACAAAGACATGTGCTGCCCAGAACATGTGCAAGATATTTCAAATCCCAACATAAATGATTTAAGAAAAGAGAAGTAATCATTGTACATCATGATTATTTTCAAGATAGATCCATATATATTGCAATTCAAGAAACAGTCTACCTCACATTCTTAAATGTCTGTCCTATAAACAAGTTACTTATTATTCAGTTGTTATATGACCTCAGCTTGGAACCCAGAGAATTCTAGCCTTCCTATAGTCCTTCTCACAGGGGGGTTTGTCTGTCACTAGTCAGTCTATACTGAGTAAATAGACCCCAGAATTACAGGAAGAAACATCTTATGTTAAGCATGGCAGTTCATTTTCCAAATCTGAAATGCTAAAAAAAAAACATTCTAATGTGTTATTTTATCTTTCAAAATGAGGCATTTGATTTCCCAGGGATCACTCAAGAGACCTCTAATTCTAGTGCTTAATGCAGGGACAGGATGCACTCCCTTCTGGAGAATTTACATTAAAATGCAAAATGACTTTTGTTTCTCATCACTCCACAGGACCCAAGAGTTACAAAAATGTACTGTTCTGGCATATCCTGTTGTGTCTTTTCTCACCAAGACTGTCAGATCATGAATTTTATGTTCTGGAGTCGCTGAAAGCCAAGAGGGCTTTCAATGTAATCTGAGCAATTAAAGTCAAGGCAAGAACGACCTCCGACACGAATTCCATTTCCGATTTGGAAATAGAGCATCACACTGCTTACATGTCAATCTGAGGAAGACTATAATAATCAGGAAGAATTTATTCAGCCAGGAGAAGGTGGCCTGAAGGCTCAGCTTTAGAAATTTTAAATCTGATAATTTTGTTAAGAAATAGTGTAGATTGGCGAGCAAGAAATTTGAGAGCATTTTGTGTCAACTAAAAATCACTTTTTTCCATTTATCTCTTAAGAGATTATAAATAAATTTTGTATTTGAAGCAAATATAAAGGAGATACAGTGCACTTAGGAGGCATCATTTCCAGATTATAATAAACCTAGCTACAGAAAGATGTTAAAAGAGTAGAGTTTACAGGGATGTTGATACCTTCTCTGGGTAGTGAATACAGACATATTCAACCTACTTTTGGCTGTTCTTAGGAGTTAAATAGAGTTCTCCCTTAAGTAGCCCTCCTCCCACGTTACTCTGAGTTCTGACACTCTTGAAAATGGTGTAATTAACTTGTGTCACTGCTGTGTGTGACTTTGGTATCAGTGTAGTTAGTAAGACTAAAATGAGGTTTGTGTGTAAACAGTCAGAGTTCCAGGCTGCTATATTAGGCAAACAGCTTTGCCAAGAACACAGAGAAATGGAACAGAAGAGCCAAGAACTGCACACCTGTTTTTGAGGCAGTAAGTCTTCAGTCATAGTCCATATTTTTTGGCTTCAAAGCAGTGGCAGGGCACGCATTCAATGTGTTAGGCATAAATGCAATTGCAGTGGTGCATTTGACAATTTGGAGGAGACTGCAAAATAGTAAACTTTAAATTGTGGAGATAAGGTTAAATATTATTGGGTCTTGAAACACAATGTGTGTGCACATGTGCACGTGTGCACATGTGTGTGAATGCATGTGTGTGTGCGTGCACATTTGCATGGATGTATGTGAAGGGATAGTTGGAAGACTGCAGGGAAAATTAAATATTTAAGAATTTTATTTTTCAAACTATCATTTAAGACATTTCCAACTACACAAGAAAAGATATATTTACTGAAACAACTACTTTTCCAGCAGTCCTATTTACATAGAAAAATATAACATTTATAATTATTAAAAACTACATATGAATAGAAAAAATTGTATTCTGTTAAACAGTCTATAGACATATATGCACAGAAATGTTTAATCTTTATATATGTATAAATAGAATATGTATTTATATATCATTTTCTTATAACCAACCTTATCAAGCACTACTTTCCATGTGCAGGATAAGCTACGTGCTTTACAGACATTGTCTTAGTTGTTCTCACAACAGTCTTGAGTGATAGGCATTTCCATCCCTTTTCAAAGGTGAAGAAATAGAAACTTGGTGAGTTAAGTAACTTGTCCTGGGTCACACTAATCAATTAGCATGTTGATTGATGACCTAGTCTCTATGAAGTATTGCACTCCAAAGAATGTGTTTGTAAGTAAATCTTTTATTTTTCATACAGTTATTTTCTTCAGAAAAATTCCTAAAAGTTGAATTGCTGATGCACAGAGGGAGAGGGCAGGTCACCACACAGAGGATACCCATTTCCTCACATTTTCACTAACACAGAGTGCTACGATGTTATAAAATGTAAGTTTGAAGAGGAAAAAATGCTATATATTTTATTGGCATTTTTTATTACAGAAGTTACATATTTACCTTATAATTATTTATTAGCCATTTTTATTTTTTTATTCTTTGCTTTCTATAGTTATGCCCTTTGCATAATTTTCTATCAAGTAAATGACCATTTGCTTTGTAATTTGAAGAAATAATTCTAAACAGGGAACCAATGGTGATGGAATGAAAG
>CM052541.1:53763214-53781148 GCA_028533065.1 Trachops cirrhosus | reverse complement strand
GTTTGCAATCCCACCAACAGTGCACTAGGGTTCCCTTTTCTCCACAACCTCTCCAACACTTGTTGTTTGTTGCTTTGTTTATGATGGCCATTCTGACTGGTGTGAAGTGGTATCTCATTGTGGTTTTAATTTGCATCTCTCTGATAGCTAGCGATATTGAGCATCTTTTCATGTGTCTCTGGATCCTCTGTGTGTCGTCCTTGGAGAAGTGTCTGTTCAAGTCATTTGCCCATTTTTTTAATTGGGTTTCTTGTCTTCTTAGAGTAGAGTCATGTAAGTCCTTTATATATTTTGGAGATTAAACTCTTGTCTGAGATATCATTGGCAAATATGCTTTCCCATACAGCTGGTTCTCTTTTTATTTTAATACTGTTTTCTTTAGCCATGCAAAAGCTTTTTATTTTGATGAGATCCCATTTGTTTATTCTTTCCTTTATGTCCCTTGCTCTAGGGGATGTGTCAGTAACAATGTTGTTGCGTGAAATATCTGAAATTCTCCTGCCTATGTTCTCCTCTAGGACAGGAGAGGAGAACATGTTGTCACGGTTTATATTTAAATCTTTTATCCACCTTGAATTTATTTTTGTATATGGTGTAAGTTTGTGCTCGAGTTTCATTTTTTTGCACGTAGCTGTCCAGTTCTCCCAACACCATTTGTTGAAGGGGCTATTTTTACTCCATTTTATGTTGCTGCCCCCTTGTTGAATATTAATTGACTATAGAGACTTGGGTTTATTTCTAGGCTCTCTGTTATGTTCCATTGGTCCATTTCCCCCACTTTTTTCATGAAGAACACAAAACTTTCAGTAGGGAAGGCGTGGGTTTAGAATTCATACTGTCTGACCTGTGCTTTTTAATTTTGAAGTAAATTTATAAATACGCTAATTTTAAGGTCTAAGAGCCTTGTTTTGTGTGTCCTAATCAGATGAGTTGCTATTCTCTGGTCATAAATAATGTGTTCTGCAAGGGACCTCAAGTCTTTCTGCTCATGAGAGTGATTATGTACCCTGACACTTCTCTGTCATTTGAAGGTGTTAAAGAGATAGATTTAACTAGGGAAGCCATATGGTAGAAGAGATTTTAGAATCAATCTGTGGTTAAACTAGATTACTGGCTTACCCTGAATGCACATGAGAATTATCTGAAATACCTTGGCACCTTAAGTCTTACCTTAATCAATAATTTATAGAGATGGTTCATAAAAATATATATAATTCAGTTGATTTAAATATACAGTCAGAGTTGAGGGAGAAATGAGAAGGAGAAAGAGAGGGAGAGAAACATCAATGTGTGGTTGCCTCTCACATGCACCCTACTGAGGACCTGGCCCTCAGACCTGGCATATACCCTGACTGAGAATTGAACCAGCTACCCTTTGGTTCACAGGCTGGAACTCAATCCACTGAGCCACATCAGCTAGGGCTCCAATCTTTTTTTATGTACCTACTTTTTTTAAATGAATTCTGGGGGATGACTTTTTAAAAAGATCTTATTTATTTATTTTTAGAGAGGGGAAGGGAGGGAGAAGGAGAGAGAGAGAAACATCAGTGTGTGGTTGCCTCTCATGTGGTCCCCACTGGGGACCTGGCCCGCAACTCAGGCATGTGCCCTGACTGGGAATTGAACCTGCGATGCTTTGGTTTGCAGCCCGTGCTCAATCCACTGAGCTACACCAGCCAGGGCCTTATCTACCCACTTTTTAATGTTTCCACTTGTTATTATTCAGGTAGAATAGAAATGGTAAATTAGGAGTCTCACATTCCAATCTTTGATTCATCCATTGAGTAACCTGGGAAAATGATTTCTCCGGGTCTCAATTTCCTCATTTACAAACTGTGTATAATGATACTATTTCTTGAAAGAGAATGGTACATCAAGCTGTATTTAGGTGATAAGGACCTATTGAATACATATTGTGTAATTAGCACTGTGCCTAGCAAATTGTATGCATGAACTAGGTAATAATTCTAATTAGTATTCCCTTATAATTATTTTTTATTATTATTTGATATGTAGTTTCTGAATAAACAGAAGCAGTCCTGTAAAGCAGGTCTATGGACTTATGGAACAATAAGAGGAATGTCCGAAGTGAGTGTGTCTTTGAAAATGGATCTCATAGTCATCTTTAATCACTGCTCAAGATTTTTATTATGTGAAACAGGCCCATCATACAAAATGTTCTAAGTATAAAGCCACCTTTATCTGTGAGACTAAGAGAACTACATTGTATACTTGAGTTTTTTTTCCATTCATTTGCTCAAAGATAAGCAGCAAGCTATTACTCTTTCTGGGAGCTGTCTTCAGAGACTATTTCTAGCCACCACTTGTGGGAATGCTTTATGAGATGTCAGCAGGTGTAAGGAGAGATAGAATGGTTTGTCGTGGGCAGATAGGCCATAGTCTGCTATAAACTGACGGCTTTGTCTTTTATCACTATCACAGGCTTATTTAACAAGCTGTGACTCTGTGGTTCATCACAAAGGAAACTGTCATCTCCAGACACGTGGCCTGAACATCCTTTCATCTTCCGTGCTGGTAAGATCTGTCGTGTGACATCAAGCAGACCAGCAACTCCAGATGGGCCACGCGGTCTGCAGTGGTAACAAGAAAGGTTTGTATGGCATAGATCCAGGTTTTGCACCTTTGATTAGATTACATGAATGAGAAAAACATGTGTAAGCTTTTAAGTTGGTTATGCTGATAAAATGTCATAAATATCACTTAAAAGGAAATGGTACAACCAGTAGTGTTTAGGTGATAATTATTTATCATAGTGTTATTCTAAGCAACTGATAAGTGAATTAAGATTGATTTACTCCACTATCTGATCATTTTAGCAAATTCTTCTTGTTGCTAGGTATTAATAACATTTAAATTTTTGAAACAACATTTAGATTTAATTGTAAATGGTCCTTTGAAATTGTTAACAAGTGTTAATACCTCGTGTGTGTGTGTGTGTGTGTGTGTGTGTGTAGCAATTCTGCAAAGATTGACTGTTCTACTCACATTGTCAATTAAGAAATAACAAATTCAGAGATCTAAACAGAAAATTCCTTAACATTTCTAAGAGCTGTCTGGCTGAGAGTTGAGGGAGATACTTAGTTACTGCTTTGCCACAAGAGCCTGTAGGAAGCACCTTGCCTAACCCTAGGATGTAGTATGCTGCTTGGCAGATCAGATTAAACTACTTTGGGGACAGTAAAATATAACTATTTCATGGGTATCCTCATGGAATTGAATTTAAGCTAAAGCACTGAAAAACTTCAGTTGTTTGTTCTCGCTGATGATTTCTGCCTTTTTATTTGCTTGAAATTTCCACATTTTACAAAATTATCTCTTAGGGATTTTAGCTTTGTCTTTGAATGCTGTTTTCTTGATACATTCAAATAATTTTAAAGCTGGAATCTTGGCCACAGAAATTTAAAACTAAAGGGCAAAAAATCTATTGGTCAACAGGTTGTCTCTTATGAAAGGACAAGATTATTAAACTGAAGAAGATAATTTTTTTTTAAGTGAGAATGTAGGTATACATCACATAGCACAGGGCACACTCAGAACCACCGTGAATCCTGGACACTGCACACAAGGGCCCAGCTGAGGTTGTGTGTGGGGACTCAAATCCAGCCAGTGCTCAGCTCACCGCACTACATGCTCCTGGGGGGACATGTGCCAAAAGTGCGAGCCTTTTCCTAACTAACTGCCCAGAGCGAATACTCTTTCTCTCTGCGCAAAGATACCAGATAGGCTAGCCATGGCTTTAGATAATAGAGGCAGGCATTTAACCCTCAAAATATCTGGTTACAGAGAAGAGTTACTCTAAATGTCTCTAGGACCTTAGAAGAGAGAACATTCAGAATGTGATGGAAAGTCAAGTGTAGATATTGCTTTAAAGATGTAAATAATATAACTAGACTTTCTAAATGTATGGAATTTCTTTTTAGAATTTTATATTTTGTTGGTAAATCTATATAGTAGATGAGACTAGTTTGATCTTTCCTGTTACTCCCTTACTTTGAATGTATAGGAAGTACACTCTGTAAACAGATAATAAATATTTATTTTAATTAATAAATCTATCTAGTAAATTATAATTTATCTCAATAACAGGGATGCAATTAGCCTTGATCATGAGCACATTTCAGGTTTGGCATTCTTTGCCCTTGTCAAGTTTGGCTTTCAATTTTTGGAGAACCAACTTTTTAAATATCATGGTGAATATATTTTAACTACTTAACACAGGAGATATATATATATATATACACACACACACACACACACATATATACACACACACAGACATGCCTACATATATATACAAATACTTTGTGAGAATTTTCCATTATAATCCAGATTAAGTTAGGTTGATGGTTTATTATTTTCTTGGGAAAATAACTGAACTCTTCTGTTCCAGATTAGGTAATAACAGAAGAGGCACTGGGATATTTTCTCTAGAGGGCGGAGTGAACTCACCAGCTATGCATACACCACACTCACTCTTTTTCATTAAATAGTTTCTAAGTAAAGATCAAATATGTAACAATAATTTTTTTAAAAAAAAACAGGGTCCAGGTAAAAATTGTTTATTTTTTAAATACAAAATACCATCAGAAATATCAAAATTATGACAGATGAGCATAATTATATAGATACTTTGATTCTACTGTGGTCTTAAAGAAGAAGTTACTCAGATTTAAAAGGAAGAGTGAGTAGTCTCTAGTCACAGGACTCCCATATTTAACACCCACATGCAATTAGTGGAGGGGGGCCTGTTTGAATGACTCTGTAATTTAATTAACCGAAATACAATATTCAGATTTAAACTGAAAAGCAAACAACAAAGATCTTTCACATCTTTCACGTTTAGAATCCATGTTCTTGCATACTCAGGAACGCCTAACAAATTATGAACCAGTGAACCATAAAGATCCATTTCATTCAGAATGTGTTATAATAAGAATTCACACCTAGTGTAAATTGCTTCCACTTTGCTTTATTCACAGACTATGAACAAATAATGCAAATGATATATGTGATAAAGATGCAAATGTATAAAAAGATGTAAATCCCCAATGGGAACTAGAATTCCATGACCATCACAAGGATGCCTACTAAGAAGGAGGTTCCTAGCAGATTAGAAAAACTGGTAACTGTTTGTCTTTAGTAATAGTAGGCTGGGGTAAGGGTCATGACAACCTGCAAAAGTTGACATCCTACATATAAAGCAATTCCTTCCTGTGCTTCATGTTTTATTTATTACAGTGTCATCAAACCAATAGCTCTGGCCATGAGCTCCCACGCAAGGCCTGGAATAAATTAGATGTCCTCAAAATTTTTGTTGAATTGACTCATCAGAATTTTGGCTATCCACAAGGGAATTCTATGTAATCAGGCAACATTTATGTGGGTATAACAGTCCTTGGTGCTACAACTACTCTGACAGGAAGTGAGAAACTTGAAAATAATGAATGAGCTGCTTCATCACAATATAGTGTAATTTTCTTACTTCTCTTTTCTTCACACAGTCCATGTCAAGGCTGTAGCTGAAACATCATTACCTTGTTCATACTTGTCAGGCTTAGAAGTACTCAAGCTCAGAAACAGAAGTACTACTTTATGTGCCTTGAAATTAGATGACACGTTGCTTTTATTTCTAAAGAGTAATTTGTGACACCTTTGGTGGTCATTTTTTCATTTTCTTCCTTGAATTAAAGTCATTAGAAAGTAAATCAGAGAAGAGCATAAAATAAAAATTTCTAGAAATCTACCTTGAAAAGCCTTTACCAATGCCAGGCATTCCTGGTTGAGGGTGTCCTATAGAATTGTTCATAGGGTGTGTATTTGTAAGACAGTATATGGACCTCGGCCCAGGGTTCCAAGGACGTCAGATGGCCAGAAGGAATGCCAGACTACAAGAATGTCACCACCTTTCTCCTCTCTTCTAAAAAGGCAGAAGGAGTTGGCTTTATTTCCCTTTTAAATGCTTACTTCCTAAGATATGTCTTTGCATGTGCAGTTGGTCAGGGTTTGGCTTCTCTATGATCTCCTCAGAGTGGCAGTCATGAGCAACACTGCCATCTTGCTCCACAGCTCAGAATGAGAGATCGTTGCCAAGCAACCCAACAAAAGGAGGAAGTGATCTCACCCCGGCATGGAAAATTCTACTCCTGAAACTTTCACAAGCTGTCTTTTTCATTTGCTCACTTTCTTACACAAGTCTGCCTTGTGCCCAGCTTATAAAAGCAAGCGAGGCACAGCCAGCCCTCCAGCCAGTTCAGAGAAACTTTCTTTTTTTGTACTGCCTCCCTTGTGTTCAAGAATAGGCTTAATACAACATGTCTGAAATTTCTCTAGGGTTTCCTCTCAGTTTCTATGTTGGGGAACCCAAGAATCCTAATGCTGGTAACATTTGTATTTTACTGAGAGGTTATAACAGTGAAATGCTAGGTTTCTCTAACTCCATTTTTTTCAAGTCTTCATAGTCCCCATGTCCTTCAGGCTAATAGCTCCTGCTTCAGACAAGCTAATAATTAGAGGAATTCTGCTCAGGGCTTGAGTTTTTACAAAAATACTCCCTCCCATTTTCCCTTCTCTTGACATAGAAGAAGCCTATACTCTGTAGTTTCTTAACATGGATCTGAGTGTCACATCTCTCATCTTCTTGGTTGGTGACTTCTCAGTAAACTTTTGAAGCATCAAACATAAGGACTTGGAACCAGTAATAAGATTAAAAAAGATTTACAGATCAGCAGTGTAAATCTATCATTTCGATGGCATTAAGAACAAAAAAATTAATATATATTTTTATAGATAGCCAGCAAGTTCTCCAGGCATTTAAAAGGATATTATATTTTATTAAAATATCAGCTATATTACTAAAACTAAATCTTTCTTATGACTACTGATTTAAATTAAACCCCTGGCAAATTAATGTCATAGTGAACACACACTTCTCTTAAATTAAGATAGGATAAGAAGAAGCTAGGAAAATTCCTTGGAAAGGGGCATGGGGAAACTGAGACAGGCGACTAATTCAAACTGGCCCCATCTAGTACCCTGAGTCACCTGCTTCCTTCTCCATTGTACAGCCATGCCCTTTAGTATTAAGACAGTAAAGTTCTGATCGCACTAAATAATCTTAGGAACAAAGCCTTGAGTCTATTAACCACAGAGACAGTTTCGGTCAAACTAAGCCTCAGTTGTGTTTCAACTCCAGACCCAGAAAACCAGCAAAACCAGATGAAACAACACCATGGCTGGCATCAGGACCAGATGTAATGACTGATGACACCCTACCCTAGTGCTGACCAATCAGTAGAGCACATGACCCTGAAAAAACATAACCAGAAAGCTGATAAATATTTCATTGAGATTCTCATCTAAAATCACTGCCTTTAAAAAACAGATTAAAACAATTAAGGTAAGGCAAAGGACCCAGTGTGAGTTCTCTCTCTCTCTCTCTCTCTCTCTCTCTCTTTCCCTCCCTCTCTCTGGAGAGAGCTCCTCCCCTCCCCTTTATTCTTCAGGCATGTATCTTTGCTTTTTTTTCTTCCAAGCTCTAAAATTTCCCAGGAAATTTACAACAAGGAAGCAGTTTGTCCTGGACTCCTGTCTCTAAGGGCCCTTCTTTTGTTTCTGTAACGTTTCCTGAGTCCAGGCAACCCAGCTGGCTCCCTTCTTCTGCCTCTGACTTTCTTTCCGAAGGGGCAAGGCAGCCACACCTAGGTGCAGCTCTTCCTCACATTTCCAAAGGGCCAAGGTAGATCTGCCTAGGCTTGCTTCTGTTGCTATGATCTTGCTTCTGCTACATTAAGCCCTTTCACTGTCCCCAGCCTTAATAAATGTATTTAAAATCACCTAGATTTATGTCGTGAAACATTTCCCACATGAAGTCAAGAACTTGGAGCCCACATCATTGCTAATATAATGATATGACTCAAAGAAATTTAGATGCCAGCCACAGTTCTCTGAACTCCAGTGTGTGGATGTCTTCTATGACCAAGTCCAGCTGGAGACAGTGACCACCATTACTTCAAGAGCAGCTCGTAAATGTAATTTTGCTAACAAGTTGGAGAGATAAATGATATTTTCCATTGAGTCTAGAATATGCTCAGTAAGTTATAGAAATTGCATAATTTGGTCTCACCAAGTGAAATAAAAGGAAAAAAAGTTTTAACCTTAGTTACAGTTGGTTTTTTTCTTTGCCATTTTTAAGACAAAGTAAAGGCTTGTGTCTCCCATTTCAAATTACCCAAGCTTATGTCTAGCACAAATGGCAGGTTTGTATATGACGCAGCTCTTTAAAAACTGTTATGCATAATCATGCTAGTTCTGCTTTCTCAGCACAATAGCTTTTTTAATTTCAAAGCTATTCTTTAATTTTTATTAAACTTATTGGGATGGCATTGGTTAATAAAATTATATAGATATCAAGCATACAATTTTATATTACATCATTTCAATATCATTGTGTGTTCACCACCTCAAGTCCCCTTCCATAGCTATTCTTGATTTGAGTCAATTTGTTGACATGTCTTGAAATAGTGAGAGTTTTGCACTCACCTTGTGTGTGTTTTCGAAACACACACTTCTTTTATTTTTTCTTGAGGAAGATTAAAAATGCAAAGATGAATAATTAGCTTCCCTCTCTACCTGTTTTGTGGAGGTAGAATGTTTGAATACTGCATTCTATTTATAAAGAACTTTAACGAGAACATTAACAACGACAATTTACAAAGTACTTTATTAAAAAACAGGATCTGGAACACAGTACATCAGAAGAAAGAGAAAGAAACTTGTGCATGTACACACACACACACACACACACACACACACACACACCATAATCTGGGAACACTGCTCCCACCAAAGGAAAGTAATGGTGGGAAAAGGGGATGGGAGTGTGGGGTAATGGGAGAGAAGCAAAACACTTAAAATTTAAAAATAGTATTAATATAGTAAAAGTAGATTTGCCTGCCCTGTTCTGCTTGAAAAGATAGGCACAAAATGAAATTCAAGTTAATAGTGTTCTATGTCTGGGTTATAGTAACTGTTTTGCATTGGTTATTTCCAGGGCACCTAAGTGGCCTCAGGCAGGTCAATTTCATGAGTTCTGCCCTCATAAACATAACACCCTCCACCCAGCAAAAAAAATGTAGTGAAAAACTGCTAAGCTATGAAGCAGAACATTGAGGTTACCATCTCAGATTGTACAGTGTCTGATTACATGACCCTAAATAAACTGTTTAACCAAATTGTGTTTTGGTTCCTTCTTTACCAAGCAGGAAGAAAATATTTTGAGATGTAAATCAAGTGAAATATTTTAAATACATATCAAATATAGTAAAATTACAAGCAAATACATAAATACATACATAATTTCAAATATGTAATTATACTTTACATGTAATGTATAAATATTCATTTAATCAGAATGTATAGAAGTATAAATTCTTAAGTTAGAATTTTCATCATACTTTTGTGTATGTTTGGCTGTGTGTATGTATGAAATAATTGATGTAGGCCTTGAGAAAATTATTATAATCCTAATTAAATTATAGTAAATTGAATATATTTTTAGTATGGAACAGTCAAGGGAAAGGCCAAGATCATTTCCACTTATTTTTTTATTGTCTATAATATATAGTCTGAGCAAGATTTTTTTTAATTAAAGATAAAAAAGGAAAATGAAGCAAAATACTTCACCTTTTGTTTCTCATACAAAAGGTCAAAGAAATTCTAGTCCCAGAGCAATATTAGAGAAACAATTACAGGTTGACTATTAAATAAATTAATGAGTAGTTAGAATCAGAAAGGACATTAATTGCAAATAAGTAATTAAATTACTGGATGGGAAGCTCTTTGTGACTCACAACCTGTTTTTCTCTACTAAGTAAGGTTTTCCTTCTGAGCAATAACCTATTTTAACAAATCCTTACATAACAAACCAGTGTATTGGTGAAGTGGAGAATTATGTGTGTTTATTTGTATATGTCTATGAATATATGTGTGTGTGTAAGAACACGGCTACAGTGCAATATAGGCACCATTTATGAAAAATAACAAGATTATTTTCTTTCTCTCTTAATCCTTTTGAAGTCAAGAAAGACAGCTATAAGGAATAAATGTACAAAGTAAAATAGTTTCAAATTATTTTGTGAGGCAGTTTATGATTGAGTTCTAATTCCAAAGTGAGTGATAATAGTGGCTAGATATCTGGCAACTATAAAATACAACTTTAGTGTCCATGACATTTAGTGTTTACAACACATTTAGTGTCAGAGAGACTATTTTTAGTGTGAATATAAATTACTTACTAGAAGTAGGCAAATCTGTGGATAACACACTCTTTATCAAAAAGTGATCAAATTTAGCATCTGAAACAGGTTTGTATAATCAATACAAATATGTTGAATCTGAAAAGAATTGAAGGAAGGGAGAAAGAAAAGAAAGGAAAGAAAAAAGAAAAGAAAAGACTACCAGGAAAAAAGAAGAATGGGTGGGATGGATGAAGAGAAGGAGAGAGGATGACAAGAGAGGGAGAAAGGAAGGAGGATAAGAGGGAAGGAGAGAGGGAAGGAAGGAAGGGAGGGAGGGAGGAAGGAGAGAAGGAAGGAAGGAAATATTTTATGTTATAACAAGGACCTCTTGGGAATTTAAGGTTAATTGTAGTAAGTAGACAAATATTTTAATATTAGCTCAGAGATTTATGCCCTCAGTCAGAACCTCAATGACTTTAAATTTTACTTTCTGATAAAATCAATATACTACAATAAACTCTAAGTTATTAAGGTATTTTTGTGCTTAGCTTCTATCAAACACAGATGAATATAAGAAAAACAGTGGGTCTCTGAGACATGTTAATAAAAAGTTTTCTGGATATTGTAATGCCATGTTTTCTCCCTATTCATTACTCATTCTTCATAAGAATGAAAACCACTGAAGCATTTCAAGAACATATACTGTTAAGGAAAGTATTAAGTTGTTTTGCTTATTAAGACAGGAAAATACACAAAGGTATTTTTACAACAATTTACAAATTTGTGAAAACTCCTTGCAAAGAAAAACACTCAGGTTAAACAGAGTAGCTTAACTCTGCAGCAACACTGTTGGTCTATAGAGTTTTTTTATTACATCTCACAGCTGCCACATCCTTTGGGAAAGGACCCACATCTGCATCTTTTGACATATTTGCTTTTTGTCTTACATGCTAAGGCATTCATGATGATTTAATTAATTACAATATTTTATTTATAGTTTCAACATCATAAGAAGATGACTTGGTTTGCTGAATCAAGCAATTTCTTAAGAATAATTTTACTCTACATGGAGAATGGTTTCATTAATCTGATAAACTCTAAAGGGAATATTTAATATTCTACTATCCATACTAATGATTTTTCCATTTAAGGAATACTATATTTTTCAAATATCAAGTATAATATCCCTAAAGTTTAGTCTAGGTATCTGAACCCTATGAACCTGCCAGGGAACGTGCTGTATTCTCTGAAGACAGAGAATTCACTTTCTCTAAGTTCAGAATCTTATTTACTCCTCGATGCTGAGTGTTTTGGTTGTTGTGTTTCATTTTTCCCCTTTCACTTCTGACTTGTCTCTTTTTAAGTTTGGGTTGCCAGAAAGACAGGTGGTGCATGAAGGTTACTTAAAACAGTGCCAATTTTAGCTCTGCAACAAAGATGAGTCAAATTGAGTGGAAAATGAAGCCGGGTGGGAGAGAATTAAGAGAGTTAAAAAAGGGCATGCTCCTTTTTCACCCTTCTGGTGCATTTTAGCATTTTTCTCTTGTTCTGCCTGGATAAACAATACAGAGTTCTGGAATTTAGATTAATGAATTTTATTACTGATATTCTGTGTGGGGTGCTGCAATACAGCATCACTTTTGATATTTATAACACTCCTATGCAGTAGCTATTATTATATATATTTTACAGATGAGGTCTCTGGGGCTTAAAGTAGTGGAGTGACCTACCCAAGGTTGCATACAAGTCAAACATGACAAACCTCAAATATTTATAAATCAGTGGTAGCTCAAAGGTTCTCAACTAGGGGCATTTTTGTCCTCCAGGAGCATTTGGTAATGTACGAAGACATTTATTTTCACAACTGGGGTGACACAACTGGCAACTGGTACTGAGAGGCCAGTGATACTGCTAAATATCCTGTTAACACACAGGAGCAGCGTCCAAAACAACTATCCAGCTCAAAATGCCAATGGTGCTGAATTTGAAAAACCTGGAAATAGAAGTGTTCAGACTGCAGCTTCAGTGTTCTCATCATAGCATTTGTTCTCCTCTGAGGTTAATAATGAACCCATCAGAGCAATAACATAGAACACAGTTTTTGAGATACCATGTAGGATACATTAAGAGGGATGGTCTTGCCCCAGACCCAAAACAGAAAGCAAAAAATGAAGAACTACTACAACAGCAACCAAGATTTAGCCCTTGCTATCAAGTAAAAAGACAATCCATGTTTGTGCATGTATGTATGTACATGACCTATATATCTGTGTGTATGTATATATTTGTGCACATACATATAAATATACAGAAAATAACTATATAGGTAGCATATGTTGTGGGCAAATATGGAGTAGGTAATAAACAATAAGTGCTAACATTTGAAGATTGCTTATGATGGGCTGAGTATACCTACAAAGTAGGTACTATTCTCATCTCCAATTTACACTCAAGAAACTGAACTTCAGAAAATGTAAGTAGCCTTCCCAAAAATCACATGTCAAGCTGTGGAGATGATATCAACCCAGTCACTTGGCTCCAGAATCTGTTTATAGTATACCTCTACTGCTGCTACAGGTTACAACAAGAAAGGTACTTCTATGAGAAGGCTACACTGACTCAAGGTGGGCTTGTAGGAAGGGGCAACCTTAATAAATTTAGAGGAGCAGGAAGCACTTCAGATCAGTGAGAAAGACTAGGAAATATAAAGGTGCTTATAGTTGGGAGATGTTGGCCCGAGTGAAGGTATATTATGTAAGGACACAGTGTGTGATTTAATAACTGCCAGGGCCCAAAAGTCTGTGCATATGCTCAGCAGGTGACCTCACTCCCACTTCAGTGAAAAGTGGAGTCTCCTGGTGTAATCCACTTTGTCTCATGTCACCATACCCCACAGCTTCAATAGAGTTCCCCATTTGTTTCTTCTCCTTAACAAGGCTGACCCTTGTAGGTATGCCCCAGACCAGTGACTCTCACTTTTGTGTGCATAGGAATCAGGTAAAAAGTGTACTGATACACAGATTCAAAGGCCTCACCAGCAGAGCTGCTGATGCAGTTGGCCTGAGGGTCTGAGAATATGCATTTATATCAGGCTCCCAGTTGGTGCTGATATTGCCATCAGTGGGCTGCATTTTGCTTAGATCCCATCTCTTCCTGCCTCCTCTGAAATCTTGTGTGATCAAAGATCATTCCTCTACAGAGTAGAAGCTCCACAAGGCCAGAGACTATGTTTAGTTCATTACTTTATACTCAGAACTTAGCACAGTGCCAAGTAGAAAAAATATAGTTAGATATGTGTTAAAATAATGCATTTTCTTTTTTTGCCATGAGCATCTTCCCTGCTACCTGAAAACATGCTTGATTCTCTCTGTCCAAACAAAAGTTTTCCCATTTATATCCACTACCATCTGAAGTTCCTGCACTGAATCATGCTAAAATCAATTTCTATTGCAGGAAAATGAGTTACAAAAATGTATGGGTTTTTTTTAGAACTTCTGGATTTTGGAATAGCAATAACACTCTATGGACCAGCAGAGCAGAGTGGTTTCCCATTTAGTCATTGTGTACAATGGGCAAGCTCCCCAACCTCAAATGCCTTAGTTTCCTTACCCACAAAATGAATATAATACTAGTACATATCTCATAGGATTATGATAAGAAAAAATACTGTTCTATATGACAGTACTTAACAAATTTTGCATTCCATATAGAATAATGGTATGTAAGAGTAAAGTACTAAAATATTTTGTTTAGTTTATGATATTAATATGCCCCCCAAGAGGTAAGTAACGCATTACAGAAATCAATACCTGCCCAGAGAGATTGGGTGTCAGGGAAGGAACTGTAGTCTGAGGAGTCATCTGTATCATTGTACAATTGGGACTATAACATAAGGATGCTTTTTGTCAAGTATCAGGTGCTGGAGTAGACCAGGGAAAAAAGTTCAGGCAATCAGAGAGTCAGAGGAAAAACAAAGGAATAAAGAGTTTTCTAACCTTTATAGAATAAATAGTGATGAAGGGAAGAAAAAAAAGAGAAAATAAAATACTATCACAGAAGAACCAAACAATGTATATAAGCAAAGTACCAAAGTTAAAGATGACAAAATAAATTAATCTTTAAAATAAAAGGCCCTCAGTTTGACAAAGTATGCTTTGTTTCTATGATATTTCTAAAGTTCACCCTTTTCAAATGAAAATTTTATGAAGTATCTCATCAATGACAGTCCTATTCTCATTAAATATTTCTTTGACACTTAATGGATATTGGTAAATTTGCTGTTACTATTCCTAATTTTTATATAAGGAAATGAGGCTTAGAGATTAAATAAAATAACTAGTAATTGGTGGGGCTAACATTTAAACACAGGGCTAGTTATTCACATCTAGGTATTTCACTACTTCTTGTGGTAAAAGAAAAAAATGAAGTTCCAGGAGTGATATAAGACACACGGCAGGAATCTTAATTTTATATTTACTCTTCCTGGAAAAACTTTTCCAAAACTAATCTACATCTACTGACTTTGTTTATTGCCGTTATTTAGTGTCCAGTTTATACCAGTCTAGCTTTTACTCCCAGAACACCTTGGAACAGTTCTTAAAAATATAAACTAAGTATTCTTCATGTCCATCTCCAACAGATACTATTCTTCCCACATCTTATTTGACCTTTCAATGCCAATAGACTTAGTTCACTATTTTCCCTTTTAGAAAACATTTTCTTCCTTTGTGGTTTGTGATGGCACAGTATTCCTCTTACTTTTCTAATTAATCATTCTAATTTTCACTTCTTATTTCATCTCTAGCTAAGTTTTAAATGTTGGAGCTACATAAGGGCAAAGTTCTAGGACATCTTTCATTCTTGTTCTTTCCTTTTTTTCCTAGAGTCAGTGTTGTCCACTCCCATGGCTACAACAACTATCTCTTACCAATGAATAAATTTCTTTCTCCGGTGTACATTCCCAGTGGCCTACTAGATATCTCCATTCAGCTATTTTATGAACCCCTTAAACTCCAAATGTTCAAGATGAAACTCACCATCTTCTTCCCAAATCTCCTATTTCTTTTTCACCAGTATACTCCAAGTCACTGTCTCATCTGGACCATTATGGTAATGTTCTAACTTGTCCACTTCAACCACAACAAAGGCATTTCTAGGGCATAAAGAAGTAGGTATATAAATGCTTTTGATACTACCACTTTTCTACAATTTTAAAATAAAAACAAATAGTCCCAAAATTTTTTTCATTTTATGCATTTAACAAATATTTATTGATTAAACATCATATTCAAGACCTTGCATTTGTGCTGAGGAACAATAGTGAATGTGACAAACATGCTATTTGCTTTTATAAAGTTTGAATTCTAGAGGGAAAAATGTAATAAACAAATAAAATAACATATAGAGTATTATGCATCGCTATAAGGAAACCAAAGGGCACTATGAGAAAGTGAAAGGAGATTGCAATTGTTCTGTAACAGTCAGAAAATATACTTCTGATATGATCTTGAATAAGGGACAGTTAAGCAAATAGCAGAAGGAAAAATATTCCAGTAAATGAGAACATTATGTGCAAAGATCCTGAAATGAGAAAAAATGCAATCTATTTGCAGAACTGAAAGTGACCAATATGATGAGTATGTTAGGTCAGTGTGATGGATTGAATTAGAGACTCAGATTCCTCATCCTTCTGGACATATTCTTCACCATGTGATAGTTAATTTCCTTGCATAAAGGCAGAGTGTAACCCAATGCTTTTTGATTTTGGCTTCAATTACATGAATTTCTTTGACCAATGGAATATTAGTGGAATTGTAGGGTGGCAATTCTGAATCTAGTCCTTACAGCATTGAAGGCTTTACATTCCCACCTAGCACCTCTGCTATCTCCATGAGAAGAACATGTTCTGTCCAGCCCACTATCCTGGAAGGGTAAGAGACACATAATGCATAGCCACTTGCTTGATTGGACAACCTACAGTTTGAATCAAAGTTGCCCAGCTGATTCTACTGAGTCTACCCAACTACCCAACTATGAATTAATGAACAAGTCTAAGCAAGAACAGCAGAGCAAATCCAGTCAACCCACAGACATGGAAGAAACAAATTTTTAATATTTTATGTTACTAAGATTTTTGTACTTGTTTGTTATGCAGCAATAGCTGGCTAATATAGTTAGCAAGGTAGGTAAGGCCAAATTAGGCCTCACAGACTGTTACAATATGTTTTGATGAGCCAGAAATGGAGATCAAGTCATAGTAACCAGGAAGGAGAAAAAAAAGAGAAAAATGAAACAAACAGTTAAATAAGGAACCATGAAAGCCAAGACAGAAAAATGATTCATAAAATATCCAACCATAACCACCTAAATCCATTGACTGGAATAAAAACTGATACCTGTCTCTTAGATTTGGGAAACATTTGTGACCTTAACAAAGGTTACACATTGAGTGGTAGAGAGAAAAGCCAGAATAAATTGAGATGAAGACTAAATAGGAAAAGAAGAAGTGATTTTACTTATAGACAACTGGTTTCTCAAGAAATATACTTATTCTCAGTTTTAAATAAGGAAAATCTTTTCTTTCAGCACATAATACCATAATTAGGTTGTAGTCATGTTACTCAAACTTAAATTGAACAGTAGTTTGAGATGTATGGAGTCACAGTGGTTTTTTAAGATAGTGTACCTTTTATTGCCCAACAAAACATTTAAAATTATTAAACACATATTCAGAGCAAGATATATTAAAAATACTATATTACACATATGTATGTATAAATAATAAATAATACCAGTAAATATTATATATGTATGTATATAACTACTAATTCAATCTGTAAAACAATGAAGAAAACTTGATATGTATTACTACCTAAATATTTTAAATGAAATATCTATTTTGATGGCTTTTACTATAATAGAAAGAGAAGAAAATTTCTCTCAAGGAACAAAAAACAGCAAAAGATAAACTGGGATTTTAACAGATGGATGAAACTATATAGAGAGGAAACAATGAACAGTGAAGAATCCTATAGATAGATGCTGAGATTAGTTTAAAGTCAATACATATGAGAAGTAGTTTAAACATAAAGTGACAAAGAATCCTTTTTTGAATTTTATTTTAATTGTTGTTCAAGTACAATTTTCTATCTTTTACTCCTATCTTAGCCCACCCACCCAACCCTCCCCACCTCCCTCCCATTTCCATTCCCCCTAGTTTTTGTCCATGTGTCTTTATACTTCTTCTTATAAACCCTTCCTTTTTTCCCCTGAAATTCCCTCTCCTCTCCCCTCTGGTCACTATTTGCCTGTTCTCTATTTCAGTGTCCTTGGTTATATTTTGCTTGTTTGTTTGTTTTGTTGTTTACATTCCTGTTAAAGGTGAGATCATATGGTATTTGTCTTTCACCGCCTGGCTTATTTCACTTAGCATAATGCTTTCCAGTTCCATCCATGCTGTTGCAAGGGGTAGGAGCTCCTTTCTTTCTGCTGCATAGAATTTCATTGTGTAAATATACCATAGTTTTTTGATCCATTCATTTACTGATGGGCACCTAGGTTGCTTCCAACACTTGGCTATTGTAAATTATCAGAATGGCCATCATAAACAAAGCAACAAACAACAAGCGTTGGAGAGGTTGTGGAGAAAAAGGGACCCTACTGCACTATTGGTGGGATT
>CM052541.1:53704100-53757400 GCA_028533065.1 Trachops cirrhosus | reverse complement strand
AAAGAGAAGCCCAAACTAGCCATACCACAGCATTCAAAATTTCTATGTAGGTGAAAGGCCCAGTCTTCAGTCCCAACTTCTTCCCTCAGACACAACGTGATATAAGCCTTAGTTTTCATTGTATCAAAAATATATCCAAGAAAGGAATGAGAAGGAAGAGGGAAGTATCTTCAAGATTTGTTCGGACCTGAAAGAGACAGAAACTAAAATATCAAATAGGATTGAGTTTATCAGACTGAACTACATTTAGTTATCTTTTTTCTGAAATGGATACACATAGAAAAATATTTATTTATATAAACAAAAAAATCAGTGGAATAAAGCTATATGTAGTGGGGTGGTGGGATGCTTTTAAGCAAGAATAGATAAGTTATAAGAAATAAAATAGGTCTTGTGCACATCTGAATATAAAGTATTAATGTGTTATTCTATTAGTAGTAACATGAAACTCTAGGACATAGCCATGACCTTGAGTACCAGTATAAGACCAAATTATAAATAGATTATAGTGCCTTCTCCTTTCTTGGCCACCAATTACTACAGAGAATGCTTTGGCTTATCTGTGGTTATAATTCATTTTAATCTAGAGCTTTTCCAATTATAGGTTCATATGTCACCCATTCCAAGAGGATTTGCATTTACTGGTAAACATCCCAGATATGAAAGGTCTTCCAAACCAGAGTTTAATTTACCAGAAGAGCTGTGAGTACTTGGTTAAAAACGGTAGTACTAATAGTTAGCATTCCCTATGTGCCATGCGCTAAATTAAAAACTTTGCATGTTTTGATAGATCTGTGAGTGTATACCAGTAAGGTAGGGATAGAGTACTTTGGATTAGAAGGTCATCCTCGGATCCTCAAGTCATGTCACTTGGTGGTGATGAGCATTAACAGTCTTCTCTACTTTAGGGAGCCATGTTTGTGCCAAGTGCTTGTGATCAGAACCAGTTAGTTGCTATGTGCTAAACTGCACTTCAGTCATCTGGCTACCTAAGGGACAACAAGAATGGGTACGATGGAAGCCTTTGACAAGAATCAATTTAAGTGTCTCCTCCAGCCATTCAGCCTTCTGTGAAAGAGAAAATGCACAGGACAATTAAGGAGATGATTCTGTTAAGGCTATTGCAATAGTGAGAATGTTCATTAATGAAGAACTGTTTTATAGAGCCAGGTAAACAAACAAAAAAAAATTATCCATGAGTCTTGTGGGAGTTGTGAAGAAGAATAGAAATGGGTCTAATCTGAATCACTGAGTATAGGTGGAAGTGAATCTTTTCTTTTGAAATATGCAAGAGAGGGAGGACCTTTGTGGTTAGGTTAGCTGTTTTTTGAAATATAAAATGGTGAGGAGAGGTCAGAAAACAAAATGGTAAGAGGATTTCTTAACTGCCACTTTTTTCTGGAAGCACATGACTCAGATAAAGATTAGCAGCATTACTTCTTTCTTTAACTGATGAAAAGGCTATGGAAAAATAATACAGTACAGCCCTGGCTAGTGTGGCTGAGTGGATTGAGCTTGGGCCTGCAAAGCAAAGGGTCGCTGGTTCAATTCCCAGTCAGGGCACATGCCTGGGTTATAGGCCAGGTCCCCAGTAGGGGGCACATGAGAGGCAACCACACATTAATGTTTCTTTTCCTCTCTCCCTCCCTTTCCCTCTCTCTAAAAATAAATAAATAAAATAGTTTTTAAATAATACAGTACAGTGTATGCTTATAGCAATTTAGCAATTTTCCTAAAGTTGTTGAAATTTTGAGCCTATTCAACCAACAGGACGTTCTTTCAGTAAGATTTCATCTTTTGAGTAGAACATAAACTTTTTCAAACCACATTTATGTACTAAGAAGGACTATTGTCACAGAACATTTGTTAACTTTAAGCCTAAACAAAATATATAACAAAGGAGTATAGTATACTATAAATGAGAAGGATTTTAAAAGGAGATAAATCTGAGAAAAAATTAAGTTTATAAAATTAAATTTTAAATTTATGAGGATAAATTATTTTTAAATGTTAAAAGGAAGAAATAGAAGTGGAGAACAAGGGAGGAGCCAACTACTAGTGGCGGGTGTTCCTTTAGTTCCATACTCTTGTATTAAGTAATTCCCATTGGCCCATCAATAGACTCTACCTAAGAGGGCAGAGGAAGCGAAAGACAGTGTATCTTAATGTTACTTTGAAATTAAAAAAATTTTCAAACCCCCTGCTTTATGGTATGGAACTGGGTCAACTGACAGTTCTCGCTTCTCAAGTTTTAGTGTAGGGTTTCTTACAAATGAAATTCTAGACCTTTCTAATTATACAAATGCAAACACCTGTCATTATACTGTGGTTAATCAGCAATTAGGAAAACAATTAAATCATTTTGGCTTCCCTACTGTGTTCATAAAATTCTTCAAAATCAGCGCAAATGTTTAATTACTGACTGCAAGCCTTATCCTATCTATTTTAGTGAAAGTGATGACCCATGAGCTTGAATCAACTGCTAAATACAGTACACTATGAGTGAGGAGACCTCGTGTCCCACTGCAGACTTTCTTGTCTTCTCTCCTTTCCAGCCTTTTCTAAATAAGTTCTTAAACTCAAAGCTGGCATTAATTTTTACCCATGTCTGTTCTTTTCTTTAAAATTATCCCTAATTCTTCAGCATATATTAGTAACTTTTTTTCTATTAGCATGAAGCCAGATATGCTTCAGTTTGAATGAGCTCCTTGAACTTGAGCAAATTAAAGAAACTTTCCTAGAATCAGTTCCTATTTTGAAGATGAGTAAGATAACAAATATAACATGCCAAAGAGCGATGACGTGTGGACACTCAACAAAGTGATTTTTCTTGTCCCATCCTATTTTCCATCTGTTGCTGTCTTTTTGATAAGATACTTTAAGTTTGAGGATGCAGTAATACATAAAGACTTTTCAAACCTTGTGTATCTTTCAAATTGACAAGCCTAATGGTTTATGTTTTTTCTGCACTGAGGATTGCTATTCAAATAGTGTCATGATTATCACCATTCCCTATCACAACTGCCAATGTCAATATCAAAACCATTACCATCCCTATTCCTTAAAAGCCTACTACTGGGGACTTGAGGATTCCCAGGGTCATGTTAGATGTTTTATCTGTACCACATATTGTATTTTTATGCCATGGTTGTTGATCTCTTATGCTACTTGTTGGTTTTTATCTTGTGCTGAAAACCCTACTTTCATAGGAGTGAAGGGCAGGGAGAAAAATTCAGGCAGTAAACTATTACAGTTTCTACCACTTAGGCTGGTTTTATGGTTAAGTATGAACTTTGATTATCCATGGTCCCTTCCATACAGTGAGTATAACATGGCTTAATTAAGATGTATTTGCACGATTGTTGCCACACCAGTAGGAGAAATGAGCACTGCAGAGCCCAACACATCCTCAAGTGTTGATAAAACATCATTGTGTACCCCCCTGGTACATTTCCATGTAGTGATTTGCCTCTAGTGTTTCTCATTATAACGTCATTATCGCTATTACCCCAGTTGGCTACTTTCCATCTTTTATATCTCAATTCAAATGTCACTTCCTCAGAATGGCTTTCCCTGAATTTTCTCTAAAGTGCCCTCCCCAGTTTTTTCTCTGTCATCACCCTATATAAAACTTACCACAATCTGTATTTATCTTGCTTGTTTGTCATTTGTTCATTTGTTTACTACATTAGTTTCTCTCCCAAATTAGGATAAATATTCATGAGTCCAGAAACCTGTTGTCTTAATTTGTTCTCCCCAAAATTAAAGCCGGAGACAAAGACTTGTGTGCAGCAGTTTATGTGCAAGGTTATTCAAGGAAGTAGAGGAAGGGAGTGGGGTGAGTGAGACTAGGAAGAGAGGAACCCAGTTAACCCGCCTGCTAATGTGCAAGTAACTATTGGGCCAATCGGCGCTCACTCTTCTGGGGAACTTCTGAGGAACAGTGTAGAAAGTACAATCAGGTCTAATATAATGTGGCATATGTGTTTCCAAAAATATCACACAAAATCATGCAGTAAGGACGTCAGGGCTTATAGAAAAATGTTGTCACCCATGTTAATTAGTTTAGAAATACATAAAATCTACAATAAATATGACCTGGTGTTTGCTTTTGGAAGGGCATCCTGGAAGGGCCCAGTCTGTGAGTTATTACAAAGTAGTGGGAGAAGAATTATGTGAAATCTGATGGCACATTGAAACACTAGATGTGGCTCATAAAATATGTAGCCTTGAGGTCACTCAGATGTTCCAGATGTGTGCATGCGTGGATTTTTTTTTGTATTTTCATGTGATTTTTGTCAGCTGTATGCTGTTTTCTGTATACACTTATATCAGGGATTATCACATTTTTTCTTACAGGATCAGATAGTAAATATTTTATGGGACATACAGACCCTGCCATAGCCATTGAAAGGAGGTGTAAAAAAATGAATCTCTGTGGTGCTCCAATAAAACACCTTATTTACAAAAATCGGTAATGAACCAGAGTTTACAAATCCCTGATTTAATATTTCCCAGGGAAGAAATAATGCATAAGTCAACACAAAATTGGGGTCCTGCTCAAATCAGTCCTTGCTGTGTTGGAACAAATTCACATTGGCAAAACAAGCATTATAGCAGAATTGATTGTGTCAGAATTTTCCCATTGAGGGAATTTCCCCTGATAATGCTCCGTTCCCAGTCCTTTTGGGCTGCCCATTTTGTGGCATGAGCAATTTCCTGAGTTATGGAGAAAGCCTAACAATTAGACTGAGGAAAAAATATACTTGAATAGGAAAACTGTCGGCCGTGGGGGAACTGTCTTCTACTGCTAGAGGCTGAGGTGGTACAAAATACAGCAACACCTGCCTCTACTCCACCTTTTTTGTCTAATTCACTACCATCTCCTTTGTTCCTAGAATGTATTAGGTACTTGTAACAAATGGCTTACCTTCTTGACAAAAGTGTCCACTAACCAAGGAAACTAGTAATGAAGCCAGCATGGTCCATTCTTAATTAAAACAATTACTCCTCTTAACAATATGTTATAATGAATGTAATATTCCCCAGAGTGCTTCATTTTCACAGTTACAAGACTGCAAATCCTCACAGTTTCTTTCTACTTTCTCTTGTGTTTACATCTATATTATTAAGACCTGTTTTATTCAGACTACCAATTTGGCATGTTATATGAGTTCTTTCCAGATGGAATCCAGCCATGTAATATAAAAAATAGAGACATTTATTGAAGAAGATACTAGATATAAAAAACACTGTACAGAAGACAATGATGCCTCAGTCCCCTTCAAAGTAGGCACCTTGGGACCTCACACAGTTCTTCTAATTGCCATCAGCTGTCCCATCGTATTTTCCTGAATCTCATCAACAGTCTGAAATCTCTGTTCTTTCAAAGGTGAATTTAGTTTTGGAAAAGCCAGAAGATGCAGGGCATCAAATCTGGGCTGTAGGGGGGCTGAGTCACCTGGGTGCTTTGATGTTTCACCAAAAACCCCTGCAAGAGACATGATGTGTGAGCAGGCATGTTGTTGTGATGAAGCTGCCAATCACTGGTTGCCCATAGCTGCCGCCTTCTGAATCATCTGAATAGTTTCCATGGAGGAATGTTTAAGCTTAATGGAAAATTTGATGCAGATCCATTTCTCTGCTCAATCAGTCATTTTGAATGTGACAGTCACACAGTACACATGCTCACTCAATGGTGTCTACCACCCCCACTGACTAGTACAGTGAAGTCATCACTGTTCACACATGCACATTCCAGTCCACTCTGCCTGGCTTCCAGGTTACATCAATGTCACACAAGCGGTTCTCATTATATTAACAATGGCTGGACTTTCTCCGGACAGATCTCATACTTCTAACAATTCAACATATATTTCCATATATTGTCCTTTTTCCAAGGACAATAATCACATACTTTTATTTTTCCTCCTATGCTTATACCTTTCCAACTCTCACACTAAATATATTATATATTAATTTTTCTTCATCTAATAAATTTCCTTGCTTCAACATGAAAGATTCTCCATCTAATCAACAGTAATAAGCATTAGTTCTGACCTATAGGTTGCAATGTGATTTCCATAGTGAGAGCAACCAATATTCCAAAAGAAACTTACTTATTGCTGAATTTTTGCTTTAAAAATGAACTTGCTATGGATGAAATTTTATATCTCCAAAATTTATATGTTGAATCCCTAATAAGCACTGTAACTCTCTTTGGAAATAGGGTCTTTAGGAGTTAATTAAAGTTAAGTCTGGTTATAAGGTGGACCTTAATTCAATAGGGCTGGTGTCCTTAGAGGAAAAGGAAGGGGCACCAGAGACCACTCTTACTTCCCTTCATACACAAAGGTAAGGACTGTGCAGACACAGCGAGAAGTCAACAGGCTACAGGTCAGGAAGAGAGGTCTCACCAACAACTAGCACTGCTAGCACCTTGATATTGGACTTCTCACAGCCTCCAGAACTATGAGAAGATACACTTCTGGTTTTTAACACTTGGCCTATGGTATTTTGTATGGCAGCTTGATCATACTAATACAGGGCATTTAGCATCAGAGAAATAAAACAGATAAAGATTTCAAAAATAGCAAAACATCCTTAATATTCAGATATCAAAAGCAACTATGAAGTCAAGCAAAATAATAATTAAATAAACATTTATTAAGCCCTGAATCTAGCAGCTATTGCTGTTTTAATCAATAGTCATTGTCATCTCCAGAACACCCCTACCACTTTTGCTTTATTCCTAGCATAACAGGCCTCCAACCAGAGAGATATAGAATTAGATAAAACATATTTTAAAATTCAAAATGTTTGTGCATATTGGTTTCATCCTGTGGCTTTCCACAGGAGATTATGACAGAGAGACGTTTAGGCTAAGGAAGGTTGAGTGAAAGGAGAAAGAGAAGAAAATGCAACCTTGAGAAGAAAAAATGCTTTCTTATCTTCATTAGGTCTTCTAAGTAGACTAACCCCTTTATATGCTGCTTCTCAAGGTTTATAAGACAAATTTCTCTGTCCCTGAGCTAAAGCTAGTTTCTTCAGAGAATAAGGAGGTAAACAATTTTGCTCAAAATATAACTGTTGAGAGTGAGACTCACACCTATAGCAGGGTTCTCTCATTAGGCATTCTTCACCAGACAGAATGAACACACTTTGTTAAAATTCAATCTGGAGCCCTGGCCAGGTAGCTCAGTGGCTAGAGAATTGTCCAGGTACACCAAGGTTGCAGGTTTGATGCTGGTCAGGATACATACAAGAACCATCCAATGAGTCTATAAATAAATAAATAAATAAATAAATAAATAAATAAATAAATAAATGTCTCTCTCTCTGTCTCTCCCTCCCTCTCTCAAATCAGTAAATAATTTTTTAAAATAATATCTGATGAGTCATTATTATTTACTGGACTAAAGGTAGAATCTATTAAACTAAAGGACAGATGTGGAAAGGTCATGGAGTTCAGTGTAGTCAAGAACTTGGTTGTAGTTATTAGCCCAACAGATAAGTATTATAGAAGATTCAAGTTTTGGGGGGGGGGCTCTATTGATAGAAAGGCACTTATTGACTAGACAAAAACCTGTGAATATTCAATTGTAAGGCCACTAACTTAACACCAATAGTAACTGAACCACTAAAGAAGTGTAAATGTGGAAAGGATCCATTTCTGTGTGGACAGGCAGGGCAATGGAAAAGGGGCCTCTTCCTTGACAACAGAACTTCTTCTAGACTGGCCAACATAGAAGCCAATTCCACTGGCAGGCAGGAACTCAACTATTTTTTAATTTTTATTTATTTTTAAATATTTTATTTATTTTTTAGACAGTGGGGAAGGGAGAGAGAAGGAGAGGGAGAGAAACTTCAATATGTGGTTGCCCCTTATGTGGCCCTGCTGGGGACCTGTCCTGCAGCCCAGGCATGTGCCCTGACTGGAAATTGAACAGGTGACCCTTTGCTTCATAGTCCGGTGCTCAATCCACTGAGCCACATCAGCCAGAGCTATTTTTTTAACTACGGCTGACATTCATCTTATATTATGAGCTTCCAGTTTATGTCATAGTGGTTAGACATTTATATAACTTACAAAGGGACCCCCCCAATCCCATAAGTCTAGTGTTCACTTGTCACCATACATTGTTTTTACAATATTATTGACTATACTCCCTATGCTGTACTTTATATACCAGCGACTATTTTGTAACTGCCAATTTGTATTTCTGTTTAGCAGGAAATATATTCTAGGAAGAAGATACTGCTGCATTTCCTATTTTGCTGTTTTTCAAGCAGGTACCTTTCTTATAAGTATTGTGTGTCTGCTCCATCATTTTGTACCATGTTTCCTGAAGGTGTAGCTCCGGACTACAAGGTACCTTACTCTGATGAGAACAACAGGCTGTCCGTAAATGCCTCACCCTAGACCAGCGTTAGCTTTTTACTGTGCTTTTCTCTTGTTCTGGTCCATCAGAGAAAGAAACATCCTATTATATGGCATAATAAAGGCTACAAAGAGAAAGAAATTGTCCTATTTTTGTAGGTGATTTGTGTGTGTGTGTGTATTCACATACATATAGCATAAAAACTAACCATTTTAAAGTATATAATTGTGATATTTTGTACATTCAAAATGCTGTCAATCTTCACTATTGAGTCCCAAAACATTTTGGTCCCCCCCTCCAAAAAATAACTCCATACTATTAGGCAGTTACTTCCCACTCCCCTCTTCCCCATCCCATGACCCCCACTATTCTACCCTCTGTCTCTGTGAATCTACCTATTCTGAATACTTCAGAAATGCACTTTTTGTGTGTATTTTCCCCTAAAACCTATTTAGAAAAGTTTAAAAAATGGTAAAAATCAAGATGATCTTAGAGTTAGAAATCCACTGGCCAATGCAAAATAATCAGATTCATTATAGATTATATGCCAAATTATCCAATATATGTAACTAAACAGATTCTGTATGGAAATTTTTCTTTTCTCAGTCAATATAACTATTAAAGCATTTTTAAGAAAATGTTCATATTTAAATTATCATTTGGTTTTACTTTTCTTTGTATAATCACTAACACAACTTGAAATTTTTTCTTTATGAATAGGCAGGAACCCTCACTGACCTTTGTCTAATTCTCTCTGATAACCAGCTAATACTGAGCAGTTAAAAACATTCTACTGAAAAAAAAAAAAACTATCAGAACTTTCAAAGGTATTTTAGTTCAAAAGAAAGCGGCCTCTTAAAAGACATAGGTATTTATTCTTACTAAAACAGTCATCTATATAAAAACATAGTGTTCTTAATAAATTTCAGAGAAGACTTCACTTGTTTGAATTTTACAAGTGGTATAAAGGAATAAAAATGGAAAGTACTTACCTTTATGAAGAATTTTAAGAGAATTTAAAATGTAACATTAAAAATTATTAATAGAGGCAGTGAATGCCACAAAATACCAAATAACTAAAGAAATCTAAAATCTCAAAAAATTTTCTTCAAATTCAAAGAGAAAAAGGAAAAATAATTAAAGAATTAAAAAGTTAAATAAAAAAATTGAAGAAAATAAACTGTCACAAATAACTGTTTCTAAAATAATGTGACATAGGGACACTCACTAGCTGAATTAAAACACATTAAAAAGTTACAACAACCATAAATATGACACTGATTAAGAATTGGAAAACCCGCCCTGGCCGGTGTGGCTCAGTGGATTGAGTGCCAGCCTGCGAACCAAAGGTCACCAGTTTGATTCCTAGTCAGGGCACATGCCTGGGGTGCAGGTCAGGTCCCCAGCAGGGTGCACACAAGGGGCAACCAGACATTGATGTTTCTCTCCCTCTCTTTCTCCCCCCCTCTTCTGTCTAAAAATAAATAAATAAAATATTTTTTTAAAAGAATTGGAAAACCCTTAAGGAAGGTCAACATAGGTTATACAAATCTCTCTCTCTATCTCTCTCTCACTGCCCCCCTCCCCGCAACCACACATATACAACCACATATCAAATGAGAAAATGTTTGGTAAATTGAACATCTGGAAAAATAAATTCAATCAAGAAATAAACTTTACTGGGCCAAAGAGTTGACTTGCAATTGAAGATGTGTCACAAGAGGGGTGTGGAGGCAAGTATTAAAGAAAAATTTTCAGTCTAGGAACCAAAGACACTACCCAAATTCATAGTTGGCAGTTATTAAGATAATTCAAGAAATGGAAACTTGGTCTAAAGCCAACAGGATGTTACTAGTGTTAACAAGTCCTGAGAGAAATGAGATAGTTTTAGTTCACCTTTTAAAAGACTCTACTTCACCAGTGAATAGAGAGTTATTAAGAATTCTGAACAAATTTGGATACATACATCAAAACAAAACATACATGTAGTAAACACAAGTGTAAAAAGAACATAACAGTGTGAAAAATAAAATATTGATGAATATTTAACTGATCTCTGGTTGTGGAAAGACTTTCTAGCCTTTAAGCAATAGAAAAATAGTGTTCAAAGACTAATACATTTTACTCATTTAAAATTCATATATATCTTTATAATGCACATTAGAAACAAAATAAAAGAAAAACTGAGGAGAATATATATAATCAATATGCCAAAGGTTCATATCATGCAATATTTAAAGAGGTCATATAGATTGATTACTACAAGTGCAGATTTAGAAATAATCACAGGGGAAAAGGAAATGTTTATAAGAAAAGTGATTCATATAAAAGAAAACATGCATGGCTAGTAGATGTTGGAAAGAACTTTCAAAAAGTAATAAAAATGTACCTTTTATCCTTTCAAAAAAACATTTACTCAGAGTTGATGAGAAATCCAAAAATACATGTTCTTCTCATGTACTAACAGAACATCAATTTTGTTTTTGTTAATCTCAAAAATGTATAAAACATTTATAAAGAACACTTACAATGTTCATGTACTTCTAGTCAGTCAAATGCCTAAGAATCTATCCTTAAAAGATAATTTAAAATTCAAGCATCTTGTCTGAGACTCTCTGTGCTTCCTGGACTTGCATGTCTGTTTCTTTCACTAAATTAGGGAAGTTTTCTTTCATTATTTTTTCAAATAGATTTCCAATTTCTTCTACTATCTCTTCTCCTTCTGGTACTCTCATGATGCAACTGTTAGAATGCCTGAAGTTGTCCCAGAGGCAGCTTACACTCTCCTTATTTTTTTATTCTTTTTTTTCCTTGTTCTGATTAGTTGTTTTTTGCTTCCTCATGTTCCAAATCACTGATTTGATTTTCAGCTTCAACCACTCTAGTGTTCTTTCCCTGTAAAATGTTCTTTATTTTAGTTAGTGTATCCTTTATTTCTCACTGGGTCTTCTTTATGTTGCTGAAGTTCTAAGTTCCCCGAGTACCCTTATAACCAGTGTTTTGAACTATGCATCTGATAGATTGTTTATCTCCATTTTGTTTAGTTCCTTTTTTGGAGTTTTGATCTGTTCTCTCATTTGAGCCATATTTCTTTGTCTCCTCATTTTGGCAGCCTCTCTGTATGTGTTTCTACATGTTAGGAAGACTTGCTATAATTTCCTGTCTTAGAATCATAGCCTAATGTGGTAGGTGTCCTGTATAGTCCAGTTGTCCACCTTCCCCTATCACCCAAGCTGGGCACTCAAAGTGCACCCTTTGCATGGGCTGGGTACACTCTACTCTTGTATTTGAGCCTTGATTGCTATTGGCAGATCAATGGGAGGGATTAACCTAGGCCATTCAGTTTCAACAACTGGCTATGACCGCTGACCACAAACCTCCACCCTCTGTGGAATTAACTGTGCAGGGGTAAGGTGGATGCAAAGAGCTGACACCAAGACATATCATAATTAAAATGACAAAGGTCAAAGAGAGAATCTTTTTTTAAGATTTTATTTATTTATTTTTAGACAGAGGGAAAGGAGGAAGAAAGAAAGGGAGAGAAACATCAATGTGTTGTTGCCTCTTATGCACCTCCTATTAGGGACTTGGCCCACAACCCATGCATATGCTCTGGATTGAGAATCAAACCAGCATCCCTTTGATTCACAGGCTGGCACTCAACCACTGAGCCAAACAAGCCAGGGCTCAAAGACAGAATCTTAAAAGTGATAAGAAAAAAAGCAGTTATTTACCTACAGGAGAGTTCCCACAAAACTTTCAGCTGATTTCTCAAAAGAAACTTTTCAGGCTAGAAGGGACTGGCAAAAAATATTCAAAGTTATGAAAAGCAGGAACCTATAGCCAAGATTGCTCTACTCAGCAAAGATACCATTTAGAATAGAAGGGCAAATAAAGAGCTTTCCAGACAATAAAAAAACTAAAGAAGTTCATTATCACCCAACCATTATTATATGAATCGTTAAGGGGATTTATTTAAGAAAAAGAAGATCAAAATTCTGAAAAGTAAAATGGCAATAAATACATATCTATCAACAATTGAATTTAAAAAACAAACTAAGCAAACAAGAACAGAGACAGACTCATGGGTACAGAGAGTGTTTTGATGGTTGCCAGATGGGAACAGGGTGTAGGGGAATGGGTGAAGAGGTGATGGAATTAAGAAATATAAATAGATAGTTACAGAATAGCCATGGGGATTAAAGTACAGTGTAGGAAATTGAGTAGCCAAGAAACCTATACACATGATGCTTGGCCATGACCAGTGGTATGCTGATTACTTGAGAGAGTGGGGGCTGATGTGTGGAGGGCATGAAAGGGAGAAAAATTGGAACAACAATAATAGTATACTCAATAAAATATAGTTTAAAAAGACCATACTTTAGTCACATGCTTAAGATTTTTTCCTTTTTTTGGTGATTATACAATAAGTATTAAAATAATTTAGAAAATCTGTAACAGAAAAAAATAAATTGTAAACAAAGGTTTTTTAAAAATAAGCTCCTTGCATTATTATACTGACTAATTCAAATAGGCAAAAGTCTAAGCATTAAGAGAAGCCATATTTAAACATGTTGTGGTAGACAACTTAAAAAATATTTTTAAATTTAAGCTGACACATGATATTATATTAGTTTTGGATGTCAAGTTTTAATAATTAAAACGTATACATGTACAAAGATATTTAATGAAATAATTTAATAAGTAAAAAGATATTAAATATTTTAATAAAGAAGACAGATAATAACAAGTACTGGTAAGGATGTAGAGAAATTGGAACTGTATACATTGCTGGTAGGAATGGAAAATGGTGCAACTGATTCTGCAGGAAGTTTGGTACTTCCTCAAGGAATTAGTCAAGGGAGCAACCATATTACCTAGCTATTCCACTTCTAGGTATATACCCAAGAATGTTGAAAATACACATCCACACAAAAACTTATTTATGAATGATAACATAATTGGTCATAATATTCAAAAGGCAGAAACCCAACTGTTTATCAGCTTACGAGTGAATAAGCAAATGCATTTATGCATACACTGGAATATTATTCAGCCATAAGAAGTAATACTTACACATGCTACAGCATGGATGATCCTTAAAAACAGTATGCTTAAGTGAGATAAGCCAGACAGAAAAGGATATGTATGGTATAATTACATTTATATGAATGGATTTGAAAATCCATAGAGAAAGAAAATAGATTCAGGGTTATATGGGTTGCAAAGGGCTGGGGAAGTGGCTAATGAGGAATGATTTCTAATGGGTAAAGGCTTTTTTGTGTGTGGGGGTGATGAATAATTTGTGGAATTAGGCGGGGTAATGGTTACACATTTTTGTGAATATATTAAACCAACTAAACTGTACACTTTACAAAAGTGAATATTATCTCATTAGAAAGTGAAAAGTATATACTAACACAATAATTTCAGTTACATAATACATATGTAAATATATAAAGTAGAAAAATAATTGTAAAAGCATACCAAATTGTTGATGATGGTTATTTATAGGTTTTAGAATTTTGTATTATATTATTTTTTAAATATAGTTTTATACTACTAAGTTTTCTATAAAGGACACAGATCTTTATAGGAAGAAATTTGAAATATTCTTCCTAAAGTGAGAAATATGCTAATTATTAGGTTTGTCAGAAATATACTAATTATTATTAGGTTTGTGTTCTTGAGCAAGTTTTAAAATTTTTTTGATCTTCAGTTCCTTATCTATAAAATTAAGAAAATGTTATGTATCTCATAGAATAGAAAATGTCAATTAACATGTATGGGGGAGAGGATAATGGAGAAAGAAGGGGAAGAAGGGTCAAGTCAAGGAAAATGTATAAAGCACCCATGGACATGGACAACAGGTGGGAGGATTGAATGTGGGAGGGAGTGGTGGGCAAGGCAGGGGAGAGTAATGGAGGAAAAATAAGGACAACTGTAACTGAACAATGATGAAAAAACTTTTTAAAGTATACATAAAATAAATTTATTCTGAAGTATACAGTGTCTGTCCAGAAAGTATCCAGCCACATACTATGAAAAAGAGAGACATTTATTGAAGAAGATACAAGATACAAGAAACACCTCAATTCCCTTCAAAGTAGGCACCATGGGACCTCACCCATTTCTTCCAGTCACCATCAGCTGACACGTCGTATTTTCCTGAATCTCATTGACAGTCTGAAATCTCTGCTCCTTCAAAGGTGATTTTAGGTTTGGGAAAAGCCAGAAGTCACAGGGTGCCAAAAGTCACTTTGCTAACCTGGTGTTTCACCAAAACACTCTGCAGGAGACGTGATCCATCAGCAGTCACACTGTTTTGATGAAACTGCCAATCATCATTTGCCCATAGTGGCGGCCTCCTGAATCTTTCCAATTTTTTTCCAGAGGAGTGTTCAAGCTTAATGTAAAATATGGTGCAGATTCATTGCTCTGCTTGCTCATTCATTTTGAGTTCAATGTCCATACAGTACACATACTCACTCAGTGACATCTACTGTCTGCACTGACTAGTACACTGAAATCATTATTCACACATGTATATTCCAGTCCACCCTCCTTGGCTGCCAGGTTGCATAAATGTCAGACAAATTGTTCTCATTATATTAACAATGGCTGGACTTTTTCTGGACAGACCTTGTGTATGATCTAGTGCCCAATACATTTATAATCAGGAATTGTTTATTTTTTTAGAAAACACTTTAGCTTAATTTTGTGACCCCATAGAAGTCTGCATCTCTTGACTTCAGTTTCTTTATAACTTCAGCTTCTTTACAGTTAAAGTTGTGAGCATAGGGTTAGATGATTATTAAAAACCTCAATTCTAAAAAGTCATGATATAAATATCTCACTATAAATAGAGATTTTTTAAATGTAGACAATACATAATTATGAAGGACATAGTTAACCAGTAATAAATGGCTGTAGAAGCATAGGTGTTGGAAAACAAGGATGATATCAGGCATGTACTGAGATATTTTGGATGCCATGAATGCCCCTAAAAGAAAATTTTACAAACTGGAGAGGAAACTGGTTAAAATAGGGCAAAATAGAGTGACAAATAATATTTTTTTAATCTTACCTGGTATTCCATTGAAGTAGTAGCCTTTGGGAAGAAAATGGTGTTCTGAAACTTCTGTGATCAGTAGACATTCCCATTTCTTTCCATGGAGCATGTTAACTGGGAACGTGTTTTTCCCCTACTGCTGGCTCCCCTGAGGAAGAATTTTCCCTCAACATTCTGATCACCTCTCTTTGTCATCAGGAAGGTGAAATGATGTGTTTGAGGGGTAAATTTGGGGCAATTAACCAGACATGCTTGGCTTTCCTCTGCCTGCCTCCCTCCTGGGAGCAAGAGGTCTGCCACAGACACGCATTCCACTGCTGATCCAGGAGATTTGACTCCTTGGGGTGGTGGTCTGATCCAGTCATCCAGGGTTGCCAGCAACCTGCAGGGCATGGATGACGGGGACATTAGTCTGCCAAATGAACAGACCTGAGCTAAGTTAAATTAGCTGCATGCACCTCCTGACAAATAAGGCCCCAGAGGAGATTCTGATATTTGATAATACACTTACAAGCTATATTTTAAAATTCGCTTAGTAAGATTGACATTTAGGATACATATACTTTACTTATTTAGTAAAGGAATGAAAAAATTATGGAATTCTTCATCAATAAGAAAATTCACAATAAAAGGAGTATATATAACTTAACCCCAAGCTTGAACCAAGCCCAGCTGAATAAAGAAGGGAAGCCACAGTCTTAGATTGCTTATTTCTTTCCTATTTATTTTCATCTTGGTGTTTCTATGAAGCTGGAAACAGAGCAAAATTTTACTCTTCAACCAAAGCAGATAACAGAATATATATTATGATAAGGCATGATAATTTTAGCTTGTCCTTTAACTTTAGTTCTCATAAATCTACTGTCATGTGGAAATTCTATAGAAATATTCTTTAAATATTTTTAATGAAAATTAAATTTGCCTGCCCTAGCTGGCATAGTTCAGTGGATTGAGTGTCAGCCTGAGAACCAAAGGGTCATCAGTTCGATTCCGAGTCAGGGCACATACCTGGGTTGTGGGCCATGTCCCTACTGGGGGCCCTGTGAGAGGCAACCACACATTGATGTTTCTCTCCCTCTCTTTCTCCCTCCCTTCCTCTCTCTAAAAATAAATAAATAAAATCTTTTAAAAAGTTTGCATAAGGAGGTATAGGCTTGCTCATGAAATTAGAGTTTCTCATTATTCTCAGAGTCCAAACAGAAGCTGAATAATTGATGATCTGGTAGGGATGATGAAAATTTCCAACTCAGTGTTCAATAGGCACTCTAATATATTTCCTCTTTTCTATTTTTAACATTTGAATTCATAGGTATTTATTTATTTTTTTTTTTTTTCAAACAACAGAAATTTATTCCCTCACAGTTCTGGAGGCTAGTATTTAATTATTTCTTCCTTAATCATTGTTTAGGAATACTTAATAATGATAAATTTTATATATATCAAGCAAATTTGTTTATATTTTTGATAACTTCAAATTATAAAAAACTATATATATATATATATATATATATATATATATATATATATATATATATATATATATATACATGTTAGTCCATGCTTGGCCTTACATACTGAGAACTTTTACTTTATTTTTCTACCTGGTTGTTTTAGTCTCTCTGTAGAAAGATGATTATACCATCTGAGAATAATTAAGTTTTAATTATAGTTATGGGTCCACAGCCTCATACTCTTAGCACAGTGAACAAGTTATGTAAAATAATAGTGTTTTGGTCTACACCAATGTTAGAAAATGTATGCCAGAAGGACTGCCACTCCTAGGCCTTTGACCATTAATCTATGGCTGTGTTTTCTTGATACAAAACAGGCCCAGAACATCCTACTCAACATAAGATAATACAGAAATAATGCTGATAGGGACAATTCAGCCCATCATCAAGAAATAGAATCTAATTGCAATCTAGAGTATATGCAGTGCCAAACATCTAGTAGTATGATTTTTAAAAAATTGAACCATTGTTGACATTGGCTCTAACATATAGACTCTTAAATGTTTGAAAAAATGTAGAAGATTTGAATAAGATGATGAATGTGGTGCTAGCTCTGACACACAGCACTTTTGCAATTATATTACAATAAATTACATGCACTTGTGGGTGCTCATTAGCTATGAATTGAATAAACTTTACCCCATACATCTGAGGAAGCTACAGCTAACACAATGCCTTATTGTATGCAGCATTTGTATGAAAATATTCAGTTACTTTATATAAATGCAAACCAGAATTTAACAAATATTATGGAAGAGACATGGCAGGAATAGGTAATATAACTAACATATATTCACTCAGAATTTACTGTTGCTTAATTTTATTAATACAACTGCTATTATTTTAGAAATCTTTTATAAAATATGTTAAACTACTGCAAAATACAAAAGAGATCACTCACATACATAGCAGTACATAAGAGCCAAAACATAACTATAATCCTCTGTGTCCAATATACTGCATTAAGAATTCAACAAGATACAAATTGCTAAAAATTGTAAATAAACTTATATATCAATATGTATCAACAAATACTACACATATTAAGAAAGATGAGTACCTGACACAACAATTTCCCCAAAAGACCCCATAGTTGGATATATACACTTTTCTTTACCCAACATATGTCTTCTCTCTTTGCTTCTCAAACCAGTAGGTGCAAAATATATCAGGAAGTCCAATATACTCTACCTGGGGTGAAATTGACATCCTCTGGGGGGAAATATTTGATTGTCAAGAGAATTTGAAAACAAGACTCATACTTAGCAACAGAAGGCAAATGATGACCACCTATCCAAAGAGTATGATGAATTAGAAAGGTCACTAGCAAAGAAAATACTTGAGAAATTGAAATGACCCACTGAGGTGTGGGGATTGGGCAGAGAAGAAGAGCAAGAGGCCTATTATCAGGAGATAAGAGAAATACACACAGATGTAAACACATTGTATATAAAATGAATATTAATAAGCACTCATTCTCATTTTCACAGAGAGAAATGTTATATGAAGCCACATAAAGAGATAATGTCCAACTACCTGATCAAATTAACCAGGACTAAAAAGTTCTTAGCCAGTACTACTTTCAGTTAGTGTTACTGTTTTAACTGTATTGCAGAGAAAAAGTAAAGAACACTTTTTGGTATAAAAATATGTATACAAATAAAAAAGAAAAAATACAAATTTCTATGTATAATCAATTCGTTAACATTATTTTCTTATAGGCAGCATATGTTTTA
Source organism: Trachops cirrhosus (assembly GCA_028533065.1). NCBI lineage: Eukaryota > Metazoa > Chordata > Mammalia > Chiroptera > Phyllostomidae > Trachops > Trachops cirrhosus. The sequence goes on along the minus strand of CM052541.1, from coordinate 53,738,700 downwards.
AACTTGGATTGCTTAATATTTCTGGTCTACTTGGTAAATGAAGTTGAGCTGAAAAATAAAATCTGAAATCAGATTTAGCCAATGGAGTATCAACTTAGGTTAAAGGACTGTAACTGTGCACATAAGACTTAATGTTTATCTTTAAAAGAAGTGCTTATTTATGTAAAAGTATTTTTCCAGAAAATTACTTTTTAATCCTCCAAGAAGCAGCCTTTCCTTTTGTTTGCAAGCACAGTAAGACTAGGAGATCTTAAGAATAAAAAAACAAGCTTAAATAATAGAAAAGGTAGGCCACAGTGCGGGCATTGTTGGAAAATTAAATGTTTAGACTGAGAAGCCTTTTATTTCATTCTTTGAAAATAATTGTATTTCTATTTAATTCATTTTGCTTGAACAAATTTTATAAGTATAGCTATAAGGAGGAATTGACTTTGATTCCTGTAATTATGTATGAAAGCAAAAGAAATTTGCCCTAAAATCATAAGAGAACAAACTCAGCTTTCTGAAACGAAGCCTCCCCAGTCAAGGTGAACCAGCCACTTACTCTACTCTCACAGTTAAATCTTTGTGCGAAGATTTTGCAGGCGTATTTAAAGAGGATTTTGACAGAGAACAAAAAATGACATCCGTGAACACTGATGGTTCCTCATGAATATCCCCTAAACTCGTTGTTATATACTTAGCAAATGCAGTTCTACACGATGCTCACTGGTTTGCATTATTTTATTGGTAAAATAATTCTATTGGTCTTAAGAAGAGAAATCTTATTTTTCACAGAATCTGATAAAAAATTTAAATAATCATTATTATTTATTTCTCCTCTGAAGTCTTGGATATAGTAGCTGAAATTGTTCCAAGTAGTGTTAGAATTAGCAAACTTGATGTGAGACTCAGTCTAAAAATCAGATTTTAGCATGGGGCCATAAAGCCAAATTCTCTATTTATTTGAGTTTCTTTGTTTTTATATACTTATTTAATAATTGATTTGAACTGCTTGATATTCCTAACAGTTATTCAAATAAAAACAAAACCATATTGCTAAAACTCAAAAACCCACCGGAAAGCACTTTACATATACCATTCTAATAAATCAGTAAATCACTATCATTTATGTTTCTCTCCATGTTCTTATTCTTTAATTTATCCTTTTTTACTAACAATTATAAATTAAAAGAGTTTTGGTTTGGTATGGTGGAGTTCTTTCTATTGGTACAACCTAAACCTCTCCCAGATAACAATGATAAACTCTAAACAAAGTATGTTTAAAAATATATATTGGAAGACATTGGATATCAAATAAATAGAGACATAAAATTAAATGGAATTGCATCTTAACCACATGTCCACTTTTTGACTAGCACACATTAGAGTTCATGTGGCATGAGGTGACTAGAACTCAGGCAGAAAACCGCTGTCTCAGTGGCTTGAGGTCCCAGAGTACAGAGTTTGGGCTGCCAGAGTTGCTGGAAATTCAGTGTGACAATCTTGGGAAGGAAGAAGACAGAGAAGGGATAGATCCCAACACTGTGTATAACCACCCTCAAATCTTTGGCTATTCCCCAAACTGTGCATGTATGGAGAAGACTCTATTGATAATAGTGCAAAACGTCAAGTGAAAGGCTGAATTACTTAGGTGGACATCTCAGTTTCTTCCCACAGAAGGAAGATAAAATTTTGAGTTTGGGTTCTCAGTAAAATGCCACAAGATTATGCCCTGAAACTACAGGTGATATAGGAGGAATGAATTATTTATATTGAACAAAGATACAAACAAACAGATCTCTTCTAATAAAGAGGTCTAATAAAACCTCCACAGTTCAAGGTTAACAGCCAAATAATTTGTTGTCTGTAAACAGTCAACATCGTACCGAGAAAGCTCAGGAAACAAAATCTCTACAAAGTATTACACATTACCTAGTATACAATAAATTGTACTAGATGTATAGAAACGTGTGGCCTATATTTAAGAGAAGAAAGTGTCAATAAAAATATATTTGAGATAAACCAGAAGTTGGAATTTACAGAAAAAGACTTTATAGCAGCTCTTAAAAGCATATCCAAGGTTAAAAAAAAAACTATTATCAAATCAGTAAATATCTGGAGGATCTCAGCACAGAAATGGGAAACATAAAAAATAACCCAAATTGCTATTTTAGAATTTAGAAGTGCAATATCTAAATAAAGAATCACTGAAATGGACCAACCGATGATTGGAGATTGCAAAAGAAAGAATCAATTTACCTAGAAAATGTTCAACTAAAACAATCTAACCTGAAAAAGCAAAAGAATGTCAAGAGAACAGAAGAATCAGTAGTCTGTAACACAAAAAAGTAATCTATCATTTATAGTCAGGATCCCAAAAATACTAGAAAGAGAAAATGGAACAAAAAATATTTGGAAACATGAGAGCTGAAATTTTTCAAAATTTGGTGGAAAATATAAACTACAAAAGAGCTCAGCAAATGCAAAGTAAGGGAACACAAATTAGATCATATCTAGACACGTATAATCAAACTGCTGAAAACCAAAAGAAAAAATGTATATTATAAAGAGAGAATTCTATAAATGATAGCTGATATTTTAGAGGTTAGAATGTAAAGATATATTTAAAGTGATGATGTTAAAATCAGTACAAACTTCCTTCTGGGAAGATGGAGAATGTATAGAGTATGTGTATTATTTTTTTATTCTTCCTTCTAAATACAACTAAATTCCTAGAGTGTGTGTATGTATATGTATATACACACTCACATATACACTTTATATATATATACTTATATATATACTTTTATATATATATATACACTCTATATATAGAGAGTATATATATAGAGTCTCTAGATAGAGTGTGTATATATATATACACATATATATGGAAAAAAGTAGGTTTTTAGTTGTGAGTACCTAAAACACTGTTTATTCATGTATTATTATTTATTAATTTTTACATTATTTTCCATACAACACCTGTGAACCTATTTTTGCCCCACCATGTGTGTGTGTTTGCTATTCACATAGAAAGAGAGAAGTGGGAGAGAGGAAGACAGAGAGAGAGAGGCTGAGAGTGAGTGTATTATGGTATGCATTGTGTTCCTTCAAATTTTATGTGTTAAAGCCCTAACCACCCAGTACCTCAGAATGTGACTGAATTTGGAGATACAGTCTTCAAGAGCTGATTAAGTTAAAGTGAGACCATTAGGGTGGGCCTTAATATAATCTGGCTTGTTCTTTAAGAAAAGAAAATTTTGCAGCATAAAGGCAGCCATTTATAAGCCAAGGAGAGAGGCTGCAAAAGAAACCAGATCTGCTGACATATTGATTATGAACTTCTAGCCTCCACAACTGTGAAATAATAAATTTCTATTGTTTAAGCCACTGGGTATGTGGTACTTAATTATGACAGTCCTAGAAAACTCAGATACATACATAGGTGACTGATTGATGGATAGGTTGATAGATATAAATGTATGTGTGCATATGTGTGTGGAGGGGAGAGAGAAAGAAAAAGTAAGAAAAAGGTAGATTAGTAGGACTCAGAAGCCAAGAGATTACATGATGCTGAGTTCTCTGGTCTTTCTTTTTGCTTCATATCCCATACTTGGACTGCAAAAGCTGGCAACCTAGAAATGCCAAAGAGTTTACACAAAAACTCTTCTCTGTAGCCAGTGGGCTAGGGAAGGACAACCTTAAAAGACAGAAATATTTTAGACAATAATCAATTTGCTATAATCATGCCATAAGAAAAAAACTATGGCCACACCCCATCCACACCTGCAAAGGCTGAGCTGCAAACTTACACTTCCACTCTTGTGAGGCTAAAATGAAGTGCTATCACACCCACCCCTGCCCCAGAGATGGTGTTAGAGAAGATGAAGTCAGGAGTTAGAATTTTCATCTCCACTAACTAGTAATGAGCCCATCACCACAATGTTAATGAACAACACAGCTTAGAGTTTTATACCCACTCAGAAGTATCAAGGTGCCCCTCACCACTGGTGTCAAAGCAGGCCTAGTGGAGAGTCAGGACTCTATCACCCAGCAGTAATGAGGTCAATCCTACCACAATGTCCATGGACTCCTCATGAGACCACACAGGAGGAGCTCACATTCCCGTATTCACCGAAGAAAAATATAGAGCTCCCACCCCTCTGATTGTCAACAAAGGCAAGTGAAGCACCTGAATTTCTACTTCCATCTGGAAATAATAAGGCAGTATTCCTCTACCTCCTCTGCCTGATGAAACAGTGTAAGAGAAAACAAGCTAAACTGGAAGTTTAAATAAGACCCAGTTTTATAACATAACAGAAAAATGTACAGATTTCAATCCAAAATCACCTCTTGTACCAAGAAACAGGAAGATCTCAGACTGAATAAAAACAAAAAAACAATTAATAGCCATCAGGACTGAATGACAGAAGTATTAGAACTGTCTGACAAAGACTTTATAGAAACCATTAACACACTTCACCAAACAATTACATACATGAAAAAATGAACAAATAGGAAGCCTCATCAAAGAAATATAAAAAATAAGAAACTGAATAAAAAATTTGATCTGAAAAACAAAATAATTGAAATAAAAAATGAGTGACTAGGAAAAATACTAAAATAGGGGGAAGTGAAGAAAGAATCAGTAACCTGGAAGGTAGGATATTAGAAATTACCCAATATGCTTAGTGAAATAAGCCTGACACAGATAGGAAAAAAACAGATGATCTCACTTATACATGGAAACTAAAAAGTCCAATACATAGAAACAGAGTAAGTGGTGGTTACCAGAGCCTGAGAGGTAGGGGATGGGAGGATGTTGGTCAAAAGGGCACAAAGTTGTAGTCATATAGGATGAATGATTCTAGAGACCTAATGCACAACATGATGAATATGGATAATAATATTTTATTGAATACTAGAAATTTGCTAACAGAATAGATTTTAGATGCTGTCATTACAAAAAATGATAACTATGTAAGTAGATATGTATCAATTAGCTTATCTTCATTTATGGCTAGGCAAAGAGTTTTTAGACTTGACAGTAAAGTCACATTGATAATATGATAAATTGATAAACTGGAGTTTATCAGAATCAAAATCTATGAGTCTGTTAAGAGAACAAAAAGAACTTATACTGTGGGAGAAAAATATCTGAACCAAATGTCTGACAAAGAACTCATTTGTAGAGTATATAAAGACTAGGAACCCAGAAGTCAAAAAGGAACACAAAATAGTTAAAACATGTAAAATACTCAACAATTCAATTAGAGCCTAGGCAAAAAATCATTATGGATATTGCGATAAAATAGATACATAGATAGCAGATAAGCAAATTAAAACACATTCAACATCATTAATTATTAGGGAAATGCAACCATGATATATCTACATATCTATCTGAATGACTAAAAAAAAAACATAAAACAATTCTCAAGAGTGGGTAAAGATGGAGAGAAACTGGATCCCTCATACACCAATACTGAGAATGCATAATGGTAAATCCAATTTTGGAAAACAGGCTGGTACTTTCTTTAAAAACTAAATATGTAATTATCATACTACTCAGTAATTGTTAGCCTAGGCACTTATTCCATAGAAATAAAAATTTATGTAAATAAATGTTTATAGCTTTATTCGTAATAGCCCAAAACTGGAAACAGCCAACCATACCATGAAATACTATTTAACAATAAAAAGGAACAAATTAATGATACATAAAGAAAGCTGGCATGAAACCACAGAGAATTATGCTAAGGAAAAAAGCCTCGAAATACTCATTGTATTTCATTTATATCACACTCTTGAAATTCCAAAGTTGTAGAAAGTGAAGACAGATTTGTGGTTGACAGGGGTTAAAGAGCAGGTAAGGGCAAGAGAGAAGTGGGTATGTCTATGAAATAGCAACACAAGAGTTGATGTGAATAAGTCCTTGTGATGATGAATAAGTCCTGTATCAATTGGAGGCCATAAGGAAAAAACTGAGGTTTCCTGGCAAAGAAATTCTGCCTCAGGATGGTAAAACATAAAAATCCTACCAGAATGTCAGTCTGTTGGCCTATTGTACAGCAGTTCAAAGTCAAAACTACATCAATTCTTGTCTGAGTATCCAGACTGTGGATTAGATTAGTCTCTTATCCTCCGTTTCCCTTTCCAAGTTTTCAGTTACCTTTGGCCAACTGGGGTCCAATAATACTGAATTAAGTGGAAAATTCCAAAAATAAACAATTCATCCATTTTAAATTGTGTGCCCTCTCAGTAGTGTGACAAAATCCTGCGAATCCCACCCTGCCCCCCATGAATCACCCTTTGCTCCAACGTCTCCCCACCCATTACTGAAGCAGTAGGTGTCCAGTTGTCAGATCAACTGCTCCAGTATTGAGGTGCTTGTGTTCAAGTAACCCTTAATTAACTTAATAATGGCCCAGAGTGCAAGAGTAGTGATGCTGCCAAGTCAGATACATGTGGAAAATGCATAAGGTTTAAGTGAAAATGCTTTAAGTGAAAATGTAAACATCCTCAATTTAGTAAGTCATTTTTTCATCTCACCTCATCACAAGAAGCATGAGTACAGTAAGATATTTTGAGAGAGAGACCACATGCATATAACTTTAATACAGTATATTGATATAATTGTTCTATTTTATTATGCTAGTTATTGTTAATCTCTCACTGTGCCTAACTTAAAAGCTAAATGTCAACATTGTTATGTAGGTGTAGGTAAAAACACAGAATAAATAGTTAGGTACTAACTGCTCTTTTAGACATCGACTGGAGGTCTCAAAACGTACCTCCATTGGATAAAAGAGGACTCTGTAGTTAGTTCTCACAATCACCTGAGCCTAATTCTTAAAATAAACCTGTTACTATATCCTATTGGTTTTGTTCCTCTGGAGAACCCTAATACAGTGGTATAGCTAATAAGATAACGATGGTGCTACAATGCCATCATAAAAAGAATTAAAAGTATTCAGTAAGCAAAAGAAGGACAGAAGTGAAGAGGAGAGAGAGAGACAGACAGGCAGAGAACAAAGAACACAGGACAGGGGTCCGCGCTGCCTAGGTTTCCTGGTGTCAGCTCTCATGTGCCTGCAGTCATGCAGGAAACCTGGCTGCTTGCTGCCATTGGCTCGCTCCCACTGCCTAGGAAACTGGGGGCCTGAGCAGCTCTCAGACTGGCATGAAGGGCCTGGGTTTGGGTCCCACCCTCTACAGTCATACCTGTTCTTCCTGCAGTTGGACAACCCCATGGAAATCTGATTGCTGTGACTGCCATGTGCCTGGCCTCTGACTGGCCTCCGACTGGCCTCTGAATCAGGTTATTTTCCAGATCGGTATGTATTATCCTTCTTCAGGATTCAAGTTGTTCTGATACATGGAGCAGATTGTACTATTAATGATATGGGACAAGGACTATGATGAAAAGTGTACCTCTGAGATTAGCATCCCTACTTCTTCTCATCACCTACTCACTAATAAAAAGAATTAAACACTGGCCCGAGTTAACCTTGGGATTGACTTTAATTGGGGAGCATTATTTGAATGATCTGCTGTCTAGAGCTCCTATAATCTGTTTGTCTTCCTCTTTATTTTTATGGAATTATGTGAACACTAATATATAATTTTGTCTATCCCTATTGGGATGAAAGAGATGATGCTGTCATTGGTCTTAAGTCCATGACACTGTGACTCAGTGAAACATCAAGCAGTAGCTCAGTGGCATCAGTGTTGTGAGGCTGGAGACACTGAGTCTGGGGGGAGTGAACAGTGAGCAGAGCACTCCCTACTACACTGCCCTCCATTAGGTGAGACCACCTGGCTCTTTAGCTTTATACTCTAGATAGTCACAGACCTGAGGACTGTGAAGATAAATTTATCCCCAAACAAATAATAGGTCTAATAGTTTTTTTAGGGATTGTCCTTGGAAATTAGCATAAAGATAAAAAGACAGATAAAATGAGGAAACTCATAGATAGTAGAATAGAAAATTGGCAAATAAATTTAGGAATTTTTAAAACAAATTTTTACAAAACATTCTCAGGTCTTGTTACCTTATAATTAAACTCAAATAAGCAATGTTATGATATATTAAAAATTTAAGAATCAGAAAATAAAGATTTAGAGCAATTTGCCTGGATTTTAGTCAAACAATTTGCTAGCAAAATTCTTTTTTTTATCACAGAAACCAGGATTCAAGATGACCTTGAGTATTTAAGTTGATGCATTCTTCTGCTCATTATGATTCTTTTCTTAAACAAGGGAAATTATATGAGTTTGAGCACATCAGAAAAAGAATCTCATAAGTTAATGTCTGTAGGGTAATGAATTTTCTTTTTAGAGAAAAACAAAAGCTTCTACAGAAAGTCAGGGCTTGATTTTTTTAAATTGTAACCTCTATTTCCTGCCAAAATGTATAATTAAGAAAAGCATTATTGTTTTACATTTTAGAGACTTTAAATAAGCAAATAAAATGTTTTACCTACTATAAGAATAAAATAACACATAACAAAACAGGAAACAGCAATATTATAGAGTTAAATATATTGATAGTTACATCAAATGTATATGGCCTAAATGCTCTAATTGAAAAGCAGAGAAGTGTAAGACTCAATTATATATTGTCTATAGGAAATCTACTTTAACTATACAGACAAAGATAGGTGAAAAACAGAAGGGCAAAAAGTACTATCCCATGTATGCATAAATCAAATCAAAATTGGAATAGCTATGTTATTTAACTATGAATTTTGATGAAATATTTAAAAGAGATTTAAAAGGATGCCTTCTGCTACTTACTTAGGGTTTCATAGTGTTATTTGTCACCTTCTTATGTTTTTTTACCACACCATTTATTTTAGGAGTTATCAAAACAGTTGTTCTGTGGTTTGTATTTTCCAAATGTCGCAAACCAAAAGTTGCCTAGATGGACATGCTAGACTAAAAATCGACAACTTTTAAATCCCCTATTTAACTTAAGGTAAAATTAAATTATAAGTGTTCCCCAGGTCATCTCTTCCTAAAATCCCCGCACCCTGGAGTAGTGTCCTCTGAGATCTCTGTACATTTTATTTAAAAACAACATAAATATTTAGAGATACTTCTTTCTTAGTCCTTCTACAAAGGGGATGAAATTTCAGACCACTTGTGATAAAGGAGAGTTATGCGAGCTACTGAGAAACTTTGTCATTAAATTGGTCTACCCTTTAGAAAAGTCCGATCCCTTATAAAAATTGTATTTAACATAATGTCCATCATAACTTGCCACATTCTCTTTATATTATACATGTTTTCAATTCATTAATTTTTGTTAGTTTAAGAATAAAGGCAACTATGTTCATTTATACTTTAGTTGTGTAAGAAACACAGATAAAACTGGTTTAAACTAAACAGAAAATGTACTGTCTCACCTAACTGAAAAGTAGATAGCATAGTTTCAGACACGGATAATATCAGCCACTCAAATAGTAGCATCAAGACTAGATCTTATCTGCATCTCTCAGCTCTGCTCTCTTCCATGTTGGTTTTATTTCCCAGACAGTTCTCTCCCCCAGGGTGACCCCCAGGAGCCTGAGGTTTGTATCTTAGCAGTTTGTGTAAAGAGCAATATTAATTTCTCTTTCCTAACAGTTTCCACAAAATTTTCCAAAGTGACTACGCAATGGTAGTCTGCTTTGGGTAAATAAATCTCTGAATCAGTTTCCGTGGACAGGATTAAGACATTCTGTTCTTGGCCAAGTTGGTATGTGCTCTTTGCCGACAATGTGGTGTGGTTACCACATCCCAACCTGTGAACTGACAGAGACATATGATTTCCAAAAGAAAAATTCATATCTTTCTAAAGGAAGTTTGGGATTAGAGGCTAGTCAATCCACAAATATATCAAACAAAACAAAACATCAATAAACAAAATCTATCCTCTGTAATCATTGAACAGGATGCTTAAATAAATCCTTTGCACAGAGCTGGTGCTTAAAAAATATTTGTTCATTGAATGAAGCATGTTAATGCTTACATTTTCTGCATAAAGTTACATGGCTTTTAAAAATTGGAATGATTTTTCTGTCAAGATAACTTAATCTTCTTAAACTTTAGAGAGTTCTTATTTTGGCATGAGAGATTTCCATAAAGAAAAAGATTTCCAAGGGAGAACTATAAAAATTTCTCTCCTAATTTGTCCTTTCCTTCCATATTTTTCCTGTGCTGATATATTCTTATTATATTTGGTAATTAGTGCAAAAATTGTTTCAAAGAGGCTCACTCTCCTCATTCCAGTAAAGCTTTGGGTTGCAGGGTGGAATAAATATGTCCTCAAAATATTAGTGTTTTAAGATTAATACATACTCTACATATTTTATTATACAGTAATTATATATTTCACATATTAAAATAAATTTATATATTAATTTAAAAAGACATTATCACGTATCATGCGCACTCTCTATCCTGGTTCCTTTCATTATAAAAAACAAACAATTCCCAGAATGTGGGCCAGAATTAGGAGAATAATGAGTTTTTCCTTTATAACACTGGTCTAACTAGTTTGTTACCCCATGTCTGGATTTCATTGTCACAAACCTCAACCAATCAGGTAACTATTTTAAAAGCCAGTAGCAAAAGGTGTTGGGATTTTGAAATCAGAAATCTGACCAGCAAAATTATTCTGCTCTCCATGAACATGCTTTTCTTTTAACACTGGGTATTTGAGAACCTCACTTTCAAGTGCGAGTTCTGCTTGATTCAGACTAATTGTGGCATCAGTTCTGCCGCCTGAACAGGGCAGGTGATCTAAATGGGTTTTTAATCCAGCCATTAGCCTGAAGAAGAGCAAAAAGCTTTTCCTTTCCTGCTGGATATGAAGGAATGTTTTGCTTTGGGTGCTTCTGGCCATTGCTTTATGGCCACAAGTAATGATCATGCTGCTAGCAGAGTAAACAATCAGTTGGGTGAAGAAATAGGGAGGAAAAACACTAAATCCTTATCTGAGTTTCAGGATCAAGCCTGTCCTGAGGTAATACTAACTATACAATTCTCTGCTTTCAAGAGAGTATAAATCGTTTCTGTTATTTAAGCAGATTGAGAAGAGGATCTGTGACATGTAATTTATACTATCCTAATGGATTTAAGATTCATACTAATAAATAGCAATAGTTATTTATTAATAATTTTAAGAAAAAATAAATCATAGCACAATCAAAGATATAACACTAAACAATATGTCAAGGAACCTAGGATTTAATTTCTGATTTCCAAATAATAAACTGTTAGATTTTTCTGGGCTTTCCATCTTTTAAATGGTAATGTGGGACCAAAAATACTGTCCTGTATTCGGAGGCTGAAATGACATAACCTATATAAAAAGGCTACATAATGCCTAGAGGGTTTTTGAAAAATTTAATTTACTGTGGCATTGATGCTAATGAATGACTAATACAAATATTGCCAGAGCACCCTGGACCATTTGGATTGGTCTTACCACTTATTATCCTTGGTGGGCATGCAATCAGGGCAAATTTAGGCCAAGTCTCCATTGACAAGAAAAAGCAGAAAATCAGGTCAGTTCCCCAGATAATTCAGATAGCAAATTTACCTGCTCAAGAAAGACCCAATTTCCTTTACCGGTCAGTTGCTTTCAATGGGTGCTTTGCTGCTTGGATAAGGATACCTTACCACCATGTCCTGTGCAAAGAGAAGAGGGAGGCACACCCCTTTCTCTTCTCTGGACCCAGGTTTCCAGACCCAGGAAGGTCTATTGACAATCCCACATCATCTCCACATATGACTAGAGTTTGAAATAAAAAATGCAAATCAACTAAGATAAAAAACCATATGTTACTGAATCCAGGAAAATTTTAAAACTTTGCCTGGACACAGTGTGTGTCTAGGACCACTGACATGAAATTCATCAATGGTGGTTATTAAATCCCCTAGTCCTGCCACTATACCCATAGGTTCCTATGCAGGAGGCATGAGACAAGGCCCATAAAAGTATGTTTAATAAGCCTCCCAAGTGACTTTTAAGGTCATAGAAGTTTGAGAAATATTAACACAAGTCAGGTCTTATGCTTTTCTGCCTTTCTATCTAATTTGGTCTTTATAGCTGATTCTTAAACTGATTATATCACAAATTTTGGTGGGGGAGAAGCTCAAAAAATAATCTTAGGAAATAGTTTAAGCAGTTTTTCATCACAAATGAACTTTTATATAGGCAGTGGGGACTCTGCTCTCATGACCATGGAGAAAAAAGAGCACTTGAAGGTTTTTGTGAAATTGATATTTTCTAGAGGAGAGCTACCATACCATATATTTTTGCAGGACCTGTGGAGTAATTAAGCATTTTTAGTGATCATATACTCTTTGCTATTTGAAAACAAGAAACACAATCACATTAGTTCTGTTTTTTAAATAGCAGATCTGAGTTACTTTGCCTGTGAGGTTACTCATCCAAAAATTTTGTGGGAATTTTTAACATAGTCATATTGTACATACATGGCACCCGGTTATTTTGGCACCATTACATCGGATTAAAGATCCACTGAGACATCCTGTGAGTCTAGATAAAACAGCTCCCAATATCCGCACTGTCAACGACTGAGCTCCAAATGCTCACAGTCTGAGAGCAGCAGTAACTTACGTAACAGTCTACCTACAACTTGCATCTTGGCAAAACACTACAGGTACCAATGCGTGTACCCAAACACTGTAAACCAGCTGTGTAGTGTACAGTTAAGAGAGAAACACAAAGTACAGTCACCTAAATCAAAACATCCAGCTTCTATGAATATCATTCTAAGAGAAATGAAAACAAAAGGAGAGAAGGAAGGAAAAGAAAGGAAGGAGAGAGGAAGAAAGGGAGGAAGTGAGGAAGGAAAAACAAATCCAAGTTTAAAATAATATTATTATTTTTCAATATACAGGCAAACATGTGAAATTAATTTATCCTCTGAAGCAAACTTATTTGGACTAAAAAATTGGCTCTAAAATCTAACCAATACCAGACAATTTTAGTATCTATTTCAAACCTTTTTCCATTTCATAAAAATTTTTCAGTGCTATAACAATATATGATCTCTAGATGAGGGAAAATTAATTTCATAATAAGAAACAATAGTTTCATCTTATTTCCTCAGAGCTTCTGGGACCTGTGCATAATTAAGCCCCATTTGTCGACAGTGATAGCACCTTGTATGACCATCAAGTGTGGGTCCAGCTCCTGAGATTGTTGTCTTGGGTGGCACGCTGAATGAAGAGAGGGCAAAGACAAGACTAACAAGGACAAACCAATATATTTTCATCTTGGAATGTAGTTTAGATGTAGTTGATTCAGCAGGTATGCACAATCTGAGTACCTACTTCATGTCAAAACCTATACAGTAAGGAGAAAATAGAGTGACACACTGTCTCCGTTCTCAATAAATTACCATCTGGGCATGGAGTTTCCCTTTCTGTGCTGCATTTTAAGCTAACTTCACTCCAATCCTTTATATGCTGAGAGGTTTAGAGGGGTTTCTTCTTTTCATAGTGTTTTGTCTCCCAAGTTTTATTTTTCTTATTTTAAGAATTGCCTTCCTCTTACCTTTCCTTCACATACAATTTTTTGAAGAGAAGTCATCTCCCAGTGTTTGTAATACTTAACCTTCCCTTATAGTTTGATGTCTACTCCTATGATTTTATTGAAACATCCTCAATTACTTCATCAATAGTAATTTTTAGTTTTTAGTTAAATAAACCTCTATTGTTCATTTTATATCACTGTTTGAGTCATTCACTTCACATTTACTGAGTATCCATGAAGGTCCACACATTGCTTCCTGTGCTGGGGACTCAGCACTGAACAAGCCAGCCATCTGCCTTGGTCCAATGGAGCTGACATTTTAAGTGAACACTTAGTTTGGGTATCATAAAACAGTTTGCTTCACTGAAACCATTTTGTTAGTACTTCTACTTCTCTGACCTTTCCTACTCCATTTTCTTTATGGTATCTTTTTTATTCTATTCATGATAATCTGAAAACATTGATTTTTTATAAGGTTTTTGTCATCAAACTCTTTTTTATTTTCTTTCCATTTTCTCCTGATGTGATGTTGTCCATGCTACTACCATTTAGTGATACTGAATAAATTTCTAAATCCAACGCTGAAATTACCTTGGGCTGCAGCCTTCCATACATCAGCCAGAAACCTCTACCTGCATGCCTTGAATAACTTCCAAACTAATGTACTCAGTTTAATTCCTCATATTCTTCTGTTTCCAATCAATACCTTCTTGTGTGTTCTCTGTTGTATCAGTGATGTCATTAACCATTCTAGACTATGCCAAAAATCTTAAAAACACCCTCAGTTCCTTTCATTCCTTTGGTTCTCTTCATCCTCTACATACAATTATTCATCAAGAGGAGTCAGTTTACATCTTTAGTATTTCATTTTTATTCTCTACTTCTTTCTTCTTCATCTCTCTCACAGCATGAGTAAAATTTAGATTTCCAGCTGGAATATGGCACCCCCTTCCTACTGGGATCATTGCCTCAAATTTGTCTTCTACACAGTATCCAGATTAATTTCTCTGCTTCAACAGAAATTCAAGTAAACAATTCTTGACACATGGAAGGTATGTAGGAAATCATCATGAAATATATGATTCTATAACATGGTAATTATTTCCTCATAAGCTACATATTTTTGACAAGTAGTATATGTACACATAGAGAATAAACAATAAAATACTAACAGGTGTTACAGGATTGCATAATGCCCATTTTAGTCCTGTCCACAGCTTTGAGGATCAAGTTCTAGGAGGAAAGAAGAGCCACGTAGCATGAGTTTATTCATTCAGCATCCCAAAGTGTGCAAATTTGCTTTCAGATGTAAGCAACAGCTTTCAGATGTTTGCTATATTTTCAAATAGCAAATTTGCTTTCTCATTGAGAAAGCCAGCCAAATCCACAATGTTTTTCTATCAGACCAGAAGTAGATATAACTTTTTTAAAAGTTTGAGATGTTTTTCTAAGCTTTTTTCAATAAGCTCATGTTTCTATAGGCACTATATTTTGTAAATTAAAATAAGAAAATTTGGAGTCACTTCTGTACATAAAATTTTCTTAAACATGTTACTTATTTAATATTCTAGAACATAAATGGTGATTTAAAAAATGTTACTAGTATGTGAACCTCCCAGCTACTTAATACCACAAGCCTGTTCTGTATATGTAAACATTAACAACAGCAAAATCATAGAATTTATTAAATAATTTGAATCAAAGCTTATTTGGGGTTTCTCCTTTCTGAGCTACTCAGGGAGCTCTCTCATCTTTTTATACAAATAATGCTTAGATGTTTACAGAATGTGCCCCAACATCTAACCCGAGATTCATGTTACTATTATTCTTCAGACTCCAAGTAATGCCTCTTTTTTTAGTGGTAATTTTTATATAAGTAGATTGAGTATCTTTTTATATGGCACTTATGTGGTAAGGATGTATTGGTATATTGCCATTCTGAGGATGATGTCAATAATTGTTGTATATATTTTGAAAGTATAAATGATGTGTCATCAGGAAATCCAATAATGCTATCTACTACATTAGTTGGCAGAATTGTCAGAGCTAACGTTTGCTATATTGAATTTTGGAGGTCATTCAACAAACCATGTCCCTTGCATTCAGCATGTTTATATTACCTTGAGGAGCAGTAATGTGGCCTACATCTCACACAAGGCCAGCACATTTCTGTTATGAGGAAGAAGTTACTTACAATTGTCTATTCAATGGGGCATCCTGCATAACATGCCTCGTGGTGCACACACAACATGCATAATTCTGGATATTTAATGAGGTCAGTTTTTTTTCCAGATCGCATTAACATATATTAATAAAAGTCCTTTCAGGGTGGTTTATGAATATTTGTTTTGTTGTTTTAAACATGCTTATATATGTGTATATATGTTTTAAGCACATAAAGGGTGGGCAAAAGTAGGTTTACAGTTGTACATATGGAAAATAATACAATAATTAATAAATAATAATATAAGAATAAACTGTTTACATACTCACACCTATAAACCTACTTTTGCCCACCCTATATATGTATATATGCATATGTATTTAAAGTATATGAGTTTTTAATATAAAGAGAAACATAGCTAATAGTCTCAGGTATTTTTTTATAACCTCTAAATTCAACTCCACAATGTTTTTCTTATTATATAATTTCCATGAAGGAAGAAAATAATTAATATTTATATTATTGGAAAATATTTTAAGTATGACTATCTTCTAGTAACTTGATATTCAAAAACAGCTGAATGGTTAACACATGTATTTCATATTTATCCCTTCTTTGTAAAATTCAAAAAATTCAATTTTAAATCTATAGCACTGCTGGAATTAAAGTACATTATGTATATTTTACTTTAAGTCTAAAAACAGTATTAACTTAATATGTATTTTTTTTCTAATAGCAGCAACACTTAGTCACTGGCCTAATGCAAGGTCTTGAGGCATTTCTGGCTTTAATGATTTTCCTTTCAATTAGGTTGGGAGTCTCAGCCCTGGGGGCAGAGTGGCCTTAGCACTTTAGGATCTACCCCAAACCATAGGAGGGGTTAATACTAGAGCCAAGAGATTACTAGAGAATACTAGAGATTGGACTCAGTTGCCCTTACCTACACCATGCACTCATCACCCAAGGCTGTGGTGTCAGTTTTTATTGGGTCTAAGTACTGTCACTGTCTTAAGTTCCCTTTAGAAAAAGTCTGGGAGATGTGGTCTGAAAAGGCTGATCTGCTCAATACCAGCACCTCCACTCTTGTCAGCCAGCTTCATGTCACCAGCTTGGTTGAATATTTATCTGTGACTAATAGAGACCTCTTTTCTAGACTTCAGTTGACTGATTGCATTTTGAAAAGGCCATGATATTGACATCTCAGTTACCACCTCTGGAATTGCTTTTCAAGCCGGAAATAAAAGTGTCTTCTGCCCTGTTAAATGCACCTGTGTGGAAAAAAACATCAAATAAGCAAATGCCTTCTTTCACTACTTTCTTCAGCCTCCTGTAGCATTTCAATCTTATTTCTCTCTGCTACCACACTGTTTCTTCAAGGCCAAGGTCAGGTGTCCCTCCACCCATGATGCCTTGTTTGAACGGTACCCCAGCAGAATATATGATTTCTGTCTTCTAGAGCTCCACAGAAGTTTATCTTTACTTGTGTTATAGAATTGAGTGCCTTAAACCTTGTGCAACCCATTGTTCTTGTCTTAATGTAGATATCTAGAATTTTTTCTATCCCCTTTGCATTATAGTTATTATTGTCTAAATATTATCTACTACTCTTCTGAACAGTAAGTTATTTCACCATCACAACTGACAACCTTTACTTAACTTCCTCTGAGAGTTGTACATTTAATAAGCACTTTATATTATCTTATTTTATCCTTACAATAGCTCTGTAAGTGATTTTGTTATTTTTATTCTTTAAGAAGGGAGAAAACAAGATGCAAAACATCAAAGTAACTTCTCTTAAAAGCTCCGTGATCCAATGCATAGTAACAATCCAGAATACAGTCTCTGAACTACTATACCATATGCCTCTATCTTACAAAGAATATGAATTCGAGTTCCTGAATTATTTGATTAACTTCACAAAAACAATTTTTTAAATTATTTTTATTTATCTTTTTGGGTAAGTTTTCAGGATTTTGTCTTGTAATTAGCAGAAAAATTTTCCCTGTAGTTAACATAAAGCAGTAATTGTCAAAGGTCCAACTGCCTTTGAATCATTAGGCACTAACCAAATTTCAGATTCCTGAGCAAGCAGCTTCCTACACTTACAGAATCAATTGCCCAAGAGAATGTGGGTTTAAAATCTTCTCAGATGACTGTTACACACTTCAAATTTTGTGAAGTTCTGGTTAAAACAATATGCAGGGTGTTTTCTTCTCTATCTGTTGTGATTGGGAATTGACCTTTACCTGGTTACAGGCCAGCATTTAAGCTTTCAGTCTTTCTGCTTGCACTCTCTTAAGTTGCTGTTCTGATACAGGAGGTTACATCTTACAGTTCATATCATTCATTTATTCAGGGATTGCAATGTTATGTATTATCGCAAGCCGTCGGGCCCCAGGTTGTGGGCTCAGACTTACAGAGGGGCAGGTCTAACTAATTCAGAAGCTTCCCGGAGGCCATCACAGTTGCTATGCTCAGACCCTTCCTATAATCTTAGGAGAAAAATAGACTTGAAGACAGCAACAGAGGCTTCATATATTTACTTCTGACCGATTCTGGTGAAAGAAGACAATTTACCATTTTCCCTTCAGTGATTTGTTTTTGTTGACCTATAACTCTTTAATCAAGAGATGGTTGTTTTTCCCAATTTTGTTGTTTATTCATTCAACAAACATTTATCAAGCACTAATGTATGCAAGACACTGAAATAAGAATGGAGAATTAAAGTGGACAAAGTATGACCTCTGCCTGGGAGGAGATGTAGCAGCTAAGCAGAAGAACAATTATTTTATACCCTAGCCAAGAGAAGGAAAAATGCATGGTAGGTCAAGAAAGTCTTGCAAGAGAATAGCATTCCAAGTAGAAGAAAAAAGCATGTGCAAAGAGACAAACATGGCATTGTGTGTTTGGTTTAGGGAAACTGCAAGTAGAGGTGAGGTCAACACTTCTTGAAGCAGTTTAAAACACATTCTCCATTTTATTCCCAATTAAATTAGTAAACACCTTTTGCCCTCCTGCGTCATAGTGTGTGTAAGTCCTTTTCGATTCCTCTGTCTACTTACCTCTTTTCAACAACCCTTTGCAAATTGTTCTTTACCTATTTCTCAAACTTGCTGGCACAAGACTAGGAACATTTTATAACAGGGTGAAAAGAGGACAACACACACACACTAAGCTCATGTTATACATTAGTGGCCCTAGAGTATATTGCTGTCTTCTGAGTATTCATATCAAGCAAAGTAGAATCCTGTTTGAAGGTAAAATAGGATCATGCAGTTCTACATCAAGAAGCTGAAGGGATTTAGAAAATTTCTGACAATGTTGCTAACTCTCTTGTTCTAAGATTTTTAAATCTATTTTAGGATATATTTAGGATCAAAGACAATATAATCAGCTCAATTAATCTGTGAGAACTAAAAACTGGGAGAGTATAGATAACAAATCCCCAGATAATTTCACAATCAATTTTAATCTATTTCTTACTCAAACTTCTACCAAACTGTTAAGAAAAATTGAGAATTTTTTGTTTCATCTTCTTTTTCCCCCTCTTACTATTACAGGACAGATATATTAACATGAAGTGAAATGTCAAAAAAAAAAAAAGATGGCAGAGAGGTGTAGTTGTAACAAAGAAATAGGTCCTATACATACTGGGCACTGATAAGGACTATTCAATAGTAAATTTCTTTTATACACTTTATTAAAGAACCTAACATGTGCTAAGATCATGGTTTATGACATTACTGTGTATCAAAATTACCTAGCCAGCCAGTCAAAAATGCAAGTGGCCAATCCCCAGGAGATTCCATATAGCATGAGATTAATGGGTTCTGCAAGTGATTTTGCAAGGATTCAAAATTTAAGAGCCACACTGCTAGGCAAGTATAATGATGAGTAGTAGCAGATTCCATAAATTTTAACTAATCAAAATGTATGTGTAGGCAAAATCAAAATTTCAATATTCTGATTTTATAGACTCTATTACCATTCTAAACTAGTGAATTGAGTTTCATTTTAATAAATTTTCATATAATTACTTAGTTCCATAATGATATTTAACTTTTTAACTTTGTTCTGTAGAGATCTATTATGACTTTGGAAAATGTATAATGTGAAAACTACTTGTTTCTTACTTTTTCTTTTTTTCCGGTTTATTATCCATATTTTCTAAATAGACTCTCCTTCATACAAGAAACCAAGGGAGTAGGCTTTTCAGATGTATCCTTTGCTATAAAAAGCAAATATAATGCTATGTCTTCCTTGAGGATCATAATGGATTTTCAAATGGCACCCAGTATGGATCAGCAGTCTCAGAGATTTCAGCAGGGACAAAAGCCTGACTGGAAAACAAATCATCATATTGATAAAGACCTTCTGTTCAGCAAGAGGATAATTGTGATTTTTAGTTTGTCTGTTCCTATGATGTGTACTGAACTTCTGAGAAATGAAGTGAATCAAATTGCACACACCCAGCACACTTGCCACCATGCATGTGTACATGGTGAAAGTTTAACCTGGAATCCCAAAGCAACTGAAATGAACAACTGCCAGTTGTCTTGGGAATGGCAAGTGTATCCCAGGAACTCTAACTATATAAAGAACAGAATATTTTTTCTTTCCTGCTTGACATTTAATCCACTTTCTCCTTAAAGTTTTTACTCTTTAAAAAAAAATCTCAAATGTACTCTGTTGGTTTTCTGCCTTTCCTAAAAGTCCCTTATGAAACTTTTATTTCAATCTATACTCCCTAGGGCACCTTCTAATTTCTTCTTTATTTCTTTGTCTTGGTTTGTTTTGTCCAGTTTTTATGAGCTTGATTGACTTTCATTGAGTATTTTTGTGTTTTCTCCTTTGTTTTTTAAATTTCTGATACAGTCCACTTTTAAAATTATAGCTAAATGCTTACTTAAAACTATTTTATTCAATTTAGAATGTTAGTGTTCTTCTGTTGCCTTATTTATTTTTGAAAGACTATTTATCACAAAAATATTTTAATTTGAATTTGCTATTCACTATTTACAGTGATTTTCATTGAATGGGTTATTTTTTTCTTTTTAATCCTTGGCTTTTTGTTGACTATTTTTCTGGCTCAAGAGTGCTCTCTTCTACCAGTATGATAAAATGTAACAAAAAACACAATGTTGGTGATGATAGGGATGGTGTCAGGAAGCAGGGGTAGTAAGTCATGTTTGTCCTTTGTTTCTGTGAGATCTTTAACTTTTAATTCTCATTTCTTCTTTCTTTCTTTTCTTTTCACTGCCACCCCTTGTCTATTTTGAAGATTCTACCCCTAGAAGCAATGCTTTCCACAGGGAAATAACTCCAGATCTGCTTACTCTCAATCCCATTATCGTAGCTGATTCTGGGAACCACCAATTCTTTGACTTTGTTTAGTATTTTGGTACTTACTGTTGAAATGTCTCTTTCTGGAAGTGATTTTCACTTTTATCTGCATCTTCTGTTTTACTATTCTTTTTCACAGACTCCCTTCCCTCATTCTTTATACCTGTCTATACACTTCCACCAGTCATGAGAGCTTGTTGGAATTTGTTTTTCATTTCTACATAGAAGTAATTGAAAGTTCATGGTCTTTTTTCATCCCTTGGTAATGTCTAAAGCATGGCCAGTAGTAATTTCTTCAGTGTTCTTTATTTGTGTTCTTTTATTTGCCATTGTTTTTCCTGTAGGTTTTGGAAGGTTGTATAAAGAGAATCAGATTCAGATGGTCACTATTACCTTCTGTACCTGGAAACCTGTTCAGGGAAAGTTTTAAACAAGGAAATGTTACTTTTACAAAGTGAGTGGAGGCACTACTGCAGAATTGAAGAAGTTGAATTAAGGATACATCATTAATTGTTCTGGCTGGTGAAGTGTCTCACAATAAGAAAGTTGAAGTTGAACTGCAAAATGAGAATGAGCTCATATTGTACTCAAAATGATAAGGACTAAATGTCAATATCCTAAGTAAATTGTGTCACTATTTAAAATAATTTTTAAGTGTAAACGACATTTTCTATTCAAAATAGCAAATTAGTCAGTACATCAATTAAGATATAGTCTCCTACCCATGTGCAATAAAGATTCTATTGGTCACTGACTTTCTGGGAAATTCTAAAGGAAATACTAATGAAAATGATCATAATGCCATAATATCATCATCTCTTGATCCATTGTGCTAAATTTTCACTTGATATTCTCGTTTTTAAAAGAGATTTTTTTGGTTTGGTTCAATTAATTTGGTTTAATTTAGCTTATTGAATTATTTTAATTTGTTTATAAATTATTATAGCACATAAGGACAAGGCATGATAGGATTTTGCTACTGAAAAAGTAACATGATTTGCATTGAACAGTGAATAATATAAACTGTACCAATATGAATTATTTAAAGAATTAAAATAGTGTACTAGAGTTATTGTGAGGATAACAAAATTAATAAGCATAAAATGCTGGGAATAGAATCTGGTACTTTATAATTGCTCAATAAATATTAACTACTACTAGGATATAAACTATGCTTTGATTTTGTTTATATAGCTCTTTTTTTCATATAGCTAAAAACACAAATGACCAATAAAGTATTTTTGTAGGTCATTTTCTTCTGACTATGGTCAATAATACCAAAAATATCTCCTCCAGAAACCTCTCTATTTTTGGTATCTAACATCTAAGACTGAGAGAAGTTTCCTGAAGTATTTATGTTTTTTTTCAAACAGGGAGTCATTTATGAACATGGTTTATGGCAAAGGAAGAATATAAATGTTTAGTACCAAAGATCAACAGGCAAATGTGTCTAAATTTTATGTCATTTCATAATAATTATTTACTCAAATGTATGTTTTTGGCCCACTGAATTAATTATTTGTAACTTCTTTGATCTACTGTGATACAACCATGAAGACAAAATGTCTTTTTCAGGAGGATATCTAGGTTAATAGCTACATTTTCATGGTTATAAATGGTTCTATCTGGGGTCTTTGCCATCAAACCCTGTCAGGTTTTAGTGCTTTGGTAAAACCTCCTGTGTTGTACACACACACAGCCAGTCTCTCTCTGTCTCTCTCGCTCTGGGGCCCAGGTGCAATAAATAATAGGAATCTCAGGCTCTAATGGGTTTAGTAGGTCTGCTTAGTGACTCTGATATTATCACAAGAAGATGTAAAAAAAAGTAGGACAGAAGCTTGGAGGTTAGATTCTCTTCTCTCACTTTCTGCCTACTAAGCCAAAACTATATAAATGAACTTAAACACCCATGAAAGGCTATTTAGTAGAACAGAAACTGATAGAATCAAATAAAAAAAATCAGGGACAAACGAAGGCTTGAGATCTGAGAGACCCCAGAAGTGATATCCAACATTAAAGTCTTTTGGGCCATATTGAATTTCAATATGTAACAATTAGACAAAAAAACTTATCATATTAGCTTCTATTTTAAAAAATTATGTTACCTTTTAAAAATTCTGGGAGAAGATAATGGAAATAGAGGTAGAAGCAAGGAATAAGTTGGAGAAAGGTAAACAAGAAGGATGGTTCTATGGTCGATGGTTGGGATTTGGACCATCTGTCTATATTTTGGCTAGGAGGACTGGGGAGGAACACCTTACTCTTAGTTTGTAAAAGTTTATTTTTAAACCCTCAAGGGAGCAAAAAGGACTGGGAATGCTAGCTTTGGTACAGAAGCATAGACCTTGTATTCTTGGGTAAGCTTGAGCTTACTAATTGAGAAGTAAAAACACCACCTTCTACTTTCTACCTTCATAGAGCCCTAGAAGCTCATCCATGAACATCCAAAGATGTTCATGGAGCCCATTCCCTTGTTTGCAGGAGAAAGTGGGGCACTTTAATGGGGAGATACCAGCACAGCAGAGGCACGTGGCGACCCATTTTCCTTTGTTGGAGCATGGCAGTGAGCATTTACAGGTGCTTCCTAACATCTGTGAGAGTGCTATAGACCTTAATGACTGGTGATGATAAGTATTTTTTAAACTTAGGAATTGTGTGTGATATCATAAGCTAAAGGCTTTAGTGGTTATTATATTTGTAAATTATAGAGCACTTAATATGGATGAGTTCAGATTATCATTCTGTATGAAATACAAATAAAAGAATATCCTGCAATGGAAAACAAAAATGAAATAACACATATCTGGCAAAATAAAACATGTCTGTTTCTAAAATTTAAAAACATACAGGTATATGTTCAGTAAAATGTTGTTATAATTTTACCAAAAGAAATTATTAGCTGACTTTCAATTTCTGTTGTAAAAAACTTAGCATGAAATCTATTTTGATTTAAGGAGTTTTTTACTACAGAGGATATAGTTGGTTTCTCATAGGGAAATGTAGCTCACGCTACAAGTTCAAATTAAACCTCGAGTTTGGAGGTAAAGCACATAACATTGCTGAATGTCCTCAATCACACTTCCTTGCACTTGGGGGAAACAAAATCAGAAGAGATGGTGGGTGGGAACAGATGCTATTTAAGTAGAATTATACTTAGGTTATTTTCAGATGTAAATCCTCTTCAATCTGAATTTATGATTAATTTTCTATTCATGTTGTATGATGTTACAGTTGAGGGAAAAGGTTTGGCCAAGAAATGTTCAGAGTAAACTATATTCTTTTTGAAATTGCCATTAGTTAAATGGCTTTTGGTAAATTGCCCAACTTTGCTATGCCTCATTTTCCTTCATTTGAGATGGAAATAGTTTTTGCCTTACTTTTATTACCATATTATCATGAGAATTCAAAATGTACCTACTATACATTTGAACTTTCATTGGAACACTTTGTTTAAAGTGCTAGTAATGTAAACTAAAATTTAAAGGTCAAAGTTATCCTAACCTCAATAAAAATAATTACTTAATTAATTAGGGAACATAATATGTATTGAGAGAGCCATGTGCTTTTCTGAGAAGAATTATGAAGTCATGGACCTAACCAGGTTTGAGTCACAAATACAGAGTAATTACAAAAAGGTCAGTGAAGCTCAAATATGGAAGTAGAAATCCCAATGTCTTCTTATAATGGCAAAGAAGTAGTGTTTATTTCTACATAAATATGTAGAAAATAGGGAAAAAGACCAATTTAAGGACTATGTGATAGAAATTTATTTAGAAAACCTAAATTATATAATAGGAAGTAAAAAGATTGGAGAGTTTACAATATTGAATCTTATTACATTTTAAATAGATTTAAGTTACTGTCAAGATTCTTGAGAAATATCTGTGCTGTATAGCAGAAATACTAAGTGCACCAGATGGAAAAGAGCTCAAGAATCCGAAAATGAACTGAGTAGAATCATATATATCTGACTATGTGATAATGAAGGGTTTCTCCTTGGTAGATGTCTATCAAAATAGAGGCATACTTGGATGAGGGGACTGGAGAAGTTGCAGATATATCTCAGCCTGGTATTGGATGTATAATTGAAGGGATGTAAAAGGATTGGGGAATTACAATCAATTTGGATCAGGTGAAGTAAAAAAAAAATCATTTCATCTGGGGCTTTTAGATTTTAAGTTAGGGGTAGGAAACACAAGTATGAAAAGCATTTGGAAATTCAACAGATAAGACTTAAATGTTTTTGCAGTCTTGACTCAGGAATACATGCTCTTTATAGAGAAAAGCAAAATTTTCGTCAGCTATTGTTATCAGATCTTAATTTGGCATGTTTAGTAAATATTTATTTTGCAGCTACTTTGTATCAGGGCCCATGCTGTCTCTGGGACACAATATGCAATATTCAGTGTAACTTTTCACCTTTCCATACTTTGTTCTTGTCTGGAATGCCCTTTCTTTTGCATTTCTGTTTCCAAAACAACAAATTGTATGATCACATAGAGTGTAGACTTCTGTCTTAAAGTTCATGTTTATAAGAACTGTATTTTATTTTTGTAATTCTAATCAATTTTTATTTCCAGCTCCTATTCTAACAAACTGTATGGAAAGTTAATTCCAGTAGTTCTTTGGGGCTCCATCCCCGTAATCTGGGAGTGCATGTCAGTTCTGAGAGTTAATACATGATAAAAAGACACGAGAGAGGGGTGAGGTTGGGAAGGTAGTTATTGCCTCAAAAAAATCAACTTACATCTGAATCATATGATAAAATTAAACTAAAAATGAATATTAAGCAGGTTACAGTGAAAAGCATATTTTTACCCCAAGAGTTTTGTTAATAGTGCTGGAAACAGAAAGAGAGAATTACTAAACTTAGCTACATTGGCATATAAATAAAAATGAAGTCTACAGACCAAAATAGAACCAACCAGGGAGCTTTGTACATATTTTTCTAATACTGGAAATAAGTGCTGTTTCACTTCAAGTTACATTTTCAGAAATTTAACTTGCCCTTGTGTTTCCACTACTCCTTTTTTTATGAGTTCTGTTCTCTCACTTTAGCTGAATGCATTCACATTCACTTGTTTGTCACATTAGTTTAGGTGTTAATTTGTATTAATTTATATATATTCATTTGTGTGATCATATATATGTACAGAAGATATATATATATGAGGATTTATGTATATATGCATGTATTTATTTACATCTTATCACAGCCATCTTTTCATAAAATGAATAGGCTGTATACTTGGCAAAGACAGATGATAGTAGATTCAAAGAAACTTAAGCTCTATATTTAGCCAAAATTTATTTAATTATCTCAAGATGATATATACACTAGAACACTCCAAATTTTGGATGAATGGCAAATATACATATTTCATTTATAAGTTACAATTGATAATATTTACTTCTTTAAACTCTTAAATTTAAATACTGCATATGTTCATATAGAGGGAAAGATATATTGTTGTTGCTTTATACATATTGATCACTTTTCTTTGAGGTCTGAAAAAATCTTTATTTTTCTAGAATCCAAACCTTAATATTCTTTCTCTCATTTTATAGCATCATCAAAAATAAACTATTTAATGAACTTTCTTACATTGTTCTAACAGATTCTGAAGTACATTCAAAATTAAAACATTAATTCTTTATTTATATTATTTATTTATGTTTGCTTATTTTTACCATTTTTTTATAATCAACATAAGCAAATAAATTTATCCAACCTTTACCTGATTTACTAGATTCAGTTACTTGTAATAGAATGCAAAGCAAACGAAAACTGTGGAAATTTGGTGGATGGACAACCCCTATGAAAATGCTTATATATATTTATTTACTTAACCAAATTATATGGTTAACTACCCCATAACACAACTACTCATTAGTCCATCAGTAGTAACATGTTTTTTATACAAAGGGTATTAAATAACAATCTAGAAAACACTAAAATAATGGGATAAAGTTAATAAAAGAGAGAGAAAATTGAACTTATCTTACTGGGTTGGCCAAACAGTTCATTTGTTTTTTTCCCTAAGATGGCTCTAGTAGTGCTTAGCTGTCTTTAACTTCATTAGAAACTAATGTGTTAGATTGTATTATTACAGCTGTCATATCAGCATGCATTTAAAAAAACTTATCAAAATTGGTGAATTTTTGTGTAGCCATTCTAATATTGAAGATGGAAGAAAATAAGCAACTTTTTTGGTATATTATGTTTTATTATTTCAAGAAAGGTAAAAACACAACTGAAACACAAAAAAAGATTTGTGAAATGTATGGAGAGGGTTCTATGACTGATCAAACATGTCCAAAGTGGTTAGTGAAGTTTCATGTTGGAAATTTCTCAGTTTATTTTGTCAATAAAGTTATTGGTGAAAATGAAAAATGTCTTAATTTGTGGACTTTTTGGCCAACCCAATACTATTCTCCAAAAGAAAATCATCATAGGGAATTTTTTTAAATTTACTGGGATGAATTTGATTCCCAAAACCATATCAGTTTCAAGTGTACAACTCAATAAAACATCATCTGCATACTGCATTGTGAATCCATTACCCCAAGCAAAGTCTCTTTCTGTTCCCACTTTTCCCCTTTTCCCTACCTTCACCAACCCCTCATACCCCTGTCCCTCTGGTTATCACCAAATTGTTGTCTGTGTCTACGATGTCTAATATATATATGTATATATACATACCCATGATGTCTAATATATATGTGTGTATATATGTATATATACATATATCTCCCATATTTTGCTTAATCTCTTCATGTTTTTTCATCCAGTCCATGAACACCCCTCCCCTCTGATAGCTGTCAATCTGTCCCATGTAGTCATGCCTCTGTTTCTATATTGTTTGTTAGTTTATTTTGTTCATTAGATTCCACATGTAAGTGAAGTTATATGGTATTTGTCTTTCTCTGACTGGCTTATTTCACTTAGCATAATAATCTCCAGGTTCATCTATGCTGTAGCAAAAGCTAAAACTTTATTATTTTTATGGCTAACTAGTATTCCGTTGTGTAAATGTACCACAGCTTTTTATCCACTCATCTACTGATGGACACTAGAGCTGTTTTCAGATCTTTACTATTTAAATAATGCTGCTATGGATATAGGGGAATATATATTATCTCAAATTAGTGTTTTGGTTTCTTAGGATATATTCCCAGAGTGAGATCACTGGGTCAATGTTACTAATCATCAGAGAGATGATCATTAAAACCATTTCTCAGTTTTTTAAAAAAGTCACTTAAAATTTAAATTTTGGAGGTGAGGATGGCTGGGGGCAGGGAGTGATAGAGGGTAAATGCAGACAACTGTACTTGTACAACAATAAATTAATTTTAAAAATAAAATAAAACAAATAAATTTTGGGAAGATTGTCAAGCAAATGTAACCAAAAGATCATAACATAACATTTTTGTACATCTAGGTAAAACAAATACATATTTTACAGTAATAACTCTAAAAGACATTAATAAACTTAAAACCCATTTTAATATCAAATATTTTGTGCAGACCACAAATTCTTGTTTAATTTATGTAAGTATTTAATCTGTTTTTTAAAAAAATTACTTATCATATTTTTCCATTACCATTTAACTCCCTAATGTTCCCTTTTCCTCTGCAATCACTGCACTGTTGTCCGTGATCACGAGTCCTTTTTCCTTTTCTGTAGATCCCTCCATCCCATAAGCTCTGCCCCCACATCTGTAGCTGTTGTCCTGCTCCCTACGAGTTTATCTGTATTTTGCCTGTTAGTTCAGTTTGTTCAATAGATTCCACATATGAGTGAAATCATGTGGTGTTTGTCTTTGTCTGTCTTATTCAACTTAGAATAATGTTCTCATCCATGCTGTTGCAAAGGGTAAAATTTTCTTCTTTTTTAGGTCAATATAATATAACACCTCAGTTATGCCATCCAGAGGCAGAAAACACATCACATATAATACACAGATGAACACATATTACAAAAAGTCCACACCCACAAAGACTAAATACATAAAGACATACACATAATCCAAACCGATATTTTTTGTAGCACAAGATTTTTCTCATTCACTTTTGACAGCTTTTAAGAGGACTGGGAAGGGAGAAGGGAGCACTAAAAAGCAAACAAGAAGACCTGTTGAGACTCAATGAAAGCTTCAAGGGCTATGAATAAGTGGTAGAAATAAAGAAAGTCACTGATCCAATTTAAGGAATCAAGCAGCAGGAGAAAGTCTGGGAAAAGGGGCAGCTTTGGCTCACTGAAAAGTCAGAAACCTGATGACAGAAGAGAAGACAAATGTTCCAGATAGAGGACCAGGAGTTACAGTTCACATTAGCAAAGAGAATACAAAGAGAAACCATGTTTGTGGATGTGTTTACCCCATGACCTGAGGGTGGCCTCACCAAGGACTAGGACATTGGCTAGATGCCCTGGAGATGGATTTAACATACTCAGATAGAGGACACAAAAAATTTCACACTAGAAGGAGAGAAAGCTTGTTTGAGCCATGGACATGTTTACCCTGTGCCCCAAGGGAGGTCTTCCCAATGACCAGGGCTGGCCAAACAAAAGGGGAGGAAAACAGTCCCTTTGGACATCAGGGGTGATCAACTTCTGACTCACTGGACCCTGTGTGCCAGATATCACCGGGGGATGGTCATGAGGGTGGGTGACTCTGTGTCCAGAGGGCAGCCTCACCTTCCATCTCAGCTTTGATGAGAAGCATTTTGACAAAGGATGCAGTTGACAGGTAGGTTTCCCCTACACTGACTAGGGCAAAAGAAAGTGTAATAGAAACAACTCCAGGTCCCTAAACTTTCACAAATTTTTACCCATTCAGAAACAACCATCTTTAAAACAACTCATTTTTAATTCTTGTACTTCAAAAATGCATCTTCATGCCTTATGCCTTCTGTTACTAAAACCATTAAATACTTTTCTAACTTAATTTTAACTTTTAACCCTTAGAAGCCTCAATTTCCAAG
The DNA here is from genome assembly GCA_028533065.1 of Trachops cirrhosus. NCBI lineage: Eukaryota > Metazoa > Chordata > Mammalia > Chiroptera > Phyllostomidae > Trachops > Trachops cirrhosus. The sequence goes on along the minus strand of CM052541.1, from coordinate 53,708,667 downwards.
CAAGAGCAAAAAGTAAATCAACCAACATTCCTTAGATTGACTTTTATAAACACATTTCTTGACCTTTAGAAACATAGGTTCCTCTACTGGCAAACACACTCTCATTTTCAAGAAACACACCTGCAACGACGAAGCACAAGACATTCATCAACGGCTCCAAAGCCACTTTACTGGCTCTTTGTGATAGAAAGCCAAGAACAGGTAAACTTAAGATTTGTCTAGCAGTCAAGGTTTTAGTATTTCATGTCATTTCAAAATATCTAGATATTCAGTATTTTTATCAGAATTTACTAATTTGGAAAGGAATAGCTGAAATAAGTTAAATTGATTTGTTCAGAATAGCAAAGGATTTTTCCCCTTTTGATAAAATTTACCTCCAAAAATTTCTATTGTAAAAGAAGGCACAGATGAGAGTTCTTGGAGAAGACCAGATATTGTATTCCAAAAATGTAAGGAAAGAAAGCAAGCTTCTTGCAGGACTTTGGTTTCATAAACTCAATTACCTACAAAAGATTTAGTGGGCTTTGATGTTCTGGAGCCACACCTCTGGCCCTGGAAAGACTTCATTTGTAAAACAAAGACAACTATTTTTAATACCTCAAGATTGGATCACCACTCAGACGTTTTTAAAGGACTGACAAATCCATTTACTTATTTAAAAAAATGTTTTTCACCTGGGTACATATTTTTAAATGAGTTTCACTCTTCTAGAAAAAGATATTGGGCATCATTAGTTTTAAGAAAGTCTCACCCTACCAGGTGAATCAGGGCAGATGCGATTGATAAAAATATATATTGCCATATAATATTTCCTACTTGGAAGGAAACAGCTTCTGATTTAAAAAGAGACATTGGATAATAATCTCTACCATTTGCATAGAAGCTCATTCTGAAGTAGGGTGACAGCTGCCAGAGGAAAAGGAGGGATTAGGTGAATAAAGTGAAGGAATTAAGAGTTACAAATTGGTAGTCACAAAATAGTCACAAAGATAAAAAGTGCAGCATAAGGAATATAGTCAATAATATCATAATAACTATGTACAGTGCCGAGTGAGTACTTAAAACATTGCAGGCATTGTTTGTAAAGTATGACTGTCTAATCATGATGCTGTATATCTGAAACTAATATAAAATAATATCCAATATAATCTGTAATTTAAAAAACAACAAATAAAGTATGTATTAGGGCCTTAGTAGTTTCCCTCTCCGTAACAATTTCAACTTCTCCCAAACTATTAGTAAGGAGAAGGGGAAACTCCTCAGGAGCAACCCCGTGCCTGCCTCTGTCTTGCCCCTCTTTCCAAACTCCACCTCAGCCTGCAATGATCTCTCCTAGATGACCTAGCTTTCTGCAGTAGAAACAGACTCTGCCCTAAGAGCTCCCTAGCATTCCTTTTTAGTAATTCTGCTGTTTTGCTCTCAGAATCCAGTAGGTATATTAATTGGAATATATCAGAGTAGCCAGGACTATATTCCCTAAGAGTAAATTAAATTTCTTTGTAAACCCATCAGGGTCCAGAAGAAAGTCAGGAAAACCTTAAGGTAGATTTCTTAATTCTGCTTTAGTCCAAGTGTTAATGTAGGTAGTCAGCCAGTCCTTAATAAAGGGAGGCAGCATGTAGAATTAGACATTAAGCTCAGCAAGCTGGGAAGCTAAAGCAGACACCAGGCTTGCTTCATCACAAAGCCACAGCACTCCATCAAGCCTGATTTACTGGGAAACCATAACATTTACAGGCTTATTCACACTCTCCAGGAGGCTGCCATGTCCTTCCAAGTTGGGACTTAATCCTCCAGGCAGAAAGGAAGTGTTTCCCTGGGGCTCAACGTAGGCCAGGCACTAGGACCATCAGAAAAGGAGAAGGTAGAAGTGATACCCCTCCCCTAGGCACAGGAGAAACCAACAGAAACCAGATGACACAACAGAACTACTCAGGTACTTGGCAGCAGAAACCAAAATGGTGAAAGGAAGGGACAGAGCCCAGCCTGGGAAAACCCAAAAGAATCACAATGACCATGGACACAGAACCCTGACAGGTCCAGAAAAGGAACTGGCCAGGGGGACGGCCCAACCCAGGCCTGGGAAGAACCAAGACCACAGAACAGTGGCTGTCCCACCCTGCCCATCACCTCAAACTGGTCTTTCTGGTTTTCTATTCTAGCATAAATTGACCTGTGCTCCTCCTAAGAGCCTCTAATTTACAATTAAGGTAAGCTTCCCATTCATCCAGTTTAATTTAGAGCCTGCTTTTCTAATTTTGCATGCTAAATAGATTTAGGCATCAAAAGAGCTGTATTTTTGCCATGTTAAGTTAATCACTTCTAGTTAAATCTCATTTCTTTAAATACCTGCCCAGAAAGCCTTTCTATTAACTATGTATCGATAGAAGCATTAGTGGTAACCAGATCCTGGATTCTCTGACCCTGGAGCCAAGAACACCCCAAGAAGATCCCAATTTTAGTTTGAGATCTGCAAAACCTGAACAAACCTCCAGGGAACTTTGTACTGGGTTAAAGTGTGCTACCTGTGTGCTGAGGTCCATGAGGGACTGCCCAAGCATCTTAAACCCTCCCACATGTCTTGGCCTTTCCCTACCCCCTCTATGAAGATTCTCAGTCACCTAAGAAGGTCTGAGATTCAAATTAGTAGAAATAAGTGTCCTTCATTCTCAGAGCTGAATGAGTTTAGACTTTTATTTATCCAGCAAGAGGTTTTTTTTAGACTCCCAGAAAGCAACTTCAACTAAAAGCCAAAGTTAAATACCAGCCACTCATTTTTATACTGTTGTCCTGCCTTAGCCTGGCTTCTTCTCAAACCTTAGCTCTCCCTCAAGGATTTTTAAAAATACAAAACAAAAAACCTTAGCCTCTTAACTTATAAAAGCAGGGTAGTCTGGAATTCCAAGGGAACTCAGCCAAGCTCACCCGATGTAAATCGAGGGACCGATTGGGATAATAGACTTCAGCTGGTAAATAGCATGGTCCCATCTCAGAGGTGGCCCTGGGAAGGTTCATCTCTGGAATCCTGCAATTCTACAACATGATAAGGCAGTCCAAGTCACTGCTAGTGAGCCAGCTGGGCTGCATAGGCTCTGGAAAGAAAGTCCCATCTGGGTCGCCACATATTTTCAGACAGGGGACCTGGCCCTAATTGATCTTCCTGAGGCCAGGCCAGATGGTAGTGAGTGGGTTCTTGACTTCATGTAGAAAAGATTCATAACACAAGTCCAGGTGACTGTGAGGTACGTTTATTAAAGCTGAGATCAATAAAACAAGGAAGGGCTTAGCATAAAAGAAGCAACAGGAGAACCTAGGCCTGGCTGCCTTAGCTCACTGGGAAGTAAGAGAAAAGGGAGACTTGGGGACAGGTTCAGGGGATTTTCCTGGGAGAGGGTGCCAGCTGCCCATTTCCTTCAAGTTCAGAAGATTCGTGCTTGCAGAAGAAGTGAGTAAAGAAGAGGTGAAAGAGAATGGCACAGGCTTCTCCCCAAAGGGACAGTGCCCACACTGGGACACCTGTCCTTTTATTTCTCTCTTGTGGGTGGGAATCTTAGGGGAGATCTTAGGGGAGACTTTCAGCAGCATATTCATCAATTTTCCAAGTGTGTTCTTTTAGGGTCATGGTCTCTACTGATTGGTCAGTGCCAGGGAAGGGGGTTATTAGTCATTGCAGCTGGTCCTGGCATTACCCACCTGGTTTTGCAACTTTTCTAGGCCTGGAGCTGAAATACAACTGAAGCCTAAGTGTTATCCCTAGGCAGGTAACGTCCTGTATCTGGTTGTGAATTGTTTGGCCAGTTTGTTCAGCTATCTGTCTCGGTTTCATTATTCTGCTTGCCAAGGAATTATCCTAGCTTCTTGCTATCCTGCCTCGCTTGCACATATAAATATATATACAATTATCTAAGTTAAATTCCACATTGACCTTTTTTTCTATGCTATTGAATTGGTGAAGAGAAAGTTACATTAAAATAAACTAAATCACTTTTTCAGCCAGGTAGGTAAATTCAAATTCTCCATTTTCCTATGAATCTTAATATAATTCTTTTAGTATAATTTATTGAATTTCTATGATGTGCTAGTCACTGTTATAAGTACTTAACAGGCATTATATACATAATTATGTCCACTTTTGTGGGGGGCTCTACCTGCAGGGCCCCCCACCCCGGCCACCACAGATGAGAATAAGTCTACTAAGACATGATCTGCTTGGGGAGGAAAGGTGGCCAATCAATCAAAGGAGAAGGACCAGGAGCCTGTTCCTCAATGGGCTTTTATTGGGTTCATTTGCACAGGATTACAGATAAAGCTCATTAAACATTGTCAGGCAGTGAGGATCAAACAATAGATAACAAAGAACTCTGAGGGCTTATTTTGAGTTAGGGTCAGATAGCTTGCTAGAGCTGTAAAGCTTTGAGAAACAAACTCACTTCTTGCTTGGGCCCTTATCATTTAATTGAGAGCATTCTAAACAAAGCAGGTTTCACAGGATTTTCATATTCTTTCTTAGGCCAGATTGCCTAGGGAACCCGCCCTTTCCAGCACGGGGACTGCTGGGGCGGGCTGC
>CM052541.1:53685414-53703600 GCA_028533065.1 Trachops cirrhosus | reverse complement strand
GTACCCCCAAAGTCCTTCCTTGGGGGCCTCCCACATGATCATGCCTGTCTTAGGTCATTCCCCCCTTGGGGAATCTTACCCATCATTGGCTAACTGACCAAGCATTGGGGGCCAGTTATGGAAAGAGGAGCAGAAGCAGTGCTCCTGCCAGGGAGATAAGCTTTTGTCTCCTTGGTGGCTTATGGTCCAAGGTCACTCCCTCAGCCTTAACATTGGCAGGGGTTACAGCTTCTGAAACCAGGCAGGGTGGTTCCCAACACACTTTATGAATAAAAAAAATATTGTTATATTGCCTAAAGACTCATAGATATTAATTAACACATCCAGGGTAGTAACCCAAATCTGTTAATTACAGTACTTGCATTGTGAACAACTATACCTCTCTATTATAACACTTACTCAATTGCTAATGATTCAGGTATATCAGAACATACTCCAAAATCATATTATTGGTAGAAAACAAGACAGAGTTTCCATCAATTTTCAAATTATTTTTTGTTCTTGGACAAAAGTCATTTTAACAAGGATATCTGCTTTGCTTCGTTTTCAGAGTTGTTATAAGATATAGAATTGATTCCTGTGAGAACACATTAAATGTTATAGTGTTATGAAAATTTATGGTATGTAGGTATCACCTATTAAGTGCTTCTATGTCATTTAAAGTACTTATTGGTTTAAGTCTCTATGACTTAGTATCTTAGTGAAAAGAAATTCCTACCTGTGTGAGAGATGGCAGAAATCAGTTCTTCAATTGAAACCATCACAATTTTTAAATGCTAGAAACTAATTGAAATTAAAACAAGACAAGCAGGAAGAACAAAATAATTGCTTGTGGAATTTATTTTGCAGTTTCCTGATTCATAATCTATATCTCAGTCTTTCATGGTATAGTCCTTATATTATTCTCTGTAAAATATTGTCTCATTATCATTTGATACTTATCAACATTATGTATTTTATCTCATTGAAGGCAACCTTGAAACACATTTTCAAGAGGGTACAATTCAGTAGCAATTCCAAGTTATTATTTTCAAAGCAATCTTTTACTTCTGATTTGGTGGAAGTACTAGCTTTTAGGTTGTGTACATAACTCGTGTTGTCTTGTCTTAGGGACTGTCTCTCCACTCTTTCTTCCCTCTGTAGTCTGATTATTCTCTGTGGATATGGCTGGAATTTTGTGTGTTTAAGGAGTAAATGCTTTGCTGGATAAAGCTTCAATTAAACACAGGGTCTAGAGATGCTTAAGGGTACTTGGTCATTGTTGCTGTGGAGAGCTACATTTGTTTTCATACGCTTCTGCAACAAAACTAAGACTCTCTGGCAACTATGTGGACCAAATGCCTGTGCACAGTGGGAACTTCTTGATAAATTTAGGATGGCACAGGACCAGCTTCTCTATAAACTCCCTAGTGCAATGTGACCTCTCCCACAATAGAAATAATCATCCATGCTCCTTTTGAAATGATTTTGTGAAAAAGGAGAAAAGAGGAGACAACTTATTTGAAACATATTGGGTTCTATGGGTTTAAAACTGTGCTGTAACTCAAAAGTTAGTATCAAATAATAGAACAATGGTAAAGAAATTTCCTGCCTTTTGTTCTAGCTCTAAGATAGCAATTATAACTTTTGACTTAGTTTTCAAACTCTATGCTGCACACTCTACTTTTTGTTGATGAGTCATCACAAAGACTGAGCCAAGCTCCGCTGCAGTTTTTATTAACATCTCTGTGTGGCATTTCCTAGTAGGAGCTGGGAGAGGAGCAGAAAAAGACTAAGTAAATATAGTCTCTTGAACCCATGGTCACCTCTATTAATTTTCTAATTTCCACTTTGGAAGATCTTTGCAGGTTTTACCATCATCTCCCTTTGAAACCCTTTGAAAGAATCTTGTATTAATTGCAAAGATGTCACTGGTGTTGAAGTTTCACAAAGTAGGTCAGCATCACAACATAAACTATGCTTAATGTTTCTTTTTGAAGTGTTAAATACCTTAATCAGTTTGGCAAAGGTCAGTTTTAATGTAGATTAACAATCCAAAACTTGGAAACTATGAGGAGACCCCCACTTCCAAGGGAAAGATTAAATTGCTTTGAGAGATGACAAATTTTGACTATGGCACATCTATCAATTATCTGTTTAACCTTCAGCAAACACACAAATCAAGTCTATGATTGCAAAATCACAATTTCCTTTCAGGAGTAAGGAAATCTAAATATGTAGTCACAACAGAGTGCCTAAAGGAAATACTATTTCTCTGTCAGCAACTCATGGATTAGATAGTAGTATTTTCAGCATAATTTCTTCTGGCTTTTTAATTAACTTTACCAATTCCAAACAAATTAGTTTCCAGTTGATGCAGACATAAAAGACAGTAAAGCAATCTCACTATAACCCGTGTGTATATCTGTGTTTATATTTGAGAATACATGGTCATCGGACTGTAATTCCAATTTGGGAAAAAGACATCAGGTGCCCTAAAGGTAACTACCAAATACTTAGAGTCAGATGTACCGATTATTCATCAATCAATGTTACTGTTTTTAATCTCTAAATTAAATCACAAAATTTTTACCAAGTAATTTTTCCGCTCAAGGTGTCTTAGAAAAATAGGCATGGACCATTTAAAGTCCTATTTTTGTCAGTGTGTCAGATCTATTTATAACTCAAATCTATATTTTAACTCCTAAGAACCAAGGGAGCATGAAACCAAAATAGATTCTCTGATACACTTGTAGGTCACACTGGAATATCAATATGGCACTTCTTGTACTTTTTTCTCTGACTAGTGAAAACTTTTGTCTCTATTATGCAATCAAAGAGAACAATTAAATAAGTTTATGGAGATATTTGTTCATATTACATATATATACCACACACACACAAACATGGGAAAACAATATTTCCTACAGTATGTTTGTGGCACAATAGTTCTGTCATAAACTACTATGGGAAAAAGAAAATATGAATTAAATAGAATTCAAAATGTATATTACTACAGTAAGAGCTCTTGAAAAATCTTGCAATAAATTGATCTGTTGCTTTCTCTTCACCAGTTCACAAGTTATATGATTATTTGTGTGTATGTGTGTAGTGTAATATGGAGTCAGTGACCTTTGCTGGGAGAAAAACTGGAGGCCACACAATAATTTGAGTGATAGAATAAACATATATAAAATAGTGTTCTCTAAACTTTTGAAATAGGTGTGAAAGTTAAGAATAAAATTTTAAGGGTTTTCTGTAAAGGAAAGAAATACTAATTTTTTGTACCTATGCATTTATTTACAGAAAAAGTTCCAAATACAGGGTTGGGCACAGTAGGTTAACAACAATAATAATAATAATAAATGATAAATAAATAAAGTCAGAATAATCTCTATTTTGCATACTAACAACTGTAGACCTACTTGCTCACCCCTGTATAGCTCATAATGAAGTAGGCAAGAAGACTAAGATTTTTTGCAAGAAATTTAAATACTGAAGAAAGCGATATGGGGATTATTAAAAACAAGATGACGAGTCCCAGAGTCATTTTCGCGAAGTCGCACCTCACCAGAGAATCACATTTGCAGCTTTCCCAGAGGTGGAGTCTTAAACCAGTCAATCAGGCACCTCCACCAGCACTAGTTAGGTGATCTGCCTGATAGACCCCTGCTGTCCTCTACAGGGAAGTCACCTTGCAATAACCAACCTGCCTTTCTTGTCTATTGTAACTTCCTTGTTCCTGCTCTCCTTTGCCTATGAAGGGCTCTTATTTTGTACAGTTCTTTGGAGCTCCTTTCTTTCTGCTACATTGGGTGCTGTCCCGTTTGAATCAATTTTTGCTCAAACTTTTGAAATATGCCCTAGTTTATCTTTTAACAGGCTGAACAAATGGAGTTCCAAGGTAATTCCATGTAGATATATTCTTTCTGAGAGGTAAAATGCTGAAAGAAATAATGTTAATTTTTTAATAGAGACATCTTTTAAATAAATGCAAAGCACTTTAGACTATATTAAAATATATACAAGCATTACATATTTTGAGGGAGAAGGAAAAGGAGTAGGGTGAAACATAAGACAGAAGGAATATACATTGAGATGAGAGACTGAGAGAGACAAAATTTGATGACAAAAAGAGTATAAGGTACAGGTGCTTAGAAGGAAGACAGAAAGGTGGAGATCTATAAACAGTAAGCAATTTCTTTGGTTCTAAAATGTGCAGCTGCACTACCTTGGTTACAGGTTGTGAAAGAGTTGAGCTCTGAATGTGGGGGGGAAACTCCCACCAGGTTCCTTTGAAATGGTAATTAGCCAGGCCAGCTTTGCCTGCAGCTCTTCATTTTGCCTTTGTCCTTAATTCTCATAGAACATCTCTGAATGAAGCAGACACGAAAAGCTCAGTAGGAGAAAAAGCAGTTTTTGTTTTTCTCAGGCAGTGGCCAAAGGATTCTGAAATCAAGTAAAGGAGGACAATATTATTTTTGACAAATTTTGAAAATGAAAAATAAAATGGAAAAGAAAGAATTTTGAAATGTGGAAATAAAGGAAACCAGAATGAAATAAGAATAAGAAATAAAAATGAGTTGGAGGAATGGGTTTTTAGAAGAGGGCCTACCCCTGCTATCCATAATAAATGTCTTTCCTTTCTCCCTAGGGCAAATCTTGGGTTCCTCACTGGCAAAGCCTGTTTGGAAATTCAGGTGGTACCGTTTATTAGAAATATGCTCTTAATCAAATTTCCTACATTCTTTATGGCTCCATTTTCTCAACATTATAAAGGGATACTGGTATCTCCTAGTTATGCTGGTCTCCTTAGTATTAGGTCAGAGTTACTCAAGAAACCAGATGGACACAGAGAGCTAAGGAGAAGGGTTTGTTAGCGGGAATAAGAGGGAAAGTGGAGCCAACCCGGGGAGCTTGGTGAGCCAACCAAGGGAGGTTAAGACTCGCTCAGTTGTTCTTAGGGCAGGGTTTTTAAGCGCAAAAGCCTACCAAGGGTAACTGGTTGGGGTGTCAGAGTCTGATTGGCTAAAGCTGGTTGCTAGTTGCTATTTCTGCTGACCATTGTTCTTGACACATCTTGTCAGGCTCAAGTTAAAGCTGCATCCTCTTGTGCCAGATAGGCTGACCCCAGACCCCAATCTTTGTCCTGGGTGGGTTGGCAGGCAGTTTCCCAGGCAGGCATTTTCCCAGGCTACAGTGTACCGTGGTACAATTTTCCCGCCTGGTGATTTTCCATTCCACCTAGGCCTACCTAGGTCTGTCACTTAGTATAATTCTATTTGCTCATCTCCATTCCTCCAACTCTAAGGTCTTATCCTTAAATTAACATTTTATCTGTACCATCAAAATGGTACAGATAAAATGCTACAGCACACATTTCACCTTTCCAAACCACAAAAATCATTTTCCTTTTGTTATTACTATGTGTGTATACTGCCTGAGCTAGCATTGATGCATATGTTCTTGACTTACCTCATTGTTGAAAATCCCTTTCTTTAATCAGTGTAAAAATGCCTTAACATTAGTTTGAGGCATAACATTGAGTATTGCATGTCCCTTTGCAGTCAGTAGTGGTGAGGAGTGAAATAACTGGGAGATGGTTCTTAAACCTTGGTTTCATACCAAGGGTGATTGAAGGTAGAATACAAGGACTTTCTGCATCAGCTTATTCACAGGTACTCAACTTCAATTCAAAAAGTAGTCAAGTTGAAAAAACTGTATTTGATAGAATTCAAATAAGGCCATTGTTTAAATATTTTAAATATTTTATTTCTTTTTAATAAATCTAAATATGGACACAAGAGCTTGGATCCTCCTGCAGTGATAGAAAAAAAAAATTATCTGTAAACACTGCTAAGGAATATGTTTTCAGAGTGTGTGCCTATAAGTTGGGCTTCAGACATAATGTTACTGCTATACTCAGTCAATATCAGGGAATATCTAGTTTCTATTGTTTCTTAGCTTCATGACAAAATGTTACAGAACAGACCTGGGGTGGAGGTGAACAATATACTATTACTGAATGGATCCCCCCTTGTGCTCCGGGGTCCCCCCCTATATTAGGTTCACCTTGCCCTCCACTAGGGAAAGATGTCTCTCAGTGTCAGAGATTGGTGAAAAGGGAAGGAATTATTTATTTAAAAAGTTATACAGATTTAGAGTAATGACTTAATGTCTTCATTAAAATACTAAAGTCCTTTAGAATACCCACAAACACACACAGTCCCTCCTTCTCCCTCTTCCCAGTCTGGGGTACTGTATCTCAGGAAAAGAAGTAGAAGTGGGTGACTCAGGTTCCCGGCACCATCAAATGCGTCGCCCTAGCAATCTCCAGTTAATCCAGAACCATATGGCACCTTCTCATGGTCCACCAGCAAGAGTCCTTTCACCCCTTTCCTTCCCAGCAAAGTCTTCTGCTTCCTAAGCCACGTGACAAAAGGGAGCACCCCAAAGTTGCGTGGTCCTGACTCTCGCCAAAGCCATGTGGTCCCAACCATTTAGCATGGCTTTATATCTGCCACCTCGTTTCCCTGTCACCAGGTATTATATATCTGCCGCACCTAGGTTTAAATCGCAGCCTCAGTCTTCCTCTGCAGCCCCATTTCTGACTCCTCCCACAATCAGTTACACTTGCCAGCATTCCCATATTTTTCCAGCCTTTTGTGGCTGCCATAGTAAGTCTGTGCAGGCATGGCCCCATGGCGTGGAGCCAATCATCTCCAAGCTCTCACGCAGGCACTGTAACCAGGGGGAGTTTCCTCCCAGTTATGTCCTGGGTGGAATCACTCCCAGGTGATGGGAATACATCACTCTCATACCCCTGGCTCAAAGCATAGTCACATCTATTTAACATATCCATGAAAACAGTTAAAACTTATAGATATGTTAAATGACCATGCCTGAGGTTATTTGCAAAACTGTTGCTATGCAAAACAACTTTCAGTGGCCCTGCTTCATGTGTCCCATCCCCCAGTTCAGACTTGTGAGGGTGAAGACATCCTATATTTTTAATATTTCCTGGATACCCCAAGTTCTGGACCCCATTACAAAGCCCTATTTGGGGTCCTCCTGGCTACACCCTGTTACAAAAACAATAGTCACCATCTTTTTTGATTTGCTTTCTAGCACCCGAGAACAAAAATTGAAAATAAAGTAATAAACAATAAACAAAACTCTACAGTAGTAAGGTTCACTTTTCATGTTAGTTATCTAAGATCTATTTCTTCATTGCTTCTTCTAGAGGAGGAAGTAAGTACATATTAGGAATATTGTATGGCTGACTGTGGAAGGATGGCTCTATTACACTAATTTTTAATTAAAAAATCCTAAAAGCATATGCAATTATGGCATATATGTGTAGGCTGTGACCTCACAGGGTCTAATTGAATAGAAGAGAATTGTTAAGTTTAATTTCTCCTTTCTTTCTTTTTCTCTCTTGTCAGAGATGAGTTAGAGGAAATCATTAGATCAAGCGCAGGTCTCCTACCCATGAGATTCAATATTATGTAATGCCAGATTCTCCCTCTTTTAGTAGATATAAACGGCACTACTAAGAAAGTCACAACTTTTCTTTTATACTCAACCAACCTAATTCCTTAGCAAATCTTTTATCCCCTATTCTCTTAAAATTATTTTGATTCTGAACAATCTTCTGTTTTTTCCATGTATGTTTAAGCCATATTTTGAAATATTACATAAGTATGTATGGTTGAAGAACCAGAGTTTTGCATGACATTTTGGACCAGATTTGGGGTGGACAGAAATTCCACGTTGCAGGAGACATTATTTCAGATCCCCAACCTCCCTGGATATGATAGGTTTCAAAGATTTGTCCCCCTCATCAGACTTAGACCAACAGGAGAATCTTAGCAAACCGTCTCCTGCTGCTGTGTGTTGTTTGTGACTTCATAATGGTTATCAAACGTGACCTGTTTTAAGCTGCCATCCAGTTTTTTTCTATTGTTGAAGCAGAAAACCTCTCACTGACTCCTTGCCCATTGATCTCTATCACCTCTACTTTGCTTCTGCAGTCATGACAATACACACAGGCTGACTTGCCCACGACATGTTTCAAATCGAATCCCTAACACTAAGGGCACTAGGACTCCCTAGAATGGTTCTGTCCCTGATGCTATGTGCCCAGTTCCTCATCTGTGATAGTGTGAAATGCAACCGAATACCTTGCCTCAGCCACAGTTTCCCTGTCTCCTTAATAACCATATTTGTTTAAGAATATTTTGGAAGCAACGAAGGACCACAAATAGTACAAGAATTAGTGGTAAAAGAACATTTTCTCAGGGTTTGGAGTCCTTACAAAATTTTGACAAAAGGATTTTCAAACAAATTCTTTCCATTAACAAAGCATTGCTTCCAATACTTCAAGAACACAATACCATCTTGAAAAAATTCAAGTCAAAAGATATATAAGATTATCCTTTGTTTTACCTAAAAAAAAGCTTATGTGTTAAGCAATTTATTGAACTTAACATTTTAAGATGAGTTCATGACATCTGACAAATCTGAAATAAGCATGATTTATCATGTGTAACCTTACTTTCATTTCCCCGTCACCAGGTGTTTTATATATGATTTCACTCATCAGTCAGCCCATCTTTGTTCAATGCCATAGAGGCAGGAGACAACATAGGAAGAACTCTGAGACTGCAATACTGTTACTGGTCAGTATCTAGCATCCTGATTGCCAGGGAACACCTTTTACCAATTAGATAGATTAAATAGTAAACCGAGGCAGCAGGGAGGAAGGAGACAGGTCTCACATGCTAACTCAGCAGTCCTGAGCCTGTTCTGATAATATTGCCAGGTGTTCCAACATCACAAGAAACAGTATGTTAGCAAGAAAGAAGGGAAGTCCTTGAAATTCTATGTAGCATTTCCACCGTCTGGGAAAGAAAGCCTTGAAACTGTGCTTTCATCCCAAGGCCTGGAATGCGGGAGAGGGTCCATGGTGCCCAAAGAAGAAGCCCATAAAACAACTTTGGTTAATTGTCTACCTCTGGTCACTATCTGTTTTACAAGGGAGTCCCTGATGCTTACAGAAAGAGCCTATTAATAACTTTGGAAAGTGCCTCAATTTTAATTAACTGCCTCCTGTCACCTATTTGTTTTACAAGATGAACAAATGGAGTCTGGAGCAAGATAAGAATTTGGGCTAAAAGACCCCCACACATACCTAAGTTTGGGTAGTCACATTCCCCCAGGAAAGCCGGCACCACATTTACCCATTAATCAATATATAACTTTTTCTCCTATCCCACCAACTATATAAGTGGTCAGAACAAAGAACTCGCTCTCTCTCTCTCTCTCGGGGGCTCAGGGCACTCTTGATGCTCTTGGCTCCAGAGCCACTAGGCCTCTGGCCACCTGGCCTTGGGCCACCCAGGGGGCTTGCCACCCTGGTCTTCAGCTGCTCTTACTTTTGGCGCCCTGCTTTGCACTGAAACTTTGCCTTTCACCCCCTATTCTACCCAGTCCTGTTCTCTTCCATGGGAACAGGCCACTAATAAACTGATTACATGCTAATAGATTTGCTGATATGTAATTCTTTACACGCATAAGCAAGAAGAACCAGGTCTCTCCCATCAACGTATCTCAACATATTGTTCATTTCAAACTAATCACGTTTTTTATTTATATTTAATGAGACCATCAGTTTTACCGGTGAAGCTCTTTATGGAATGTATATTAAAACAGCCAATTTGAAACAGTACTAGTGATACCGGGAGATGAGACCTGATCACTGGGCAGAGGAGGGTAAGAACCTCGAGTTGGCATGGGAGAGGTTGTGGACTGGGACTGAGGGAGTAGTGCAGGAAACACTGGAAGCAACACAGCAGTGTGGCAGTTGCCCCAGCAACTGAGCCTGAGCAGCCCCTCAGGACAGACTCCCAGCCAGGCAGAGAATCAGCAGAGAATCATCAGGAAGAAGTCTTGCATGGAGTCTGTGCAAGGCTAGGGATGATGGACAAGGGAAAGCCTTCCTGACCTCTTCCAGTTCCTGATACACATGTACCTAAAGGTTATTAACATGGCAGGAGGGGAAGTTGTTGACCTGCCAGTCTAGCCTGAAAAAGGACAAGATTGGCTGAGGAAGCCGGACCCTTCCTAGCTCATGGAAGCTTGGGCCGGAATATTTAAATGGAGAGAGGGCAGAGACTTGAACCTTCATTTCCTCTGGGATCTACACGTGAATATGCAGGCTCCAGTGAGTACTCACCGGCCCCAGGGGCTGGGGCAGCCTGTGGTGCCAGCCCACAGACGGAGCCCCTGCATCACTGACTGCAGCAGTTGTTAACACCCTTGGCCCTGGAGTGAGAAGTTTCAGGCTGGCTATGGTGGCCGACCTCGAGTGTGCAGACTACAGGCAGGAAGCCTAAAGTCAGAGAGCCATCTGTTTAGCAGTCTCAGGCTACATATTAGGACTGAGTGGGATTTCTGGACACTTGTTCTGGGGATAGCTGGGTTTTGTCTGTGTGAGATTGGCCCAGAGTGGAGGAGTCCTCCGTTCCCCCAAATTGCACAACATCTTAATAAAAGCCTTTTCCTTCCCCACTAACCTTTGCCCTATGCCTGTATTCAGAAGTGGCAGCCAAACCCCACTTTTGTTTAGTAACCCTAGTACCAAATGGTCACCAAAGACTAAGGTCAGTTCATAAGTACTTGACAAGAAAATTGTAAGAATCTTAGAATGTTATCTCAAAATATTAGTGCAGTAAAATTATTCTGTTTTACCTGTCCTCCAGTCATTGCTTAAAATAAATCAAATAAAAAGTTAGATTCTTAGTAGGTTGTGGAAAAACTTTTTTCTTACAGTTCTGAAATCTAAAATATTTGTTCCTGAACCCCTTGACCTAGTATGTTTTACTGCCAAAATTTTTATAGCAAAACGTAGGTTTGTTTGCAGTCTAAACTCAAATCTCCCCAAAGAAGATGTTTTTCTATCTATGATTTAGGACTAAAATCTTTATATACATTATAATATCCAGTCTTTGTAACAACCATATAAGTATCACCCCCATGTTATTTGTTGTAAGAGTGGTAAAACTGAAGCCCAGAGAGAATAGTTTGGTTGTAGGCAATAGAATCATAATGAGGTACTAATAATGGAGGAAAATGAAAAAAATTGCCCTTGAAAAACACCAGCAGACAATTTCAGGTGGGTTACTTAGAAAACTGTAGATTTCATATGACTTACATTCTTATATATTTGTCAATGTATTAAACTTTTTACACATATCATTAGCATAGAGATGGCCTACTGTTATTAATAACAACTTATTTTTACTCCACTTTCCAATCACTTGAAAACTATCCTTAGTGATTTTTTATTTAAATACTGATGATTATTAGAAATACTTCATATGAGTAATTTTCTAAAGAAAACAAAATAAAACTATGTCTTGTTCAGAATTTATAAATGTTAGTCTTTTGTCAATGTACAGAGAATAACATAACAGGATGACAAAGCAAATAATCCTGTTTCCTCTCCAAACAATATTTTAACCATACTAACCAAGAAAAGGAATGTAAGTATCTTAACTTAGATATTTACATGTGTCATATATAAACTCATTTCCTGATTAGTTTTTCCTGTTTTTTAATCAAAAACATGACACTGAATTATTACCAATATATTTAGAAATATGTTGTCAAAATTATTTTACTATAGTTATTGACTTCCAAACCAGGTTTGGAGAATATACCATTAAAAATCTTAATTCAAAATTCAGAGTGGGCCATCGTCATTAACGGACAAACAAGTTCCCCAAGTGATTCTTACAGGATTGTTTAGCAACCATGTCTCTAGATAATATAATTTTTCTAATTTGTTTCTTAGTCTGAATTTTTATTTTAATTTTTATGGTTATAGAAGTGATTTATTTTTTTAAATTATGTATGTTATCAAGAAATTATAAGCAATTTACTTTGCCAGATAAAGCATCAGATAATTAACGAATAGGTGATAATTAGAGCCTTAATCTCTAACCGTATACTCTTCCCCATTTTCTCACCAAAAGCCTTATAAATATGTTGTTTATAACCAGTGAAAGCACACTAAAGAATTTGTTAACATCAGGCAGGACAAATCCATGGTTACTGATGACCAGTAGCTCAGAATACATGTTTGATCAAATTTTATTATCAATGTTTTCTGAATACTACCTTTAATGTATTACCATGTCCATATCTCACTTATTTTATTATATACTAAGTATTTTCTTTAAACGGTCTCACTTCATAAACTCAAATACTTATGGTAACTTATATCACTACTATAAAAACTAGCAACGTTGCTATAAATAGAAGATAATTTTAAAAGAGATGCAATATCATAAAAATGATGCTTTTAAATCTAACCAGATACTGCTGTCTAATATATCAGGCTTTAAGTGTGGGCATTGCTTTCTCCTTGTGACAAGAGAATATTTGCAAGTAATGAAAAGTGTTAAATATAGACAACTTAAGTATACTTAAGTATACCCCAAACAATTCATATTATTTGGTCAGACTTGAGTTTTTAAAGCATATTAAAGTATCTGGACCCAGAATCTAAATTTGAGAAGCCAGTAACATTACTTTCACTATATAAAAAATATGTAGGAAAGGAGACATATTGCTCATTGCTCATGTTATTAAACAGGTACATTGAGAGTATCACCAATGGATTTAGGATTAAAATCCATACTCTTAATGTTCCATTAATCCTTTGGACTAATGGAAAAATTATTTTTCCACACTGGAAAAATAATGTAATCATCAGTTTCTGGTTGTGTGGTTGAATTAGCCTGGAAAAGCTTCATTTAAATAAAACATGGACATTCTTGATAAAATAGTGTATGTCCTTTTAAATACCAAGTTGGACATCTGAAAAATAAAAACAAAAACCTACTGGGTAAAAAATGAAAAGGGAAAGAACCTGAAAAAGTTATAAAATGCTAAAACTGACATAGCAACTATTCTCATGATTAAATGGAAATAAGGCCTCAGGCCACGCAAATGGTGAGTTGAAACTAAGACTTGTGTGAAAGACGACCCCATGATCTCCATGAGCTATTCCCTGTCTGGAGGACACACTAAAAAAAAATATTCCCTCTGGCAATTAAAAGTGACAAGATAATTTATCTGTCCATCACCTTGATTATTGATAGAAGAAAAATGTCTCTCCTGAGAACTCAGTGCCAGAGGCATTTTCACACAATTTGGGGCCTGAATTTATACTACTTACAAGTCCTAGGAAACCCCCAACCTGAAAACTTAGTGTGATCCCAAGTATCTGGAAGTATCAAACATGTATCATTTTTAGAAGGATGTATCTGAACCCAGTCTTACAGAAATTTTATAAAGAATAACTGAATAGGAGCTCATATTCAGTTATGAGCTCATATAATTATAACACTAAGAAATAAATTACCATGAGTAGGAGAAAGCAGCAACAACCATCAACTAAATTATATCCACAAATATTTCTGATTTTAGAAAGATTGGGTGAATCAGATAAGGAAAGTGTGTTAAAAATGAATGGGATCTGAAAGCATGAGTGAGGAGCAAGAGACTTTTTGAAAGTGGTAAGATACTAAAACCAAAATCAAACACAACTCGAACCCAAACAAAAAAACACAAGTAGAATGTCCACAAAGGACATGTGATGATGACACTGGTAGATCTCATAAAAATCAACCAAAGGCACAATTGAAGATAACTAGTAGAAAGATATTAATCTGAAGCTTAGTGAAACAAAAGGATAGAAATTATGAGATATGAAGATATACAAATAAGAACATCTATACTTTTTCAAAATTTTAGAAAGAGCAAATCAAATACAGGAGAGACAGTCTTTGAAGAGTTAATGGCTAAGCATTTGTACTCCCTGAAGACATGCATTCTCAGGTTCAGGAATTTCAGCGAGATTCAAACAGGGAACAAGCGAAACAAAACAAAAGTAGGACACAATGGTAAAACTGTAAAACTGCAGAAAGAATATCTTAAAAGTTATGAAAAAACCAAGATAGCTCATTTGTAAAAAATCAGCATTTAGACTGACAGGCAGCTTCTCAATAACATTAGAAATTAATGGAATGACATCTTTAATTTGATTAAAAAATAACCATAACTTCCTAATGTAAACCCACCTTATCTTACATTTAAGAGTTGGATAAAATACATATTTTGATAAAAATAAGAGTTTACTTTTAGTGGAACTTAATTAAGATACTCTAACAGATACATTCCAGATTTTTAAAATATACATATATATTTAAGAAAATTTAGGATGCAATGCAGAATGAGCAAAAATATTTGAAAACAAGTTGGTAAATCTATATTAACATTAAGTTTATACAAATAATTATTATTTATGTGTAGTGTAAAAAATAGATAAAAAATAAACTTAAAATACCAAACAAAAAAACATGTAATGTGGAAAGAAATATTTAGGTTAAATAATCCTATGTTGCTTGTGTTGTTGGGTGACTATCATAGAAATAATGATTAACTTTAAACCTAATTCAACATACCTGTTGAAATTCTAAGAATAACCACTAAGAGAGGAAAAAGAATATATAATATTATAAGAAATGGCTGGAGAGGAAGAGTATGAGAGAGACAGGAGTTCACTAAACACAGACCAGTAATGAAATTTACTATTGCTAAGTTTTCAATGAAAGTTCCTTATTCACACCTCTTTTTTGCAGTGTTGGTGAGATTGCAACTGAACCCAGGTTTGGCTGCCTGCTGCAGTGAAAGCCAAACTCATGAGACAGATGCTAGTGAGAAGGAAAAATGTTTATTCAAGTGCTGGTGACCTGAGTAGATGAGGGGACTCTTTTCCCAAAGCCCATTTTAATATCTCAATGCAGGCAGAGGTTTTTACAAGGAAGCAGAGGGAAAGCAGAACAAAGAGTTCAGCAGGAGGAGCTATGGATATGCAGGCAGTGTCCCTACTGGACCCAATATGGATTTTCACAGTCAACATCCTAGAGTTGGCCATCTGGCTGAATTCCTGTGACTGGGGGCAGTGAGGTCAGGCTGCTCCTGAGGTGCATGCAGGAATTGAAACTGCTGATTCTAGTAAAATATACTTAGAAATAAAACTTTTAACTTGTATACTCTAGTTTTGAGAGGAAAAATATCAGGTTAGAGTAACAAGCTGGGTTTAACGTTTACTAAGATTAATATGGGTAGCTTTGTATAAATATACTGTATTAATTCCCTGTTCCAAGATCAGCATTTTGATTTGTTATATTGAAAGAAAGCACCTGCTCCTGCTTTCATTGGCTGTAGCTGATGAGCCCCAGAACTTTCTCTGGTAGGCACTTCAACATCCACTAAAAAAACAAAGATTATTCCAGCCTCACTTCTTTCTGGCTTTCAGAATTCCACATCAGATCATTTTAGTGGAAAACTCTAGTACTTTTAGAGTATAGCTGTAGGCAACAACAGTAGAGTATTTAGGTACTTCTGATTTTCTTAGTGGAAAAACCAATTCAATTTATGAAAGGAAAATTATTTTAGACTTGAACATTGGGTTCCTTGCTGTGTTTGTGGTAGGGTAGAGTTTGAAAAGCAATGAGCATATCCACTCAATACCTCTTAATTATTTTCACCAAAAAGTACTGCCAGTGAATATGTCAAGTAATGTAATCTCAAAGTTACTAATTAGTGACTTTGAGGTTTGTCCTTCAGACCAAGGAAGACACAGAGGAAAGGGAACGTGAGAACATGGCTTCTTCATAAAACTCAAGGACTAGTCTCAAATCAAATCAAATCAATTTCTAAATATAGTGCCAATGCTATTTTTGACAGTAATGCTTACTGACCTTGGTAAGTTTACTTTTTCATCATCTGACCCTAAGAAAGCCTAAATGTAATTCATGTTTCCTGTGTGTGTAGATCAGTTTGACAAATGATTTTCAAGAGGTCAGAGAGCCTGCTATTTCATAGACTGCATTTTGACTGAAGTCTGGAAGGATCTTTTTTTTTCTTCAAAATATCAGAACTGCATTGTTGCTGGATCATTGTGGGTGATAAAGGGACAGAAACCAAAATCAGGGCTTTGTGAATGTAAACACATACCTAAACATAATTTATAAAAGGAAGTGTTGATCTTTGGTGCCAATGGAGATGACCCCAACTGAACGATGCTCATTTATAAGCTGCTATATAAATATTTGGCATAGCAGGAGAAATAGACATCCCAAGGATTCATGGAGCTCTCCTTTCTGAATAAATCTTTCTTCTTGTCTATTAGCCTTTATTAAGCACCAAACTACAGAGGGAGGGAAGCCGTAAGTGCTGACAGAGCACAAGAAAAGGAACAAGCTAAAAATAAAGTTTCTTGAAATACACAGAGGCATGTGATACCCAGAATTTCAAGCTAGATATAATATTGAATGAATGAGGTTCTCATGAAAAAAAAAGGCTTTTTATAAAAATGTATGTGACATTTTCACATGCAGCTAATGATAAAAGAATGAGAAAGGCCAAGGAGAAGGAAAATTGTCCTTTGGCAGCCAGCCAGCCGTGACTGCAGTGAGACTCTGGTAGCAGCTAACAGTGACACAGCAATAACTAATGCCACCAACTTAATTGGGCAGAATTGGTCATCCTTATATTGGAGGGGGCATATGCGAGGAAAATAGAGGGAAAACTGAGTTACTTTTTTGCTTCTTTCACAGTTAATTAAAATGAAAAAATTATTATATTAATGCTTGACTTCTGTCTTTGTGACTGCCCAAACACAAAGAGCCTGGCTCTGATTTTCCTATAATATGCAGATAGAACATACACATACACATACAGAAAGAAATGGATTTTAATGGCCAATATTTTCAAAGTAAACATGTTGAAGGTAAGTTCTTACATTAATGTGTCTTTTGAATATTTTAAAGAGGTGAGTTTTGGGGGCAAATTGTAGATCTGGAATTGGATCGATTTGTTTATAAGGTTGTCTGTGTGATTATAGAAATTCTGCTTGTCTAACCAGTGAGGAAATAAACAGTCCACAATAAAAAGCAGCTCAGCTCGCCAGGAGGTGTAGGAGTGCTCAACAATATGTGTGAGCACCATATTGATGAGGTGTGAGGAGATAGAATTCCATTTCTGAAGCTAGGAAACTGTGATGGAAAGGTACCAGAGGTGTGGGGGAGGGACTGTCAGAGCACCCCTTCTGGGCCAGGGTGGAAAGGAGGAAACTGAGCCTGAGATGGTCTTTGCTAGTTACCCAGTTCTTGTGCAGTCCCTATGCTATCTAAGCCTCCAACAATCTAGACCAAGAATCTCCCCCTACTTTTTTTTTAACAGAGGAACAGTATTAGAAGAAAATTTATAGCAATACAATTCTTGTCATTTTGAAGAGCATTTTCATTTGATGCTGTATGTCTTCCATCATTGTGCACCAGACTTAATGTTTTATTTACAAAGAAAGTCAAATGTGAGGTTTTCAGCATGCTATGGCTGGTGGCTTCATTTGTTTGACAAATAGACTATTCTTGGGGTTTTAAACTATTTTAACTAGAGTTTATTTTTATATACAAACATATGCACCAGAACCTAAGAAAACATATTTCCCAAGTGAATGTAAGCTGAGAATGGTCTTGTTAAACCAATCCAGAAAATAAAACCATAGAGATGTTGAGCCACATTATAGGGTATGACTCCCCTCATTAGAAAGTTAGAGCATAATAGTCAAGGAGATTTGGAAATACCACTCTCTTAAGTGAAAAGTTGTGCACAGAGAAGGCAAGCAATGTTAAAGTAAATATAGAAAAATATAGGAAAATGTATACTGAAATATTAAGAAACATTCTCATGGGAAAGAGATTAATCGTGGTTTTTATTTTATTCTTTATGTTCTTTTGTACTTTCTAAATACAATACTTTTTATTCTTTATCACATGTTTAATTTATAAAATCTGTTTCTTACTTTCATTTCAGCAAAATCACTAATTTTGTTCATAATGAGCTTTACATAAAATATGCTCTGTTGTCAATAATACCAAATTAGACCACCTTTCCTGAATATTGAAACTCATTTCAATTTATATAAATTTTATTCTGCTGAAGTTGAAAAGAAGTCCATATTCAAAATTTTGCTATTGTCCCAATAATGTCCATTTTCTTTTTCTTTTTCTTTTAAATTTTTTATTTTAGTTTATTCAGTACAGTTTCTATCCTTTATTCCCATTCCAG
>CM052541.1:53652498-53684914 GCA_028533065.1 Trachops cirrhosus | reverse complement strand
CTTGTTGTTTGTTGTTTTATTTATGATGGCCATTCTGACTGGTGTGAAGTGGTATCTCATTGTAGTTTTAATTTGCATCTCTCTGATAGCTAGTGATATTGAGCATCTTTTCATGTGTTTCTGGATCCTCTGCATGTCCATTTTCTTTTTCTTTTTCAACCTGTGATTCAATCAAGGATCATACATTGCATTTAGTTATTAAAGATCTTTAGTCATGTATAATCTAGACCACATCTCCAGATGTTTTTAAATAATCTTTCATAACATTGACATTTTAAATACCTGTGACAATTGTTTTTGCAGAATATTTTGTTTTAATTTTCTGCTTATTTTCTCCGGATCATCTGAAGGTTATCATTTTTGTCAGGAATGCTGTACAGGTTATGATACCGCCTCTTCAGTACATCATAATGAGAACCACAGAAGTCGATATGTCTATTTCTGATGCCAAACTTTACTTCTTTGTCAAGTTGGCATCTGCCAGATTTCATCATTCTGAAGGTATATTCTTCTCTTTGGAAACCATAAGTAGCCTGTGGAGTAACACTTTGAGGTTATGAAAATCCTTTTTCACAATAACCTTTTATGTAATAGTTTTAAAATTCATTGATGATTTTTACCTGAATTACCATGGTTATGATGTCATAATTCCATCAATACTTCCATATTTATAGGTTGGCATTCTTCTGTAAAGTAGAGGTTTCTCTCTTCTACTCAAGTAAAGATTTTTTAAGTATATCTATATAAAAATATATCTATATTAACTCATGTATTTTTTATTCAGTGTGCTATAAAACCATTCATGTCATTAATCATACTCATTTTTGCCAAATTTGGCCAGTGAACCCCACTTTTGCTGGCTCTTGAATCCTTTACAAATCTGCGCCTACTTTGGAGTTCTTTACTTTCTGTCTGGCATGTTGCAAACTGGTACTTTCCTTCCTCCACCCCTAGTCAATTTTCTAAGAAGCCCTGGTTTCTTAAAGTAATATGCTTAAAAAAATAAAATAAGACCTGGGTACTAGACAACTACTGGAATTTTAGCTCCTATCAATGAACACTGTTAAGAAATGCATAGCTATATAGATATATATATTTTTAAACAAGAGGTTATCCTGACACCTCTAACATTAATCCCACTCTAAAATTCTTTCTCTTCTTTCTTGTCCCATATTTGTGTCTCATTTCTCCTACAGTGAGAACCCAGTTCCCAATACTATCAATATGTTTCTTCATTTGCCCAATCTTAAAATGCATGCAGACAATTTCAGAATTTCTATATTTCTACTACTACAAATATAAAAACTATTATGTAATATTTTCTCTGCAGTTTTTGCTCTTGTTTTATGTTGTATTTTTTAAAAGATTGTATTTATTTATTTTTAGAGAGAGGGGAAGGGAGGGAGAAAGAGAGGGAGCGAAACATAAATGTGTGGTTGCCTTTTGCATCCCCCTAATGGGAACCTGGCCTGCATCACCAGCATGTGCCTTGACTAGGAATCAAACCAGCGACCCTTTGGTTGGCAGGCTGGCACTCAATCCACTGAGCCACACCAGCCAGGGCTTACCTTGTTTTTAGAGTATATCCCACCAAGGGTACCATGAGAGAGCTTTGTTCAAAAGAGTATTAATTCCACTTATGATAACTGAATTATTTCTTATGTATGAGTAAGTTATCAGTGTTACATTCCTTTGTTTTTCATGTGTAGTCACTCCTTTTGCATTATTTTATTTAATTTATTTTTAAATATGTAAGTTATCTGCTTGATTTGAGGTAAATTATTTACATAATTTCAAAATTAAAACATATAGTTAAAAGAATCTCACCCACAACATTTTCCTTTCCAGCTCCTTCTGTGTAACCATTTTATTAGTATTTGGTTGTTCCTTCTGTACTCTGAATACATATATGTACACACACACACATATATAGCCAGTTTATTTCTGCAACTTTGGAATATTTAGTCCAATTGGATCATGTATGCTTAATAAGTTCTCAAAATGCCTTAAAGGCGTCTTAGTGTTAGAAGATGATTTAATTTTGCTTTTGTCATTTTATTAATTTCTCAGTTTCTCTAATCTACTTCTTTTCCTGAAAAGGAAAAATGAGCATTTGAATTGTATTAAATAATTAAATAGTTTTCAATTTTTAAATTAGTTTTTCACTTTAAATTAAAATCACATAATTTTGTATATTTGTTTAAATTCATAATTTTATGGTCAGAGACTCTTCCAAGGATCCCTCAAAGTCCATTATTCTCTGAGAAAACATTAATTTCTGGATATGGGTTCTTTCATTTGTATATACTGTCAATCCATGAGTATTATTTTGCTTGCTAGTAATGGGAGTAATAAAAATGCAGTAGCAAAGGAGCCTGTGGGGAACTAATGCATGAATGCAGCACAATATAATGGGAAAAACTCTGGAATAAGGATCAGGAGAGTGGAGACACTCTTGTGATTCTTGCGTTATATCTTAAGAGATTGGACAGTAAATCTCTGGTCTACAGTATGCACATTTGTGACTGAATTTGTTCGAAATTGGAAACTTCACAATTGTGTGATTTCTAGCCCTCCTCACTCAGTCTCTCTCCTCATAACTCTGTACTTAATGCTCTCTACACTTCCTCAACTACTTATAATTCCTGAATTTATAATCCCAACTCACTTTTTTCACCCCAGCTAGTGCTTTTGACTCACACAAAGCCACAGAAATGCTTATATAATGAATACAAAAATCCATATTCCACAACAATTCTACCAGCCTGTATCAACTACACACTGTGTTTTATAGATCAATTTTTCTATGTCAGCTACCCAAGACTTGGCATTTCTGGTTAAATGTTTGTGTGTGTGCATGCATGCATGTGTGCACAAGAGCTTGTGTAAGAATAGTTTAAGGCACAGGTAGGTAGGTGGGAACCCATTAAGGCTCAGAAAGATACTATAATGAAGTCTCTTACTCTTCTTTAGGGCTGAGAGAGTGTGTGCGCCTGATCTACAAATCTGAAGGGGTTATTATTGTTACCAGTCTAATATGCTTTCTTAAAATATAGTTGAACTAGTAATCATTTTGCTCTTTAAGATAGCTACTTTAAGTGAAGCTTTCCTTCTGTCCCAAGATGCTTAGTGGTCATTCTCAACAATGGGTCAAAGTGATTCTCCTTTTTATATTACTCTATATCATGCTTAGTTTTAGGCAAGGGCCCACTGAGAGAAAGTTTTCTGATGAGCAGTACTTGGGAGGATGTATTTTACCATTATACTAAATTGCAAAAGATGGCTTTGCATAATTTTACTAAAAATGTAGAGAATTTGACTAAATAATCTATAACTTTTTGAAAATCCTAGGAAACTGATTACACAGCTATACAATTTTCATTTTCACTTTTTTAAAAGAAAGTAAATGTATAAATCCTATAATATAGCTACATTTAGTTCTGACAATTTAACCAAATGCCTTTCTTTGTTACCCTTCACACATATTTTCAAAACAGAAGAACCAGAAAGTGGGAAGATTTCAAATTTAGCTTGTTTTATTCTTTAAATATCTATTCAGTATATTTCTAAGATCAAGAATATAAGTTCTAGGATTATTCATATGTTTGTTTGACATCTCAGAAGTGACCTTCTCAGTATAACAAAGTTTGTAGGAATCATATTTCTGTAAAGCTATTTTAACTTGATTTATATGTATGTCCAAAGTTTTGGATATTCATATGCATATATGTATAATATATCTGTACACATCTCTATTAAGTAGTGGATATATGAAAGAGATATTTAACCTGTGAATATGGTTTCCTAGTAACAGGAATCACATACAAATTCTTCAAGGATCTCCCTCTCTTCAATTATATGCCTTTAGTGTATTATCAAGGAAAGAGTTTTACAGAAGCAGCTTAACTTTCTGTGGAGGACATCTAATAATCAAAGCAATGGTACAATTATATTATGTAAGAGGAGAAGTCAAACAGAATGCTTAGGCAGCAGATTTCTTTAGGTGTGATTTAATTCAAAAAATCACAGAGTAGGAGACTCCCATAAAAATCAGTACTATCACCAAAATGCTGCATATTGTATAGGCTTTAACAGGGTGAGTCTTATTTTCAGAGCCAAATTGTTTTAAATGGTTAATTTCAAGGTGGTATGAAATCAATGAAACTTATAAATTAAAAAATTGTTCACCTTTCATTTTTTCCACAGGATAAACTAGACTAGTTCTAGGAGATATATATATATATATATATATATATATATATATATGACATATATACTATATATATAGTATACTATACTATACTATATGTATACATATACTATGTATATGTATATATAGTATACTATACTATATGTATACATATAGTATATATGTCATATATATGTCATATATATATATGGCTACTTGCAAGTCAATTTTTTTAACTTGTTCTCAGGTCTGATATAAAACATTACAGTCTAAAAAGACAGATTTTAATTTAACATTTACTTTAAAAATTTCACTTACTGATTTTTTGCTACAAAATTTTCTCTGTTCAAGTGAAAATAATTGTTTTTATTAAACTTGAATTTGATCAATATTTAAAAATATAAACATGGTAATAGAAAAATATGAGTCCAAATGCATCTCTTTAGCTATGTCAAGCATGAAACAATGGAAAAATTAGTAGTTAAGATATTCAAATTCTAATCTGAACTATGTCAATAAATGTGATCTCTATGTACTACTTAATGTTTTCTACTTTTTTCTCATCAAGGTAATCAGTCTTAAATGTGAAGTTACTATCACGTATTTTCTGTCCTCTGTGTTGTATCAAGGACAACAGAAAGTATTTTACTTATAGCAAGAAGAACATTGAGATCAAAAGCAGAATTAGATGGGACACAATTAAGGAGATTGCTTACTTTAACCATTAGACAGACTCTTTGTCCAAGACCTGGCTTTATCACCTGCTATATTTGTTTTATTTGGAAAGTCACTATAATTCTTTTAAGATTCTAATTGTGCAATCTATAAAATAAAGATCCTGACATACTACCTCAAAAGGGTTTAGAATATTAAACCAGGGGTCCTGGCCAGATGGCTCAGGTGGTTAGAGCATCATCCTCATACACCAAGATTGCTAGTTCAATCCCCAGTCAGGGCACGGGCAATCATCAACAAATGAATGCATAAATAAGTGGAAGAACAAATCTATGTTCCTCTCTTTCTCCTTTCCTCTCCTTCTCTAAAAACAGAATATTAAACCAGATAAACATATGTGAGTATTCTGTAAATGCGAGATGTCCTTAGTAGTAATCATGTATGTTGAATAAATATATAGAACCTTCCCCAAGACATTTAATGCTGCCTTACACAAGAAAACTCATCTAAACCATTATAGAGCAAAAAAAATTGAGTAAATAGACATTAGAAAGCATGTTAGCAACTTCAGTAAATATTTAAAAATGACTTGAGCTTCCTGACTGCTATCTTCCAAATATGTTTTTGTAAATTTTAGTATGCTTATTACCTACTAAAATAATGACATATCTAATTTCTGAGGCTCTTATTCATTTGTTGATCCAACATTCACATAATTAAGAGGTAATTTGCATGTAAATGAGTTTAAAATTAGTAAAATATTTCAAAGATATCTTAGTTCACTAATAATTTGCAAATCAAGCAAATAAAAGTGATGGAAGCTTCTAGCTTCTGACAATGATAAAATAATTATAATGGACTAACTGATCTTCTGTTAACAATTATAAACTATGATGAAAATGTAACATGTAAATACTTAAAGTAACAGAAGTGTATCTAAAACAAACACAAACTGGAAGAGGTTTAACCCTGGAAGACTACAAAATTTTGGATAAGATCATCATTTATGTGATTTTTCCCTAAGAGTTCACATGGCATGCTTTTTATAAAAGTCAAGAAAAAAAGCTGCTGTCTTACTGGTTTGAGTCAGACAATAAGATTCATGGATCTAGGAATGGATAGGATGTGAGGGGAGCACCCTGGAAAGAAGAACACTGCAGAGGCTCTGCATATACCACCCCTCAAATTATTGTCCTCTAAACTATTTATATGCAGAATAAGACATCAATGAATGGTTTTGGGGAAAACAATGGGAAGGTTGAAAGTATTATACCAGGGTATAAGTAACTACTCGCTGCTGTAGAGTCAGGACTGGAGTGTGAATCTCAACATTTGAGTAAATTGGCAAACCTCTCAGGGTTTCCACTGAAACAGCAGAAGGGTCACACATTAGCAGTAAAGACTGCATCTAAAGCATGATGGGTTTACCCTAAGACTCAAAGAAACAAAAAATTGACCATTCTAAGAATGCCTAAAAATAATCTTCTCAAAGATCAATTAAATTGCTTGTAACTTAACTTTGTACTTGTAAAAAATAAAGCATTTTTTAGAAGGCAGCAGCAGAGTCCAGATTCTCTATGATACTACTAAACTAAACTACTACAAAAGCCCTAGATATGTAAGAAACAAGAAACACAATTACTAAAAACAAACCCACATATGACCCAGATATTGGATTAGTGGTTAAGACTTTCATATAAATTAAAGGAATTGTAGAAAAATAGGAATAAAATCAGTGAAGTGATGGAAAATTTTAGAAGAGCTATAGAACTGTAAAATAATAGAAAATGAAAAACTAAAAAAAAATCAGGATCTGTAACAAAAAATTAATTGCCTATGTTTTACAGCAGATTGCACAATGGAGAAGAAAGTCTCAGTAAACATGAAAACAATTCAACAGAAATTATGCTGACTGAAAATATGAATAGAGCTTCAACAGCCAATATGACAGCATCAAATAGTATTATGTATGTATAATTAGAGTCACAGAAGAAGAAAGAAAAGTGTAGGAAAACATATTTGAAAAAATACTAGCTGAAACTTTTTCCAAGTTTGATCAAAGAGAGAAGCCTATATGTGCCAAGCACTCTGTGAATACAACACAACGGCATAAATAAAGGGGAAAAGGCACCTTTTTCATAGTCAAGATACTGATAACCAGAGAAAAATTGCAAGAACAGCCAAAAGAAAAAATATGTATACAGTGGATGTGCAATGAGACTATTCCTTACTCCTCTTTAGAAACAATATAAATCAGAAGACAATCAAAAAATATTCAAAATCATGAAATAAAATATCTATCTTCAGGAAACATATCTTTTAAAATTTAAGGCAAAAACATATTTTCAAGTAAACAAGAACTGTGGAACCTGTCACACCAGATATATACTAACATACTGCTAAATAACTTCTCAGGCATAAGGCAAATGACTCCAGATGGCAATTCTTATATACAGGAAGAAATGATAAATATAAGAAATGGTAAACATGTAGGTGAATACAAATATATTTTTATATCTTTTCTTAATTATTTAAAAGCAACTTATTTCATCACAAATAGTAATAATGTATGGGCTATTTAGAACATATATAACATAAAACTTATGACAAAATAACAAAGAATAGGAGAGCTATAAATGCAATTATACTGTAAAAAGTCTCAAATTATATATGCAGTAATTTAATTAATTCATGGTATATTCTGACTAGTAATATTGTGATTCTTAGAATAATTTGGCAAAAGATTATCAAGAAAGATATTTTCCTTGCCCCAAATAGTGTCATGCTTTTTGTATTTATTAGCATGCATAATAATTATGGGTTGTATACTGGGCATGAAAAAGTATATATTGTGGACATTCTTGATTCCTCTATATTCTCTTCAGAGTATTAATTCATTTAATAATTAACATGGGCTAAAATTCCAAGCTGCCTTCTCCAACATGGGTGAAAACTAAAATCTGTGTTCGACTCTTTGTGTTAAAGGTGGGCTGCTTGCTGTCTGTCATATCCATGTGTCACTCAGGGACCACCCCGAGATCTGACCAGAGGTTATACACACGGACCTGGAGCCGGAGCTCCCACGATCTCACCCGAGCCACTGTGATCATTTGTGTCTTCACCCTCTATTTGTTTGGGCCAGTGAGACTAAAGATTTTTTTATCCAAGGTCAGTTGCTTTCTGTGATAACAAGTCCCATCTTCCTTCAGGAGAAAAGATGTGAAAAAGAGAAAACTCACCCAGTGTGGTCCGTTTCCTCAAGGGTCTACACCCTCCAGATTCTGCCTGCTTATTAACTCATTGCCTTCACATAGGTGTTTTGTTTTTTTTTAATGTAGAATCTACTGTTATCTTTAGGAGAGTTGATTCAGTAGAAGCTATCCAGCAATTATCAGACAGGGAACTGTCTGGTAGGCTTGATCTTAAACTTTGCTAGAGAAGGCCTGGTTTGTTTTTGTCTTTTGCTTAGGGAGAATGTGTTGGTCCATAGATACAGTCTTTTACCCCTAAGGTGTAGCCTTTCTAGGGCTGCAAGCCTGGGTCTTCAGGATTTCAGCTATCTTCCCTAAAGTGGGCAACAGTAAAACCTCCCTTCTATTTGGCTTGTTTTGCCATGATTCTCTGTATTCACTTTCTCCTGTTTGGGGTAGCAATTTGCACAGCAAACTCAGTTCTCCTCTTCTAAGAAGAACTGCTGATTTTCAGCTTTTCTGTTCTTGTTTTGAGTGTGGAAGTGACAACTTCCAAGCTTTGTTTGTTTGTTTGTTTGTTTGTTTGTATATGTGTGTGTGAGTTCTTTTTGTTTAGAATGAAGGAAGAAAAATAATGATCTGGGAGTGGCCATATATAGCCATAGGGGTCTGGCTCCATTTTATGACTTTGAAAGCCTTTAATGAGAAGCTAAGAATACATAATATTGCTTCAGAGGGTGATATATACATATCAGGAACAGTATGTATGATCCAGTCAGTTCACAAGTTCTTATTTATTATGGCATGTGAGCATGTAGAAAATTCATCTGATGTCCATGAAAACATACTATACCCATGCCCATGTCCATGAGTTCTTTCTCTTCTTGTTTTCCTTCTTGCTTGATCCCTCCACCCCTCCAGCCCCCTCTCTTAAAGGGTTGCTTTAATTTTGTATACATAGACAACTCAGGTTCTATTGCAATCACTCACTTTTCTAATTGAAAAGCAGATACTTAATTTTTACCTTAAGAAGTTTACTCAGACTGTCCAAAAAGAAAGTTTAGCGATTGTAAATAACTCTGCAATGAACATGAGGCTGTGTATGTTCTTCTGAATTAGTGTTTGTGGTTTCTTCAGACATATTCTCAGAAGTAGGATCAGTGGGTCAAAAGGAAGATCCATTTTTAATTTTTTGAGGGGTCTCCATACTGCTTTCCACAGTGGCTGCACCAGTCTACATTCAGACCAATAGTGCAAAAGGTTTTCCCTTTCTCCACATCCTTGTCAGAACTTGCTATTTATTGATTTATTAATCACAGCTATTCTGACAGGTTTGAGGTGGCATCTCATTGTGGTTTTAATTTGCATTTCTCTGATGATTGGAGGCCATCTGTATGTCCTCTTTGGAGAAGTGTTTATTCAGGCCTTTTCCCCATTTTTTAAATTGGATTGTTTGTGTTTTGGTGTTGACCTTTATAACTTCTTTATAAATTTTGGAAGTTAACCCCTTCAGATGTATTGGCAAATACGTTCTCCCATTCCATGAGCTGTCTTTTCACTTTGTTGATGGTTTCTCTTGCTGTGCAAAAAATTTTTTAGTTTGATGCAGTCCAAGCAGCCCAAGTGCCATCAGTAGATGAGTGGATAAAACAACTATAAGACATTTACACAATGGAATACTACTCAGCCATAAAAAAATAAAATTTTACCCTTTTCGATGACAGCATGGTTGAACCTAGAGAGCATTGTGCTAAGTGAAATAAGCCAGTCAGCAAAATACAAATACCATATGATTTCACTAATATGTGGAATCTATTGAAAAAATGTACTAGCAAGCATAATAGAGACAGACTCATAGTTGGAGAGCAGGATGGCATCTATGGGGGCATCAGGGGTGGAGGGATTGAACAAAAAAGGAAAAAAGGACTCATGGACATGGATAACAGTGTGGTGACTTCTGGGGAGGTAGAGGGTATAAGGGGGATTAATAGTAATGAAAAAAATAAACTAAAAAAGTCAAAAATAGAATGAAAGAGGAAAAACAAAAAAATAAAAACAAATAAATAAAAAGAAAGTTTAAGAAATCTTTGTCTCAGCTAAAAAATTAAATTACTGTACAAATATTGCTAAATTACTAAACAATAAGTTGAGAAAATTACTCAAAATACCGACTCTGACTCAACGGTTTTACTTGTATTGCAAGGATGTCCTTTTTTTTTACTTCATACCATAATCTAGACAAATCACAATGTATGTTAATGAACATAAACTCTATGATAAATGTAGTAAATACCAAAAACTAAAACAATATTTCTTGTTGATCTTGGAATCTAAAATTAATATTTGACAAACACATCTTAATGTAAAGGGTAAAGCTCCAATGTGGTTTAATAAAAATGAATCATGTGTCAAACCTTAGCAACTTAATTATTTCTTAGACCAAATTATAAAACAACTTTAGCTTAAAATTAATAGTTGTCTTATACTTCTCTGTTTAATCAATAAACAAGATTTTCCAATAGAATTGTAATGTAACAGATGAAATTTTAAACTATTTAAACAAGTTGCATCATGTACACAGTCTTAACTTGCTTTTTTAGGTACAATTAAATAATAACTTTAAATTTAGTGTTACCTCATTCTTCACATGGTAATCAATAAATATCTTCCAATACTTGCTTTCAAAAATAAACTTTATTATGAAAGGGGTTGTTTATAAGCTTTGAATTTATATTGTCTTTTAAATTTAATTACATTTCATAACTGTCTTTCAGTAGCTACATCAAATTAAGAAGAGAAATGATCAAAATAATTTGCTAGTACCATAGAGAAGAAAGAAAATAAAAACCTAAAGGAAAGTGTGGTATCTATAGCAACAGACAGTATAAATTAGAAGAATACTTTCTTCTCCAATTCATCAAACAAAACAGTGTATATAGTAATCAAACACCAATGGCAACAACAATCATGTATCAGCATCTACTCTGTGTAAGACACAGTACGCCCTAGCAGTCTGCCTGTGGAAAGGAGACACACAAGTAGGCGTCTTGGGTGACAAAAAGCATACTGAACAGCAATGGGATAAAAGGTAAAAACGTGTGAAGATGTATTGTGAAAGAATCTGAAAGAAGAGATGAACACTTATCGAATGCTCACAATAATGCTGAGTCCTTGAATTCACAAGGCATATCTCCAGTTGATTGCTAATTAAGGAAGCTGAGGTACAGGGGGCTTAAGCAATATTGTACCTGAGCATAACATCTGGAGGCAGACCATGTCTATCACACTCTTGTTTTGTGATGTTCACTTTACCACCTAGCTAAGGCGATGTTTACTTTCTCCATTGTATACTTTACTGTTTATAGGCAATCAGTTTATTTCAAATAAAACAATACTACAACTCACACTTTCTGTGTTCTGAATCGAAGTCCTAGAATTTACTTGGTGCAATTTGTCCATCTCTAGATACCTCTCAGACTGGTGCTAATTATTCAGAGAGACTGAGTATCTCAGGTTATTTCCATTTAGACAAGCAGCAGAAATCATCTTATCACCCCTCCCCCACCTTAGGATTTCCTATGTCTCCCTTCAAAACCCTTTATCCTTTAGTTGTTTTTTTAAATTTAATCTTTATTGTATTTTTATTGTACACTTTATATAATTCCTTTTGCAACTAATAATGAATATTTAGTAAGAGTGTTTAAGATAATATGAATATTGTACATCTCATCAAAATTGCTTTCTAGGTTAGAGTCCATTGATGATTCTTGCCTGAAATAATCTTTACTGTGATTATGTGGTTTATATACTTAACTGTATTTGATTACAAGTGATGATTTTTTTACAATCCCAGTGTTCTTTTCACAGTGGTCAATTAGCTCTCCATCATGATCAGTTCCCAGTAGAGATGGCAGAATGTTATGGCAAATTCAGTAGTGGTACAGATAAACTGGAATGATAGCTGTACAAAAGGAGTGGGTAAATGAAAAAAATAAATAAGTGAAGAATAAACAGAAAAGGATCAGAATGTAGTGAGCCCTGAGGAATGTTTATATTTTAAAAGAAATGGGAAGCCTAGGAGGCCTTAAATAAAAGGATGTGCTATCAGAATGATTAGAGGAGAATCCAGGTAGTTAGTCATCACAGAGTTCACCGCACAAAGGAGGTTCGCAAAGGAAAGTTTGTCAACAAAATAAACCCAGTCCACAGGTCCAGGAAAAGAAGAAATGTTATTATTGGTGGCAATTAATGGAGTATTGAAAATTTAAAGTGAGCATTTTTTTTCAGGAGAGTAGAGTCAGATGTAAAACAGTAGAGGTTACAATAAATAAAGAGAAGAATGGAAATGTTGGAATATTGACACTTTCTCAGTAAAATAAAAGATAAACATTAGTAATGGGGAGTAAGTGTTCAGGGACAAAATAATTCATTAGGGTTTTTCTGGGGTTTTTGTGTTTGCTTGTGTTTTTTAAAGAAAGAAAGAAATACCATGTCCTATTATAGGAGGAGTGGCTCAAGACCAACAACAGCACAGAGCTGGTTATGGAAGCAGAGTCCTCAGGAGTCCGCAGACAATGGGTTCAACAGAAACAAACTATGGATGACATGGATCACCACATCTTGCCTTGCGACTACCATATTTTGCCATATATTATGTGCACATTTTTGCCCAAATTTTTGAGGGAAAAATAAGGATGTGCATTATACATGGGTAATACTAATTCTGTAAATTTTTTACCTGTATATAAAATTTCTTATACCTTGTGTCTGTTCCTGTGTTTTGTAATTATTTATTATATAAAAGTTCTTGTACCATAATATATCCAAAAATAAATGCTAAAATTCCTTTGTAATACAAAAAACAAGTATCTAAATGTAAATAAATAAAAAACTGAATTAAAAAATTGAAATGAAGGATTTTTTTCCTGAAAGTTTGGGCCAAATATGTGGATGCATTATACATGGTAAAATACAGTATTTTTTAGAAAATGTGAAATTAGGTTAAGGAAAATAGATCCAAGAGTCTCCATCCTTTCAATGAAACCAAAGGTAAGCTCAGACACAAAAAGTGTCTGCGTGGAATCCATGAGCCTGGAACTTGGGCAAACATTGTAATTACTTTGGAGGCAGCAGGAGGGCTGCAGTGGAGCTGGTCTCTGTCCCGTGTGAAATCTGCTTGGGTATCTGTCTTCCTCCGGGATTATTTTGTGATTCAGAACAATGACAGAGAAAGCAAGCATGAGACTAAAAACCCAAGGATTTAGGAAAAAATGTGGCAATGAGAACAAAATATATGAACATGAAGTTCAAACTAATGAAGTTTCAGTTATCTCAGAATGAGTAATCAGGGAAAGTCAGATAATTTGAGAGATAAGGCAGTCTCCCACTATTTATGTGATTAAGTGTGCAGATGGTCTTTTTTTACATTTATCGCATCTATAGCTGTGTAGGTATATGTGGTTATATAATAATGTGAAAATATGCAATGGACAGTGTTACATATTAGGAGAGGTTAATTTTTAAAAATAGTCAAGTCAATGATTCTCATGGCCATGCCATCTCCTCTTCACTTTCCTCCCTACACTTTGCTGATGTTTTATTAATTCTCCACTCAGAAGAATGGCAGGAAGACCACTGCTGCCAATTGGAGGCCATAGATGGGGAAAACTTGCAGATCATTTCTGCACAGAAGCTTACCTGCACCCACCTGTAGGAGTAACGAAGCTGCAATGGTGAACATACTAATACTGAAATTAGATTGTATTGATACTTCAAATAAGTAATTGGTATTGGAAAGACTTGGACTCAGCATAGATTTGTTATAGAGTAATGGATATTATTACCTCATTGGAAATAGAAACCTACTGATTTCATTCATGAGTTAGAAGAAAAAATCGGAGTCTCTGTGGGAAAAATATCATTAAACATTATCATACATGTTGAAAGGCATAGATATTTGAATGGGCCAAACTGGGAATTAATTTAACTATTAAAATATTAGATAATTTATATGAAAATACTTGTCTTTTTGGATCATGAGATGGTATTTATATTTGGTAACTATGTATTTTTTTTAAAACCCTATGTAATTTAAAAAATCATTAATGTAAATTATCTTTAGTTCTTCAAGTCCAAAGAACTCCTAGATATAAAGTACACTTACCAACTACAGACAATGCTTAAATATTGTTATTTAATAATCGGTTCTTGGGCATACTTATGAAATGTTACAGAAAATTTAAAGCTTAAAAAGTCAAAATGCTACCTTTAACACTTAGGGAATAAGCTCATTCTGTGGAGCTGACAACAGTCAGTGAAAACTCACTGATCCAAGTGGTGTTCCTTCCTCCTTCCCACCGTGAAGACAAGAATAAAGTTAAATCAGAACATCGCACATACAGATACATCTCACCTTCTAACAATATAAAGACAGCAGAACCAGCAATGAAGAAAGAGTATTTGCATACCATCTAGTGGTAGCTTTTAAAAATAGCAAAAGTTTTCCAAAAGTTTTTTAGGTAGAAATAATGGATATAATTATTTTGCCCTAAATAAAAATCACAAAACCTGCCATTACCCATGCTCAGAAAATAAGGTGAGAAGTGGTTTGAACCTCTCCCAACACACCTACAAATATATTACCATCATCTAAAATAATTATTTTATATTTGCCTAATGTTATAAGATATCAAATATTGTGACTTTGCAGTTGCTGCATCATTTTTGTTTGTTCTGGCGCTCCAGCATGCCACTGAAAGGGAATGTCCTTATGTTAGAGTAAAAGTGTAAATAAAATAATTTTTATAACAGTGGATAACAAATTACAACAGCTGAAGCTTTTATGCTCTTTCCAAAGGTTGGGATCATGGTTGAAAATAAAAACTTTTATATAATGACTTCCTCTGGAGCACCTGAAGGCAGACAGGGGCAAAATGACCAGCTCTCCAGCTTCTTGTGAGTGATGTCATAATGCAGGTCGGTCACAGGGTTTAGCTCTCTCTACTTTTTTAATGTTAAGGTAACTTCTAATCATTTAAATAGAGAATACAGGTTCTGGCAATTCATTTTTCTTAGGGTAACTTGGCAAAGAAATGTCCAGATGTTAAGCTGTAATCATCACCCACAGAGCCACTGCATATGTGAAAAAAGGCAGAAGGCATTATTTCCTTATGCATGAGGAGAGGGGTGAGGAGGAGGTGCCTGTGGCAATGTGGTTTTCAGGAACAATGCCACTCGTGTTCTGCTGCCATAGACAAGTCAAAGGGAGGGAGATCTGGGGATCTCATTTACTTGAAATGGATCATGCTAAGAAAGCAAAACAATATTTTGTAATGAAAATAGGATGGGACACATGAGTGGAGTCCTCAGTTGGGGGCTTACATAATTGAAAGAAAAATCTGCCTTTAGGCTGAATCTATGCTGCATGAAATATGCAGGGCAGAAGGTATTTTCATTTTCTTTTGCTCAGAGCTGCAATTAGGGGAAACAGAAGGAACATAATACTAAGATGGTCTTGCAACTTTGTGGTAAGTAAAATTTGTGAGCAATTGAAATTTAGGCTCTACTCATTCTGACTTTCTTCAAAGTTGAAGGCATATGGCAATCACTCTTTTTCCAAGGTGTGTTGATTCAACTCTTAATTTTTGGAGTTGATAGTATTCAGTAACATCATTCTTTTCTAACATAGAGCCAACGGAGGAACTTAGATTGCACAAAACCAAAGGCTAGTAGTTCCTTCGTGTTTACCTAAGCTTTCCCCAGAAAGTAGAGCTTGAAATAATGGCATGTGTACAGGAAGCTTCTTTTGGAAGTAATCCCAGAGAACTAGAGTGAAATGTTGGAAAGAATGAAGAACAAAAAGCAGGGGAAGTCACTACAAGTGTGTGTTGTTGAGATGGTCACTACTGTGGGCAGCTGGCCTTTAATCTTCCTGGGGCCCTCTGAGGAATTGGCTGAGGAGCCACTTCTATCACAGAATTGTTTATTTCAGGGACCAAACAGAGAGCGTTTTTACCACCAGTGGAGTCTGACTCTTTACAAGTTAGAGTATAGGAAGACAAGAGAAGTTTAGAGTAGGAAGACTAGGGAACTCACTTACAGAACTCACTTATGCTGAAAAAGTGTGAAATGGGAACAGATCTCTATGCACTGAAGGCACTCATAGGAATAATTTTCCCAACCCTCCAAGTTCTTTGTAAGTCTGCCCTCTATCTCTTCATGTACTTGACCATTTCTATTTCTTAGATGACTTCTCTCTATAGTAGACTATTTGGGAGATAATGGAGGAAATTCAATGAGTCTAGAGTTCTATATTATAACCCTCTATGTTCTCCTGACAAGTGGTAGTTATTGAAGAGTTTCATGAATGAAGACACTGAGACTCAATATACTATAATATATCTTCATGGCACTGGTTTACCTACTTAACCAGTGTATGGTTTATTTTGGAAAAATAAAATCTACTCTATAGATTTGAAGTTTGATAAGAAAAATATGAGATAAATTATATAAAATCACTCTTCAAAGGACTTTTTAAATGGTATGAGGAAGCATACTTTATGCCATTTCAGCTCTCTGGTACCTAATGTTTTCCTTCATACACAGGTGTCTTCTGCAAATTGTTGTAAATGGACCCTTTAAATCTTTCTCCTAAAAGGTTTCATTTAGCCAGGAAACTGAGGGCTTCACAGACTTCAATCAGAATCTTCTTTCTCTTCAGCTAAGTTCAATACTTACTCATTATACAGTAAAAATTAAAAAGCAAACTGTAGCCTATCCTGATAAAGGTTACTATTTTCCTCTAGAACAAAGCATTTAGGGGCCTCATGGGGGGGTTCCTTGCCACTAAAGCTGGGTGTGTGACAGACAGAAAAACTCTGCTCAATGCCCATAATGCTGAACACTCCACATTCTAAATATGCAGCTGGAACACCTCCCAGATGGTACGTA
Source organism: Trachops cirrhosus (assembly GCA_028533065.1). Taxonomy (NCBI): domain Eukaryota; kingdom Metazoa; phylum Chordata; class Mammalia; order Chiroptera; family Phyllostomidae; genus Trachops; species Trachops cirrhosus. The sequence goes on along the minus strand of CM052541.1, from coordinate 53,667,910 downwards.
CATCTGCCTCTCTAATTTACACCTGCAAGATGGGGTGAGCAAGGAAGAGGTTAGAAATCTTAATGAACTGCTTGGAGCCTTTGTGTGTGTTGTGGGAAACTTCCCAGCATGCACCAGCACCCTGGCAGCAGGGGGCTAGTGGTAAATAAACACTTGAACACTGAGTTTCAGTGATGCCCATTACACTGCAATGGTGATCTTGCCTTCAGATGGTAACCAAAATTCCTTTCCTTTCTCTTTTATCTTCTATCAGTTTTTCCAAGATGCCTTCTAGGTCTCAAATTGGACATGCACTTAATTTATACACTCCATTGGCTGCAAAATGCTGGTCCCTTCGTTATCACATTTTGGAGCTTCTTCCCCACACTGTGGGTGCTTCTCAGGCAGAAACTATGCTTTTATGTGATCAAGGGTTCACCTTGTAATAAAACTACTAAGACACTAAAATCTGCAGGACACTCCTGGCAAGAGCTTGTAAATTCTAAGTTGGCAGTAGCCAAAGAGGAACAAAGTTTGTAGAGAGTAAAGTGCTTACTGTTCAGTCTAAATTAATGGTGCTTCTCAGCAGGTCATAATGCGTGAATAACAATATGCTGCATGTACTTAGAGAAGGTGATAATGATTCAACTGAAGGTAACCTTTAGCAAGGCATTTTCTAAATCATACCATAGTAGGTTATGCCTGCCTTGTCCACATCATCTGTGCTTTTTCATTCTTCCAGGGGTCTTAAGTCGAAGTCCATGGACCCCAGATAGACTGTGGATGGAATTCAAAGAATTTGTGAATGTAGATGGAAAAATTATATCTTGAGTTTTTCTAAACCGTAACTAAAAGTTAGCATATCTTTTTTCAAAAAGATTTTATTTATTTATTTTTAGAGGGAGGGGAAGGGAAAGAGAAAGAGAGGTAGAGAAACATCAGTGTGTGGTTGCCCTCATGTGCCCCCAACCGGGAACCTGGCCAGCAACCCAGGCATGTGCCCTGACTGGGATTCAAACCAGCAACCCTTTGGTTTACAGGCCCGTGCTCAATCCACTGAGCCACACCAGCCAGGGCTAGCATATCTTTTGAAATAAAATATAGGCTACACACCTCAGTATTATTAGAGACCTGTGACCTTATCAAGGTCAAGGTCATTTATGAAAATCAAGGATATTTTCATAACAGTTTACAGTTTTTACAGGTGTCTCAAATAAGATTTACATTCTTCACATCTTTTAATTATGGTGATTATTAGAACCACCATTAGATATTGTTATTTAATGCATTAATAAAGAAGAACCTGTATTACTGCATAACAATGTATTTTAAATAGCCTTATTTATGTACATTTAGCTTTAGTTACATTTTTATATAATTTTTTGCATTTGTATATATTATTCTGTGAACAATTTATCAGATGCTAAGAACTTCTGTTAGACCTACATCACACTGTCTGTTCTGTGCAGCCTCAACAGCTTGTCCAGGGAGGAGAGCTCAGCACGTCACTCTTTGTACATTCACTGTGCTTAATTTGCAAATCACGTTTGCCATTTTTGTTGCCCAGTCATCTCATGCTCTGCCCCCAAACGATGAGCTTGGAAGGCAAAGTCTCTCTCTCTATCATAATTTCTCTAGCATAAGTGACTCTGGAGCTGAACTGCTTGGGGTCCAGACCCTGTATAAGTCGCCTAACCCCAAATGAGTTGCCTAATCCTAGATGCATCAGCTGTTAGAGCTGTGATGTTGGACAAGTGGCTCTAGTTTTCTCAATATGTAATAAAGATAAGAACAGCTACCTCCTGCATTTGTTTTAAAGATTAAATGAGTAAAACACTGAGAGAAATGTCTAGGATACTAAACACTCAACAAAAGTTAGCAGTCATTTTTATCATCTTTATTATCATCAGCCACAGCAACTGCTGCAACATCTTCATTAGTGGCAGTGGAGGAGGATGCGGTAGAGGGAGTAACATCTTTGCAGATCCAGAGTCTAGCACAGTCCCTAGCTGGCTAATAAGCACTCAATTCATGTTGGTTGAAAAATGAAATAATAAATGGATTTTTGCCTTCAGATAATAAATTGGATAAACCTACAACCCCAAACCTGAAAATACAAAACATGTACATATAATTATCCATCAACTAATCAACAAGTAATTCATAAAGTCTCTGCTATGTGGCCCTGGCTAGGTGGCTTATTTGGTTAAAGCATCGTCCCATATACCAAAAGGTCATGGGTTAGATCCCTGGTCAGGGCACTTGCCTAGGTTGCAGATTTGATCCCCAGTTGGAGCATGCACAGGAAGCAACCAATCGATGTCTTCCTCTTTCTCTCTCTCTCTCTCATACTCTCTCTCTCTTTCTTACTCTCTCTTTCTCTCATACATACACATGATGAATATAATGCTAAAATGCACAGTCTTTTCAGATGTGGCCTTAACAAGAGTGGATGACTACTGAACCTTTAAAAATAAGCTTGAAAATTTGAGTTCAGCAGTGTCAAACTCCATTCCTATGACTGCCCTCCTGCTCCCATTCCCCAAATGCACTATCTTCTTCCTCACCTATTTCATAAGCATTATTGCTTACCACCTGACCACGCCTTGCTCAGGAAATCATCTCTTCTATCATGAGGGATTTAGACTGTGAAGAGAAAAAGGATAGGTAACTCAGAGTGGGTGTTTTGCAGAAGAAACAGAAGGAAAAGGAGCTATAGACTAAAGGCTTTGGGGGAAGATTATATTTTGGATCTGTAGTCACCTGAGAAAATGATACCAAGATTTACCACATCATCTTAACTAAGCATTCAGTTTTCCCTTGCTCTTTTAATATAGACACAACCTTATTCCACTGACTTGTCTATATAGAAATGCATGAGTTTAAACATTTGCATTACATATATATGTAATATCTCATGTTACTTAGACTGTGAATTGTTTTGATGTCATTTTTACCTCCTAAAACAAATTTCTTCAGAACATTTCAAATAAAGATAAAGAGATGAAAGTAGCTTATATTCGTAGGGAAGCACTCCACTGAAGAAATGCCAGCAAACACCATCTCTGTTCTATAAAGACAGAAAATGCACATGCAGACAAACTATTGTCAGAGTATACAATTGTATCAACTCTTGAAATTTTATGAATTAATTATATCAGTTTACATCACTATTTCCCTGGTTTTTAATGTGATATTTTTGACTCTATCTACATGTGTATTGTATACATCTTCTCACATCTTTATAGCCAATCTCCAGACAGAAAGGAAAGGTGTATTGTATTTGCTCGTAGTTTTGTCAAATGTGCATAAAAAGAATCTTAACAGATTTGTCACCTGTTATTAATATTGATAAAAATCACATAGAGTTTATATTTCTATTTGGACACTTAAAAGTCACTTAAATGTTGTTTCAAGGTTTTCACTATAACAAAGTGTTGAAACAAAAAAACCCATAGAAACACAATTATAAGATTTAAACACCTATCACTGGAGAAAAGACTACATTTCTACATTTTCTTGTGAAGAAATAGCCAAAACACTCTCAGAATTTCAAGATGCAGATACTTACAAATAAATACAGTTGTACAGTAGTCCCCGCATGTGCTGTTTTACTTTACTCAGTAACTCTGTATCAGTTACCCAAATTGAAGCATGCGCCAAAAATATTAAATGGAAAATTCCAGAAATAAACAATTCACATATTTTAAATTACGTACTGTTCTGAGTAGAGTGGTAAAATCTTGCCCCATCCTGTGCTGTCCACATGGGACTTGAACCATCCCTTTGTCCAGAGAACATGCGCTGTGCACATCACCCTCTCATTAGTCACTTAGAGCACTCTGGGTCATTGGCTTGGTTTTGAGGGGGAAAGAGAGAGAGAGACCACAGTCACATAACTTTTATTAGAGTGCATTGTTATAATTGTTCTGTTTATTATTACTTATTGTTAATCTCTTATGCCTGATTTATAAATTAAAATTGATCATATGTGCATATGTTTAGAAAATAAACCATCTGTGGTTTGCGCCCCCACTGGGGGTCTTGGAACATATCCCTCATGGCCGAAGGGGAACTACTACTATATTTCATTTTTTCATTGAAATTTATTCAAAACAATTGTTTGTCTCATACTAGACAATACAATTATAGACCAAAAACATTACCAAATCTCTATAACAAGCCTTCTCTAAGCTAAAAAAATGTATGCTGTATTTTTTGCATCATTAAAGACTGTCAATCAGGTTACAAATTTCCATCTTTAAATGTTTAACTTGCTGAAGATGCTGTATGACTTTCAGTGATTTAATGAAGAAATTCAATAAAGAAAGAAATTAACCTCAAATTGAATCAGGTAAGAAATGGATAAGCATTGTATAATGTATACCTCAAAATTGCACTGCTGGTTCTAAAGCTGTTAAAGATTAATTTCAAAAGCACCAGTTTGGAAATGAAGCTTCACTTTGATGTTATTTATTACTACTCCTACTATCTTGTATCATTATAAAAGACAAGAAATTACATAAGAATGCATATATTTGCTTTCTCAAATATACAATTATACTTTCATGAAAAGTGATTTTAAGATTTTTGTGTTGGTACAAGACTGGTAAAATTGTTTCTTGAATATTCATTCAAGAGATCTCTAGTTAGCACAACTAGTTCATAAATTTTTAATGGGTTGCATGAACAATAAATTCATCCAATCGGCTGAAAATAAGTCCAGCAGAATGTTTAATGACATAGTTTTTATTCTTGATATTACAGCTAAGCACCTTAAAGCCCTTGATGTTTGAACAAATCATTTCAGATAAGACCTAAGCCAGTGGTTGTCCAAACAGGGGCCCAGCATCAGCATCACCTGGGAGCTTGTTAGACATAAATTCTTGCAGTCCAACCCAGACATACTGAATCAGAGACTCTGAGGGTGGGGCTCAGCAATCTGTGTTTATCAGCCCTAGCAATCTGTGTTTTTATAGCTTTCCAAGTGTATCCAATGCATGCTGAAATTTAAAACCAGTTATCTACAGAAAAAGTATGAAACCTACAGTGCACTAAGTTTTTTCTTCTGCTGCCTTATGGTAAGATTAAAGGGACAGCTGCACCAAAGCTTGAGAAGGAGAGCATGGCAGGAATCAAATGCCCCATACAACAAAAAAACAACAGTCTGGAATGGCACATCAGACGTGAACGTGGTAAAAAGACATCACATGGTGAGAAACACCTTACAAATCTGACCTGTAGGTGATTCAGAAGAAACTTTAGTTCAAAATGTGAAATTCTAGATGGAAACTTAGATGCTTTCATTGAGAAAATAGTTGTATTTAAGTCTAGGAATAATTAAATATCATGGTTGGTTAATGATTGCATGTATACATTTAACATGGTGTTTCTTTTTCTCTAGAGAATCTGTAAACAAATTAAAGTATGGCAAAATATGACAACACTAGAACTGATAAATTATGGTGGGAATTAAAAGGCAACATATCTATATTAAACATATAGAATTCTTTACTGAGGGAATTCTCAGAGTCCTTGACACCATTACATGTTCCAAGAGGTTCACAGAGGTTGGTTTTTCAATCTTGATCACTGAGCCTTTTGTGTGAAACCTGGTTTAACTGATTTCCTTTACTAAGTTTGTTTAGATCAATAAATACTGGATTTATTATGAGTTCCTATTAAGGGAGACATGGATGTCAAAAATAGGGGTAAGGGACATTTCTAATTACCTAAGCTTTTTGGTCTGACCTCACATAGAACAAGGGTAAGCTCATGTACTGGCGTTTCTGTCAGAGAGAGAATTTTGAGCTGTATGGAAAAAGGGACCAATTCAAGCTGACTTGTTAAATTATGTAAAACTGTGGAAACCTGTCAGGAGTTTCTCTGGCAGCTAGTACTCTGAATGGGACATCCTAAGTAGCACAAGGCACTGACTTCTTTGGCAGAGGCAGCGTCCCAATGTTTGGTCTTCCTGAGTGCCCAGGGGGCCTACAGTCCTTATGAGCCATTTATTTGCAGTACCTCCCACCCAAAAGTCAAGGCATCCTGTGGGCTGGGCCTCAGCTCTGCATCATTTCTCTCCTTCTATTGAACCATAATAGTGTCTTAGTTAATAAAATGTTAGTTCATTCGATAATAATAAAAACTAATCTATCTAAATATCCAAAGTAGAGTAACAATATTTTCAGTCTGAAACAGGGTATAGCCAAGAGGGAGGCCCCAAATAGGGATTTGGAATGGGGTCCAGAAATCAAGGTGTCCAGGAAATATTAGAAAGATATATAGGATGTCCTCCCCCCTCCCCCCCACAGGTGTGAGCTGGGGGAAGGGACACATGGAGCAGGAACATGCAGGGCTGTTTTATACAGCAACAACTTTGCAGCTAAACTCTGGTGTGGTCATTTAACATATCTATAACCTTTAACTGGTTGCATAGATATGTTAAATAGCTGTGGCCATGCTTTTGAGCCAGGGGGATGGAAGTGACTTCCACCCAAGATGTAACTGGGAGGGCAGCTCCCCCTGGTTACAGTGCCTGTATGAGAACTTGCAGAAGATTGGCTCCATGACATGGGACTACACCTGCCCAGACTCACGATGGCAGCCCAGTAAACTTGGAATAATACAGGAATGCTGGTAAGTGTAACTGATCATAGGAGGAGTCGGAAATTTGGGTGCAGAGGAAGACTGGTGTGGGGATTTAAACCCAGACACGGCAGCCATTGAGGAGGGGACCTCACAGCTGTGACAATAGAGAGAGAACCATGCGGTTTGGCCAGAGTAGGGACCCCCACAGCTTTGGTGAGGAGAGAACCATGCAGCTTTAGCCAGGATGGGGACACCCACGGCTTTGGCAAGAGTGGGGACCCCACAGCATTGGAATGCTCCTTTCGTCCACATGGCTTAGGAAGCAGGAGAGACTTTGCCTGGAAGAAGGGTGAAAGGACCTTTGTTGGTGGGCCATGAGAAGGTGCCACGTGGCTTTGGATTAATTGAAGATCCTGGCGGTGACACAGCTGATGGTGCCAGGAGCCTGGATCATGGACCTCTACTTCTACTTTTCCTGAGATACCGTACTCCAGTTTAGGGTAGACAGAGAAGGAAGGACTGTGGGCTTCTGTATGTATCCTGAAGGACTTTGATATTTTAGTGAAGACATTAGATCACTATGATATTTTAATGAAGATATTAGACCACTGCTTTAAGTCTGTATAGCTTTAAATAACATTTCCTTTCCTTTTCACAAATCTCTGGCATTGAGAGACGTCTTTCCTCTGGCAGCAGACACTGTGAACCTAGTCGGGGATCCTTTGGGTAATAGTATATTGTACCCCCCTTTGGCCCTGTTCTGTTACAAGTCTACTTAGCAATTTTCTAGTAAAACAGAAAATATGTAAATTAAGTAAGGTATTTAAATCTCATCACTGTTACCACCAAACAAAAATCTGGGAAGCATATCTTTGATGATGTTTTAGATAATAGAGACTGAACAATGTTTAATACTATCAAACATATGGAATGAAGTTTTACTTATGAAACTTTTACTTCCATGGCATTACAATGACATCCAGTGGCTGCCTCTTTAAATAATATATATTTAGATATTGTATCCTTTTCAAATACAGGGTAACTTAGTCATTCTCTCAAACTTGTTCTCTGTGCATTTCCAGGCTGTCATATAAAAAATCTGTAATTTCAAAGGTCACCCAGATAAAGATAAAGTTTAAATAGGAAGAATTGTATAATGAGCAAATTATCCCCAGCTTCTTTCTGCTTAATAGTGAATTCACCCTAAGGGATGAATATGACACTAACTCGAATTTCCTCACTGTTAGTTACCCTTGAGGCTACTCAACCCTGTGGGCACCAAAGGGAACTTCAGAAGGGCTTGACCCTATTCCAGGGATTGTCAACCTTTTTCATTTCATGGCACACATAAACTAATTACTAAAATTCTGCAGCACACCAAAATATATATATTTTTTGCTAATCTGACAAAAATAACTATAATTTTGATTTACTCACACCAGACAGCTATTGTTGTGTTGGCTCTTATCGTTTTTTTTTTCATTTGATAATCTAAAGGAAAAGATGTCAGTGACCCTGACTAAATAGTCAGGTATTGCATGTTTTAAAAATTCTTCTGGCACACCAATTGAAATCGCTGCCCTATGCTGTTTTAATATCATTTAAACAGGTCTGTTAGTTTACCTGTGTCTGTATCTCAGGTTGGACCCCAGCTATTTTTTTCACAGTCATTTATCTCTGCCAGCAAAATGCGCTTAGAAAGTCTTGGGACAGTCTTAACTTATCTGCCCTCAAATAATGTATTTTTTATTTTATTTTTTCTATTTAGGGAATTTTAAAGGGGTTACCTTAGCAACCGCTGCCATGTACATTTTCCACTGGGATTTCGTGAGTCTGACTTTTTATAGCAATGCAAAGCTAACACAGCACAAGAGTGCGAGCACTTCCTTTACAGAGCAAACTTTCCATCTGGGTCACAGTGTTTCTCAGACGAGTCTTCCCTTGTGTCTTCACAGTTTTTCCATAATCATGATTTACTTGGGGACATCTTATGACTCCAAATAAATATTAGCTGCTTTTAAATAAAGAAGTTAGCATGCAGAGACAGGATGGGATGATGCAAGACATAGATATTATAGCTTTTGTTAAAATGCTAAGGGTAGAACAACAAATGAAGGGAAAATTAAGGGAATATCTAAGATGATGAATAAGATTCATGATTATGGATAATGTGACTCTGAGAGTAGAAAAATAATATTCAAATAGTTTTGTAATTATAACCCAGTTAGGCTCTGAGATTACTTGGTAAATGGTCAAAAAACAAAATAACAGGGAGAGGGAATTAGTCATATGCAAGCATTTAAAAATATGATATACTATACATACACCTTATATATATATCGTATTGTGTGTATTATATAATATAAACTACAATAATGCTTGAGGAAGAGAAAATATTTTTATCACATAATATTGGCTTATAAAAAAGATCACACCATAGGAAGATGTTGATCAAAGAATACAAAATGTCAGTTTTGTAGGAGGAACAAGTTTTAGAGATCTAATGTATATCATTAAATTAACTACATATTATTGACTACAGTTAAAAATACTGTATTGTATACTTGAAATTTGCTAAGAGAGAGGATCTTAGTTGTTCTTACCACACACATCCAAACAGAAAAGGTAACTGTGTGAAATGATGGATATCTTAATTAGATCACTGTAGTAATTAGTTCATAATGTATATGTATATGGAAACATTATATTGGATACCTTACATATATTTAATATTTATAATAAATGAATAAATATTCTCAAGTTAAAAAAGATTGTGCAATTTTAAAGTACGAAGTGGTAATCATATCTCAATAGTTTAGCTATTTGAAGAGTTGATAATACACACAACTAGATCGCGCTTATCTAGTTTTGTTGAGAAATGTAGCATTCTCATGCCCTGGCTGGTGTAGCTCAGTGGATTGGGTGTGGGCCTGAGAACCAAAGGGTTGCCGATTCCATTCCCAGTCAGGGCACATGCGTGGGTTGTAGGCCAGGTCCCCAGTAGGGGGCACACTAGAGGCAACTACACATTGATGTTTCTCTCCCTCTATTTCTCCCTCTCTTCCCTCTCTAAAAATAAATACATAACTAAAATATAAAAAAAGAAATGTAGTATTCACTGGTTTTCTAAATACCAGAATGTATGTGTGTACTTAATGGGAATATCACAAATATATTACACGTAGTCTTGCTTCAGTGTAAAGCCTTTAATGCTGTCCCTGTTGGGACACTGAGAGTCAGATAATAAGCTCAAGAAGAAAAATGATTCCCAAGGCCCATCTCTGGTTGCTAGCCAGCTAATTCCTTTCTTTTTTTAAGTAAGAATGATAAAAGCTTTCTTAAAAATTTTTGATAATAGGCATTATAATTAATGGAAATATATATATGTTGTGCTATGTATTGTATTATATATTAATATATTATATAATATGCAAAATGCATTATAGAATATACACATTACTGATCTGTCTTTTTTTTTAAATTCTCATTCCACTCTAACTCTACCTCAATATGAATAAATTCTAAAGACTTTATTGGATATGTTTGTGATGTATTCTGATGAAATGATTTTACTAAAATGCCAATAAAAGGAAAGGCATTTAGCTTGTGTTGATTTCTTAATGATTCCTGAGCACAGTTTCCACCATCAACCATGTTCAACACTATAATCCTAGAATACCTTGATGAACTAATAGGTTTGGGAATGAACTTTTGCTTCCCACACTTAAGACAATAGACTTGCTTTACTTTTAACTGTTGTTGGCTGTTTTTCATATTTTCTCTATTTCTTGTTACTTTTGCCATTATCAATTTTCTCAGCCTGCCTTAGCAATGCCTCTCCCCTTAGTTCTCTATGTTATGCTGTTATGCACAGAGAAACCAGAATAAATCCATTTGGATTATACATAAATTTAACAAGTATTTGTGAAGCAGAATTTTTGTGTAGAGCACTGTACCAAACCATTAACAGAATACCAAGGTGCCTAAGATGTAGACATCTGATATATAGCATCTTTCTCTAAATAATGTTTAGAACTTTACATTTTTTAGAGCAGTTTTATCTTTTAGAAAAATTGAGAAGGTAGAGAGATTTCCCATACACCCTCTGCTTCCACACAGGCAAACAAACAAGCCTCCCCCATTACTGACATCACCCACCAGTTTGTTACAGCCGATGAACCTATAATACATCATAATAGTTTCAAATCCACAGTTAACATTACAATTCACTGTTTGTGTTGTACATTCTACAGGTTTGGACAAATGTGTAATGACATATAACTCATAATTATGATATTTTGCAGCCCATTTTCACTAAAAAGCCTCTGTGCTCTGTCTAGTTATCTTTCTCCCCTCCCTCAACCCCTGTCAACCACTGATATGTTTTACTGTCTCCATAGTTTTGTCTTTTCCAGAAATGTCATAGAGTGGGAATCCAAATGCACTGATCCTTCTCAGGCTGGTCTCTTTCACTTAGTAATACGTGTTTAAGGTTCCTCCATGACTTTTCATGGCTTGACAGCTCATTTCTTTTTAGCACTGAATTATAGTTCACTGTATGGAAGTACCACAGTTTGTTGATTTATTCACATATTGAAGGACATCTTGGTTGCTTCCAGAATTTAGCAACTATGAATAAAGCTGCTATAAACATCCATGCCCAGGCTTTGTGTGGACGAGTTTTCAACTCCTTTGTGTAAATGTTAAGGAGGGTGATTGTTGTATCATGTGATAAGAGTATGTTCAGTTTTGGAAGAAAGCACCAAACTGTCTTCCAAAGTTGCTGTACATTTTGCATTTCCAATAGCAATAAATGAAAGTTCCTGTTGCTCTGGATTTTGGCCATAGTGATGTCTCATTATTGTTTTAATTAGCATTTTCCCGATGAAATGAGAGGTGATCTTTAGGTTTGTATCATTTTCCAAGATATTGATTCTGATCTCTCTCTCTCTCTCCCTCTCTCTCATCTGTCTCTGTCTCTCCATTTTCTTGCTGAGAATCACATTTAATTCCATTGTTTCTGCCATCTCTCCCATACGTAGGAACAAAAACTTGTAGTACTTCTAACAAGCTCCAAGATGATTGAAAAATGTAAATATTTTTTGGTGCACTGGAGGATTCCAACTTGAGAACTTTCTAGGATATTTTTTCATAAACATCAATTGGACTAATTATTAATGAATTATGTTGGTTGTTGGCTGAAAAACCTCAGAATCATGAAAAAAGTTATGCTCTGCTTCAATTTTTAAATCCAATCAAGTCCTGTAGACTCCCCTTCCTAATGTCTTTTACACTCACAGCTCACATATATAACTTTCTTTTTACTCCCAATAGGGCATTTTATTTCTGGAGAACCAGCAGAGGTGATGGGACTGGCTGAGGTATCACACCTGATGGGGTCCTGAACTCTGGGCCTTGGTCAACACTGCCTCACTTTGGGAGATTCACACACCTCAGAGCGCTTTCTCATTTGCCTTTGTTCACCTCTGTTTCCAGAAGTTGGACTTTGTGGCATTGCAACTCCTAGAGAAACTCCTTGTAACTGAGGAGTTTCATAAACTGAGGCTCACCATTCATGTGTATGTAAATTTACATGGACAATGTAAAATCAAAATGCCAGGTAAGGAAATATTGTTCAGGATTAGTGAGGAATAAATTGTCTGTATTTCTATTTTTAATTCTTCCCTGAAATTTTTTTCCTGAACTGACAAAAGGTAAGATGGCTATTCATATAATAGTGTATTGATCCTCCTAAAGCTAACCTCTACCTGAAACATTCTAATTTTTTCTGAAATCTCTGTGTACCACCTGTGACTAAGCTGAAGAGTTACCACATATTTTCTGCACTGTCACACCTCCATCATTTAGCTCATACTATTTCCGTGCCTAAAATGCACACCTGACCTTCTACAAACACATTTCTTCTTTCCACTTTCAGCCTTTCCTGATGTCCCCTGCTCTATTTTCTCTTGCCATCAGCCACAGTCTTATCTGTACTCCAATAATGAATTATTTTTATTAATAAATATTTTGTAGTAATAATAAGTATGTATGGCTTAAAGAATAAGTGTCAAATTGACAATTATATAACCAACCTGTATACCAAGAATGAGAATATAACAGCATCCTGAAACCTCCTTTGTGTCCCCTCCAAAGCACTGTTTCCGCCCTTGTTGCCAAAGTCGACATAATCCTAACATCTAACCTCAAATGTAGTTTTGCATTTTTAATGAACTTCATGTAATGAAATTGTTCTGAATGTATTTATGTCTTTGGCTTTTTTGTTCAACAATATGTTTGTGATATCCATTCATTTTTGAGTAGCAATAGTTTACTTACTTTCACAACTCCACAGTATTGTCTTATGCATATGCCATAAATTATTTATCTATTCTAATATGGATGGGCCTTTGAGGAGTTTCAAACTTTTAATCATTTCAGTAGTGTTTCTATAATCATCTTCTATATGCCTTTGCCTTTGGTGAACACATGTATGCATTTCTGTTGGTTACACACTTTGGAATGAATTGTTGCATCATGGAGTAGGCATGTGCTCAGCATTAGCATACACTGCTAAACAGTTTTCCAATAGGTTGTACTAATTTACAGTCTCATCAGCAGAATACAAGAACCTCAATTGCTCTGAATTCTCACCAACATTTGGAGTTTTCAATCTTTTTAATGAGGACTTTGTCAGTGTTATACTTTTCCACTCTCTGGCTGGTCAATTTACTAAAAGCTCTGGCTGGGTAGCTTAGTTGGTTGGTGTGTCATCCCATGCACTAAAAGGTTGCTGGTCAGATTCCTGGTCAGGGCACATACCTAGATTGTGGGTTCGATCCTGGTAAAGGCATGAACAGGAAGCAACCAACTGATGTTTTTCTTTTATATCTATGTTTCTCTTTCTCTCTCTCTCCCCCTTCCTCTCTTCAAAAATAAATAATAGACTTCCGGCCAAGATGGGGGCATAGGTAGCCACACTGTGCCTCCTCGCACAACCAAAATAGGGACAACAACAATATAGAAATAAAATAACAACCAGAACTGACAGAAAATTGAAGTGTATGGAAGTCGGTCACCCAAGGCGTTAAAATTGAACACGTTCATCCAGACAAGTAGGAGGGGCGAAGTCGGGCCAGGCGAGGGGCGTGGAGCAGAGAGCAGAGCAACCAGGGCTGTGCACAGGACCCCAGCAGGCAGACCCTGGGCACACAAGCAGCAGTGCCTAGCGGGGCCCCCGCTGGGGGTTGGCGACCAGCAGACACAGCGAGGTGGACATTGTGAAGCAAGGCACTGTGCCCAACTCAGGGTCCCAGTGCCAGGAAATAGAGCTTTGGGTCCCTGACTGAGGAGGAAGTTTCCACTGGGTACACAGGCCCATCCACATGGGAACTGGCGCCAGAGGGGCCCAGTTGGCTCACAGAAAGCGACGGAGGGGTCTGGGGTCCGGGGTCCTATGGAAACCAGGGCAAATGCCATTGTTTCTTCTCAGACCCCGCCCCCACATACAGTCACAACCCAGCAACTGGAGTGTCCCACCCTGGTGAACACCTAAGGCCCTGCCTCTAACTACAGGTGCTTGACAAGACAAAAAAAAAACAGCAAAGAGATGGCTCAAACCAAAGAAGAATTGAAAGCTCCAGAACCCATTCTTTTAAGCGACCAAGAGATAGCCAATCTATCAGATGTGCAGTTCAAAGCACTGGTGATCAGGAAGCTCACAGAATTGGTTGATTTTAATCGCAAACTAGATGAAAAAATGAAGGCTACAATAAGTGAAATGAAGAGAAATGCACAGGGAACCAATAGTTGAGTCTCACATCAATGGAGTGGACCAGAAGGAAGAAAAAAATATACAACCAGAAAAGAATGAACAAATAAGAATTCAACTTCCGGCCAAGATGGAGGCATAGGTAGATGCACTGTGCTTCCTTGCACAACCAAGATAGGGACAACAACAATATAGAAACAAAATAACAACCAGAACTGATAGAAAATTGAAGTGTATGGAAGTCGGACACCCAAGGATTTAAAAATAGACATGTTCTTCCAGACCAGTAGGAGGGGCAGAGTTGGGCCAGGCGAGGGACGCGGAGCAGAGAGCTGAGCAACTGGGGCGGTGCGCAAGTCCGCAGCAGGCAGACCCTGGGCGTTCAAGCGGCAGTGGCTGGTGGGCCCTGGCCAGGGTTTGGCAACTGGCAGATCCAGCGAGGCGGCCATTGTAAAGCAAGGCACTGCGTGCAGCTCAGGGTCTCAGCACCAGGAAATAGAGCTTTGGGTCACTGACTGAAAAGGAAGGTCCCGCGAGGTGCACAGGCCCACCCACACCGGAACTGGTGCCAGAGGGGCCCGGTTGGCTTGCGGAAAGTGGCGGAAGGGTCTGAAGTCCTACAGAGAGCAGAGCAACCACCATTGTTCCTTCTCAGACCCCTGCCCCACATACAGTGTCACAACCTAGCCACTGGGGTGCCCTGCCCTGGTGAACTCCTAAGGCCCTGCCCCTCACTACAGAAGCTCCACAAGACCAAAAAAAAAAAAAATACAACAAACCCAGCAAAAAGATGGCTCAAACAGAAGAAGAATTGAAAGCCCCAGAACCCATCCTTTTAAGCAACCAAGAGATAGCCAACCTATCAGATGCACAGTTCAAAGCACTGGTGATCAGGATACTCACAGAATTGGTTGATTTTGGTCACAAATTAGAGGAAAAAATGCAGGTTACAATAAGTGAAATGAAGAAAAATGCACAGGGAACCAATAGTGATGGAATGAAACATGGGTCTCACATCATTGGAGTGGACCAGAAGGAAGGAAAAAATATACAACCAGAAAAGAATGAAGA
>CM052541.1:53516161-53651998 GCA_028533065.1 Trachops cirrhosus | reverse complement strand
GTAGAAAATAGACAGGGGGAGGGCAAGCATAGTATGGGAAATGTAGAAGCTAAAGAACTAATGACACATGGACATGAACTAAAGGGGGAGAATGTGGGTGGGAGAGGGTGTTCAGGGTGGAGGGGAATGAAGGGGGGGTAATGGGACAATAGCATAATCAATAAAATACATTAAAAAACATTAAAAATAAATAAATAATAAAATATCCATGAGTGAGGACTTTAAAAAATCATGCTAAAAAAACACAACAGCCTTTTTTACTCTTTTAATATTGTGTTTAATTGAATGAAGATATGTAGTTCGCCCTTTTTAATTTTCTGGAACAATTTGACTAACATTAGTGTTTTTTCTCCCTTAAATATTAGGAATAATTGTCTAACAAAGCTTTCCATACTTGCAGTTTTCTTAGTTGAAAAATGTTACGTTATAGATTGCATTTCTCTGATAGATATAAGACTACATGAGGTCTATCTGAAAAAAGTTTAGCCATTGTTAATATAATGAGAATGGTTTGTGTTACATTGATGCAACCTGGCAGCCAAAGAAAGTGGACTAGAATGTGCATGAGTGAACAATGATGACTTCACTGTACTAGTCAGTGGGGCTGGTAAATGTCCTTGAGTGGGCATGTGTACTGTGTGGCCCTCTCATTCAAAATGACTGAGCAAGTAAAGCAATGAACCTGCATCAAATTTTGCGTTAAGCTTAAACATTCCTCCATGGAAACTATCGATATAATTCAGAAGGGCACAGCTATGGGCAACTGGTGATTGGCAGCTTCATTATGACAACATGCCTGCTCATACATCATGTCTCACACAGTTTTTTCGCAAAACACTAAATCACCCAGGTGACTCAGCAACCGCTGGAGCCCAGATTTGGCACCCTGTGACTTCTGGCTTTTCCCAAAGCTAAAATCACCTTTGAAAGGAAGGAGATCTTAGACCTTTGTTGGTAAGATTTGGGAAAATATGACAGGGCAGCTGGTGGCAATTGGGAGAACTGTGTGAGGTCCCAAGGTGCCTATTTTGAAGGTGACTTGAGTGTCATTGTTCTATGTGCAATGTTTCTTGTATCTTGTATTTTCTTCAATAAATTTCTCTATTTTTTATGTTACATGGCTTGATACCTTCTGGACAGAACTCATTATTGGGCATATTAAAGCAGTTCAAAACACTGTGCTATAATATTTGTAATATCCATATGGTTTATACTGCTGTCTCCTTTTTTAGGAGACATAGGTATTTTGTGAATTCTCTTTTCAATTATCACACTATAGGGTTATCAATTTCATTCTTTTTTAAATAACTAAATTTTGGTTTTGAGATTTCTTCTCTGTTTGCTATCTATTTCATTAATTTCTGTTCTTATCTTTACCATTTTGTTACTTCTTATTTTGCCTGAATTACTTTTCCTTGACATGGATGGATATTGAAATTCTTGGGCTTTGTGTCTTTCTTCCTTTCTAGTATTATTCCTTAAAGCTATGCATTTCCTTGGAAACATATTATAGATTTTCACCTTTGTTAGGCATGCAGCTATAACTGCATTCCATAAATACTTTTGACCCATGGTATGTAGTAGTATATCCCACAGTTTCCAAATATTTAAAGTTTTTCAAGTATTTCTTACAAGTTAAGTTTAATTTTGCTACTTTGCAATATATTTGTTGTATAATTTCAGTTCTTAAAAATATTTGAGACTTCCTTTTCTCCCCCAGTATTTGGAATATTTACTAAAACTGAATATTTTGTGCCTTTAAAAAATTTCTCCTCGGCTCTTTTTTTCTGCTATTAAATTCTTTTTTGATTTCTTTTTTTAAAATATATTTTATTGATTATGCTATTACAGTTGTCCTATTACCCCCCTTCATTCCCCTCCACCCTGAACACCCTCTCCCACCCACATTCCCCCCCTTAAGTTCATGTCCATGTGTCATAAGTTCTTTAGCTTCTACATTTCCCCTACTACTCTTGCCCTCCCCCTGTTTTCTACCTACCATCCATGCTACTTATTTTTTTTTGATTTCTTAATTTCTGCAATTGTATTTTTCCCAATTACAGACCTAGTTTTTCTCCTTTACACCTGTTTCTATTTTCAGTTTTTTTCCTCTTGCTCTTTTTCATCATCTCTTATGCCTGGTAATTTTGATTTAATGCCAACCGTTGTGTATGGAAAAGATATTTTCATGCTCTAGGTAATGTAGTATTCTTCCAAAGAAAGCTTAATTTTGTTTCTGGTGGGCCAGATTAAGGGTAAATAATGTTAAACTTTAAACTTATTGTTACCTAGATGTTCCTATGAGTGTCAAATGGTTTCTTTCTCCCCACCCATTATTCTGGATTGTGACCCTTCAAGTCTCCAACTGAAAATCTGCATTGTTTACCCAATGTCCTCCCCCTTGGTCAGTTTGAAACATAATTTTGTCCCATCAACCTCATGAAATGACCACTTTCTCTGCCCAGTTTCTCAGGCTCTAAGCTACGATTTGCTTTTCCCCGTTTCGGCCTATCAAATAGTATTGGCAAATGCATCCAGGGAAACAATGTGCGCTGAATATGGGGTTACCTTTCTGAGTCCCTCTTTTGTTTCAGTGTTTGTAATTCTCCAAGGCCTGAATATTTCTAGATGATTGGTCCGCAATGACCGAGTGTCTCCTTAACATTATTGGAAACATGATTGATGGTAATGCAAGGGCAGATTTCATGTGTGTCCTGAATTCTCCACATTAGTACACTATCTTGAAGATAGTAGGTGCTCAACAAAAAAATTGGAATGCTTTTCCACAGTAATAAGTAATCATTAGTTAATTAATGCTTTTCTTATAGAAATGTTAATTAAATATATATTCTGTAATCACTGTAATGAGTAAAATGATGCAAGTGGGTATAAATAATTGATGATGTCTCCCTTATTACTTTCCTCCTTTATCCATTCATAATTGAACCAATGTTAATAGCCTTTATACTCCCTCATATACTGTTCCCATCCAAATTATGTATATATATGTACATGTAGAGAGGTTTGGTTCTTTCACTTCTATAAAAATGGGTTTTTTTATTCTCAACTTTCTTACCTTAAAAATATTCTGTTTTCCCTCCACATTAAAAAAAAGAGATCTGATTCCTTTTTTATTCCACTTAACATTATATAATATGACTTATAGCAATTTTAACACTCAAGCCACCTAACCTTGCTATGTTTTGCTGACACAATTTAAAATTTCTATTTCACACTTTTATTAATATTCTTCCTTATAATGTTTCTTGACTATTTAAAAAGTCCTTAAAGCTTTTATTTCAAAAGCATAGTCATTTTAGGTAGGTGGGGAAGGTAGAGAAAGAGAAGGAGGGAGGGAGGAAAGGAGGGAAGCAGGAAAGGAGGAAGAGAGATTAAATGCCAACAAAATTTTCTTACCTATTGGCCATCACCTACTTTGAAATCTTTTCTCTGTTTTAGTTGTCATTTAATTATAATAATCCACTGTGTGTTATCTTCAGATAGGGTAGATTGGTGGCAAAATTTCTGAATCATTTCCCATCCCCATAGTGTTGCCTTTTGTATAATTTTGTACTGTATTATCCTAGGAAGAAACTCAGAAGGCTATGGAAACGAGAATCCTGGACTCAAGCAATCCTTTTGCCAAAACTTGAACTGGTACTTTCCAGTGATTTACGCAACAGCATCAGTGTGTGTGTTCCTCACTTCTCCAACTACAAGGGACGTTTCTGTTTTGTTCTGTTTAGTTATATCTTGCTCAATTAGGGATATTTTCCTTCTGTGGCTTCATTCCTAAACAAGCCCCCTACTGTCTAATGAGAAATGTTTACAAACAGGACCACCTCTAGGGCTCACCTTCAGAGTGAGCAGGACATCAGGCGAATATTTTATGCAGGGGCCTTTCAATATCTACAACATGATTTTTAAATGCATTACAGTATTCTTGAGTCTACATAAGGTATAGCAATTTATTATGGAGATTTTTTTAACTATGTAGAGACAAGGCACTTACGGTGTTTATTTATTGGCACACATGGCGATTTTTGCAGTGTCCAGGCATGGCCTCTTTCTGTCCAGGTGCAGGAATGGTTTCTCTGTGTGTGTTCTACATTGTTGAATGGCTGTCCCTAGCTAGCTTCATATTTCCAATATTTAAGGGGCAGCATTGTTACTAATCACAATGCTTTGGTTCTTTGGAACTTCTTTGTATGGAGATAACATAGATCTTGGCTCTGCAATCTCTTAATACTATTAATTTAATACTGGTTACATTGTTACTTATGATGCTGCATCATCTAAGTATGCTGCCCTGATTCCAGTTTTTGGTTTTTTTTTGGTTTCTTGTTGTTTTTTTTACATCTTAAGACCTTCGTTGTTTCCTTCAAATGTGATTTGGGCAATATGTTTTTATAGCACAACTTTCAAGGCAACTGAACCGATAACAAATTCATGTAATGAAACCTCCAGCAAGTCTTTATATTTACAATTGAGTATCATTGATAATTTTCTAGTGCTTGCAGGAAAATGTGAATAATAATTTATTTCTTGGTCATGTTAAATCTCCTACTTGGATTTCATAGCTTAAACTATGTATCATTCATCAATGTCTTCCCTACAACACTTTAGGCAATAGTCACTGCATTCCTAGAATGTGATTTTGCTCAATGCTTTTCCTAAAGGCCACTAGTGGAGAGGATAGGCAAGTGTTCATTGTCAGAACAAAAAGAGCACAGGAATATCCATTTTCGCCAAAAGAGCAAATAAGAATATCCTATTTGCACAGGAATATCCATTCTCGCCTGGCACAGTTAAGACTGGGGTAGCATAACATCACCCATTGTTGAAGGCAAGAGATAAAGTAATGATCTTGAAAACCCTCAGAGGACAACCTGGCACATAAACCAGAACCAATAGCAGAAAAGGAGTAAAAGTCACAAATTTTAAATATAAAGACACAGATAATGAAAGTGAAAGGGAGAAAGATTTGGCATGCATATAATAATAATAAAAAACCTGTTGCAGCTATGTTAATAACAATGTAGGACATAACACAAGGATAATTGTTACAAATAAAAAATGACATTTCACAATAATCAAAAAGTTAATTCAGTGGGAAAATATAATGATAAATGTGTATTCACCTAAAAAATACCTTCAAAGAATATTTGAGATTGTGAGTAAAATATGTGATTATAGATTTAATACTAAATACACCTATAATGTTTTTTTAAATAACGTGTTAACTTTGACCTCTTAAGTATTTTGAGAAACACATTATTTGCTACTTACCTCTTCCCTAATCTGATTTCCTAACTCCTGAAGCGAAAACTACTGGTTTAGAACAAACTGTTCTAAATAGCCTCTTGGAGGCTATTGACTGTAATTTATGTAATTGCCACCAGATGGCAGTAGTTATCTGCTTTAAAGTGTATACTGAACAATTAAAATCTCTCCACAAATGCAACAATAAAAGAGGGTATGGAGAAAGCCAATCACTTTCTTTTTAACACCAGAACCTTGTTATGGTGTTATAGAATAATTATTTTATTTAACACATATTTTAAAGACTTCATATATGTCAATCATTATGGAATCAAGAAGGGATACAAGTTTTGCCTCCAGGAGATAGTGGCATAGTGGCAAGTCTAGAGGAAATTACAGCATTGTATGAGAAGAAATAGAGACTAGAACTATAGGATTCCATCTTCTTGGGTTAAGTGTACATCGAATCTGACTTAAATCAGGAAAGGCTTTCTGGAAGATGTGGTTCTCTATCATAGATAATTACTACCATTTGATAAGCTATTGATTGCAAACTGAAGTATCAAAGCTACAGGATGGTAAAAGTTAGCTGGCAAGATACATGTAAAAAAAGTAATCCGCAAAGAGAAGGAGTATGCTTAACACCTAGAATTTGTATGAAAATTTTTAAAAAGATTTATTATGGCTGAATTCAGAGAACTAAAAATCTCAAATAATTTAATTAATTTATGTTGAAATATAAGCAGAAGCAATATTTAAAGAGCCATAAGACCTCCAGGTCCACACTGTTTCACAGGTGATTTTTATCACACACTTAAGGAATAACAGAAATTCCTCCTTAGAGATTTACTGTAGCAAACAGTTGAGGCAAAAGAGATGCTGAAGTAGCCAACTAATTTTAAGAAAAAAATAAAATATAAGAAAAGAATAAATGTTTATAGATATCTGGTTTCCAGTCCAGCATGTAAGGAGCTTAGAAGTCATCACTCCATCCAACAAGAACAAACTAAACAAACTGAGAACCAACAACTCTTTTGAGATCCGTCAGACCCGTGAAGCCACAGAGCAAACCACTGCCCCCAAATCTGAGAGGCAGATGGGAGGACACAGAAAATCACAGTTGACTGTAGTGGAAACCTAGGAGCAGAAACCAGTGGGGATTTGGGGGGCAGGCCTGAACTATAATTGGCAAATTGCTAGAGATTCAGTGTGGAGAAGCCTAAGAGGGAGACAGTTAGATGGGCCACCCCACACTTTTATGAGCTTTGACTCCTGGAGCCTAACAGGTTTACTAGGAGAACCTGCAAGACCAGAGAAGAATCCCCTTGGGCTTCCAGGCCGGGAGAGGGAGGAGGAAATTAACCACTTTGAAATACACCAGAGGACTCTGTTCTACTTAACAAGGCCTGACCTCAAGAGGAATCCTTTTAGCAGAGCTTATCCTGGTGGGGTTTTACCACAGCCTAGCCTGCCTGGAGGTAGCAAAATAGAACTTCAGCACAGGCTCACTAAAACACAGAGGCTTAATCGAAGCATTATCAAATGCTTCACCCCCCGGTCCCAAGTTACCACTACATTACTAAAATTCTGTTTACCACAGTTCCATTTACCCAGCATGTCATGTCTGCCTTCCAACAACAGCAAAATACAAAATATATTAAAAGGCAAAATGTACTCTGAAGAGGCAGGTCAAGCATCAACACCAAACATCACAGAGATGTTGGAATTATCAGACTATGACTTTAAAACAAATATGATGAATATGCTCAGGTCTCTAATCAAATAAATGCATAATATGTAATAACAGATGAGTGATGGCAGCAGAGAGGTGGAAATTCTAAGAAAGAAAAATAAATGTTAGATATCAAAAATGCCATAACAGAAATGAAGAATGCCTTTGATCGATGCATTAGTAGACTGGATGTGGCTGAGGAAAGAATCTCTGAGTTTGAGAACATGTCAACAGAATCCTCAAACTGAAAAGCAAATAAGAAAAGACTGAAACAAATAGACAAAAGACTGAAAACATGGAAGGAAATCCCAAAACCTATGGGAGAACTACAAAAAGTGTAACATACATAAGATAGGAATACCAGAAGAAGAAAGAGATGAGGAATAGAAGAAATAATTTCAACAACTATATGTTTCTCTCTCAATTCCTCGGTCTAAAACTCAAATCCAGTCTTTATCCTCCACTGTTACAATCATCAGCATATTTTTAATTGGTAAATTCTGTATTTTTTAAATGTTTCACCAAAGTGTTTCAAAGGAAGAGAGTCATTTTTATATTTTATTTATTCAAAAATATATCATTTGGTTTGAAAAGGATCTTTACTAATACGTGAATTGAGGTATATGGACATTTTCTCCAGAAAATACATGTTAGCTGACCTCTGATTACTCAATTCATTAATTGCCTTTACTAAAAAGAATAAAATTGTTTAGTTTGGGCTTCTCTTAAACATTTGCCAGGATGTACAATCTTTGTCCTTTCTGTATGTATAAAAACCTTAGACTTAAGACCATACAACAAATAGCACTGGCAGGGGGTTATGAGAAAATAAGCCAGTATGTTAATTAAACAGAAAAAAAAAAAAGCTCTTCCGAGCACTATAAACTTGACAGGAAGCCAGCAAGGAGACTCTGGCAATGGTGCTCAGGGGTGCATTCTCCCGACACCTGCATCACCTTTGCAAAGATCCTCCTCCTTCCTGCACAGTACTAGAGAAGCACTTTGAATACCGGCACCCAATTCCCACCATGGCTGATTAGAATTTCTAGCATCTTTTTTCTTTTTTTTTTTGCCTGTCATACATCATCACCAACCCATATTTATAAGATTCCAAATATCTGTCTGTCTAAAACATAAAGCAACTGTAACTATAGAAATGATTTTAAAGATATTCATCTCAAAGACACATCCTAAAGATCTGAGAAAAGAAAGAACATTTCTCAGGGTGGACAAAAATGCATCCGTCAGCCCTCTTTTTCATGGGTCTTCTTTCTCTTCCTGTCATGTCCTTCCTTTTTTAAACTATTAATGAAAGTTTTTAGTTTATTGATTCCTTTGTTTTTACCTAATGTCCCATTGCTGTTCTAGGAAGATATTCCAACATCTTCCTAGAACAGTAATATCTTCTTAGGTTCCTCTTGGCTGGGACAGTTTCTCAAAATATCCAGTTTTTAGAGACGTTGGCAGTTTTGAGGAGTGCCGGCCAAATATAGGTAGCATAGAACCCTCTTTGTTGGTCTTTGTCCAGAGTTTTTCTCATGACTACACCACACTGATGTCCCCCACTCTCCTCTGGGTGGGGGTGAAGGTCAAAGGTTGATGCTACTTCCTTCATCATATCAGAGCTCATACTATCAACACGAATTGTAACTATTGGTGTTGACGTTCCTCACCTGGCTGGAGTATCGTTTGCCAGGCTTCTCCACAGTAAAGTTACTCTCTCACCCCTTTCCATATGGTGCTCTGTGGAAGGAAGTCACTGAGGAGTGTGATGTTCTGCTATCTTTAAAGTAGAATATCTACATAACTTATTTGGAATTATTCTTCACAGGAGATCTGACTTGTGTATCTCATTTATTGAAATATTTATATCAATGTGAACTCACAAATATTTATTTTATGCTTTGGGCTATAATCTATTTATTTTGTTGCTCAAATTGTTTCAACTTTTCCATTTTGAGCTCTTTGAGTTGCCTCCTTACCCCTTTAATTAACCCCCTTAATGTAAGGGAGTTTGCTTGTATAAGCTCTTTTTACTGTCTGGCACTATGAGATGCTCCAGGCTCATCTTGGGTGTTCCCTACCCCAACCCTAGATTCATTCATTTTCTCCAAAGATTTATGATTCCTTTTATTGGAGAATGGTGTTAGAAACCATGATTTGGGCATTTGGTATGCTTTGTTGCTACTGGTGTGCCGTTTCTTTTATGTCCTCTCAGCTGACAGAGTGAAGAATTATATGTTTGTGTACTAAACTGCATTTATACATATCTATAAATATATAAATAGATTTATAGATAAGGATGTAGTCTGTAATACTAAAGTAAAAAAAAAAACAAAACAAAACAACAATATACCAGCTCTGTGCTCTAGTTGATAAAGCTATTCCAACAGGGGGACAGGGTAACAATTCTGATACTGTTAAACAAGGATCCCAGAAATGAACAAGTTAGCGTGTGCATGGTGAATGGTTGGAGCCGAGTTTCATAAAGATCAACAAGGGGGATGATCCCTGTGGTGATAGATTAGTGTTGGAAACACCAGGAAGAATTGATGTTAAACTTAATGTGGATATGATGATTACATATAGAAGTATTTCCTTTCTTTTTTATTAATTTACATTGATTTTTCTCTCTTTTAATCTGATTTTAATATTGAATTTGTGTACTACGTTTGCTTGTTTTCTGATATATATTTAAAGCTACAAGTTAATTTTTTAAAATACTTCTTTATAATCCAGAAAGTTATCGTTAGGCTGTAGGTATATTCCTCATGACTTCTCCCTCATCCCAAGAATATTATTTTTTTTTTAGTTTCATATACATGGTATTTCATATTGCTTTTGATTTTTACTTTTTAACCTTTATTATTTATTTGTGTAACTTTGTATTGTTAAAGTGGTTTTAGAGTTACAAAATTGAGAGAAAGGTGCTGAGATTTTTCATATACCCCTATCCCCTCGCATGCACGGCCTCGCCTATTACCAACATCACTCACCTGAATAGTACATTTTCTCCCCAAGGACAAACTTCCAGTGATACATATAATCACTTGAAGTCCATCGGTTACTTCGGGGTTCACTTTTGGTGGTGCACATTCTATGACTGGATAAATGCGTAATGACATGTATCTATTACAGTCTTAAGGGTATTTTCAGTGCCCTAACAATCCTGTGTACTCCATGTATTTTTCTCACCAACTGTCCCTGCCCCTGGCAGTGAGTAATCTTTTATTGTCTCCATAGTTTTGCATTTTTCAGATTGTTATACAGTTAGAATCATATACTGTGTCACTTTTTCAGATTGGCTTCTTTCACTACGTAATATGCTCTTAAGATTCCTCCACATCTTTTCATGGCTTTATAGCTCATCTCTTTTTAGCACTGAAGAATATCTCATTGCCTGGATGTCTCAGAGTTTGTTGATCCATTCACTTACTAAAGGCCATCTTGTTTCTTTCCAGAATTTGGCAATTATGAATAAAGCTGCCATAAACACACCTGCTGTGGTCCAGCCACAGCAAGGTCCAGGGGGTACCGAAGGTGGGTAAGGTGTCGGCGATGGGAGACAGACAACAACACGACTCAGAGGACAGTGAGGTTCTGTTCCAATTTATTTACAAAGCAAGCAAGGTTTTATACTTTCATTTTTGGCAAAGGTTGACATTTGTGGTTACAGTTGATTATAGAAGCGGAAAACCCAAAACCCAGATATAAATTCCATTAATCTAAATACCATCGCGGAAAAGAATATATTGCCCTTAAGGGTGATAAACAATTTAATTATATAAGCGAGGTTTGACAATGACTATATTCTGAGTTATCCTTTCTTATAACAATTTTGTTATATTGATTTAATTTTTCTTCAGGAGTTTAGCAAGTTCTTTTTCCAAATGGTTAGTTCACTCTGGACATCTTTTGTACCCTATGATTAATTGTTTAGTAATAAATATTTTTTGTTCTTTGGATAACAAACACCAAGGTGGTCGAGATTGAGCTAATCTATCCATGAAACTTAAACTATTAAAAGGCACATGTATTCCGTCTTTGTTAACCATTAAATTTATTACTACATTCTGGACATGCACTAGTGGATGGGGTGGGGGAACTCGGCATTTCTTCAGAATTTCTCTTATC
Organism: Trachops cirrhosus; assembly: GCA_028533065.1. Taxonomy (NCBI): domain Eukaryota; kingdom Metazoa; phylum Chordata; class Mammalia; order Chiroptera; family Phyllostomidae; genus Trachops; species Trachops cirrhosus. The sequence goes on along the minus strand of CM052541.1, from coordinate 53,640,870 downwards.
ATTTTTATTAAACATTAACTCACCCTGAGCTGTGTTTTGCACATTTCTCATGTTAGTTAGACTCAGAAGAAAAACCAAAACTGTTCCTAGTACTAATGTTCCAGTAATAGTGATTAAACCCACTCCCATGCCACGTCCTCTTCCTGGAAGATGAATTCCTTGAATCCCCTCTTTCCATGTCCGGACCTTGTCAGACAACATGGCTGGAAGAGGACGCAGCACACACCTGTGTGCAAGCTTTTGTGTGGGCATAGTTTTCAATTCCTTTGAGTAAATGCCAAGAACTATGATAGCTGGATTGCAATTCCAAGAGTATGTTTAGATTTACTTAAAAAATGATAAACTGTCTAACAAGGTGACTGTACCTTTTTGTATTCCCACAAGCAATGAACAAGAGTTCCTGTTGACCCATATCCTTGCTAGCATTTGATATTATCTATTTTCCAGATTTTGGTCATTCTGATAGGTAGATAGTGGCATCTCATTTTATTTGCATCTCTTTGATGTCATATGATGTGGACCATCTTTTGTTATGCTGATTTGCTTTCTGTATATCTTTTTTGCCTTTTCTATTTTTCATGTAAGACAAAGTTTCAGGGGAATCACTCGTCCATGCTACCTTGAAGACCTCAGATGCAGACCTCAGATGTCCTATAGACAGAGGTTTAAACAGTGGCCTGTCTTAGCTTTAGTCATTGTCCTAATGATTTTCTGGGTACATGAGAGTGTGGGAGACCTTCAAGGGGCTTCTATGCAGCCATTGCCCAGTCATCTCTTCATCTCCCCTAGAAGGCTGTTATGCCTGTTCTCATCAGCTCTGTTCTCACACCCTCGGGACAGAGCTGTGGAATACAAAATCACGCAGTTGCATGCTAAGTTTGCTTCCTCAGTGACAGGATATCTCACAACTCACACGGGGCTTGTTTAGCTCTTTTCTCCAGTGTCCTTTTTACTGTGCTGGACAAGGACCCAGGGAATTGGCACCTTGGCTTATTCTTTTTTGCTGTGAATGTAAGTAATGAACTTTCTAAATCTAAAAGTGACTCATGGTAGCTTTACCAGGTAAAATTGTCAGGTCTTGCTTGGTCTTATGTATGAACTCCATGATATTGTTTTAAATGCAATGTTTAGTATGAATTCATTTTTGTCAATATTTGTACATGTGTCAGAAGAATAGACAACCAGATGTAAAATCTCTCTATAGAGATTACTTTGTGTTTTTGATTGAAAATTCTTTTTGTCCATGGATTGTGTTGGAAAGAATTGATATTTTTGCAATATTGAGAGATCCAATTCATGGATGAATTGGAGATTGGATAAATCACTATATTGCTCCATTTATATAGGACTTCTTTAATTCCCCTCAACAATATTTGCAGTTTTTATGTAGAGGTCTTACAAACTTAATTGGATTTTCCTTTAGTACTTCATGTTTTTTATGTTATTTACATTTCTATCTGCTTATTGCTGATATTTTAGAAATGCCGTTAATTTTTGTATATTTCCCTTTTATTCAGCTACCTTCCTACAAAATCTCTATTTTCTACATACACATGCAAGCCATTTGCAAAACATATAACTTAAGTTTTTGCTTTGTAAAGTTTTTGTTCTCAATTTCTTGCATTGCTAAGATTCTGGTAATGTCTTCTGCAAGCAGTGTTTAGCTTCATCCATGTCTTGTTCTTGATAACCAGAGAAAAGTTTTCAATAGTTCACCATTAATTATGATATATAGTGACTTTTTAAAAGATATTCTTTATCAGGTTAAGAAAGTTTCTATTTCTTGGTTGCTAAGAAAATATATTTCCTAATTTCAATTGTGTTTCTAAGTAACAATGACTGAATATTTAGTAATAAAAATATTTTGAGGGGGAGTTTAAGATACAGGATGCAAAATTCCTAAAATTTTAGTGGCACATTCTGAAACACACAGATGAAATGACATAATCCTAGGGATTGCTTTGAAATAATAGGAGAAAGGGAAGTGTATGGCTGTGGTCAAGGCAGGGTTGCCTGTAGGTTCATGTTGGTTGGGGTTCATTTTATAGTTCCATTCTTTAATATGTTGGAAATCCTCTATAATAAAAAGGCAAAATTTAAAAATATTTTAAAATGAAATTTTCAACACATAATTACTTGAGATATATGTACTAAGTTTAATTCAGTTTGCCTCAACTTTTCCATTTACCTTTGTCAATAGCAACTGCTATTTTTCAATCTTATATAAGGTTCTTTGTAATTTCATTTTCCATGGCAAACTAACACAAAAGAAACAGAAAATAAAATGAGACACTGTGCCTGAAGTTTTAAAATCATTTTTGGCATATAATATGTGCCCAATAAAATTGGTCTCTAATTTGCTACTGAGATGATTATAAGCTTGGCTTCAAGTGAAACCATCATGGGAAAAGAGTTTCTCTTTTGCTGAATACAAAGAAAATGTATGGTTTTCTCCAGGATGGGGATAGTAAAATTTGCATATAGATAGTACTAAAATGCCTCTTTTCAGAACCAATATAGGAAATGCTCATTTAGTTATGTTTCAAAATCTTAGGTAATCCCCTTCATGAGTCTCAATTTAAACTATAAAGACTTTGGGAGAATCCAAAAAATTGAACTCAGAAATTTAGACTTCTTTTTTTAAAACATTTTAATATATTTATTTTTAGAGAGAGGGGAAGGAAAGGCAAAAGAGAGGGAGAGAAACATCAATGAGTGGTTGCCTCTCACGCAACCCCTGCAGGGGACCTGGCTGCCAGCCCAGGCATGTGCCCTGACTGGGAATCAAACAGGCAACCCTTTGGTTCTCAGGTCCATGCTCATCCACTTAGCCATCCCAGCCAGTACAGAAATTTAAACTTCTTTTTCCCTTTAATGCTTCCAGTCCAGACTTCAGGCATGAATGAGACTGGAGTTGATAGGATACAAGACCTTCAGAGACACTACCTTTTCTGTTGCTGTCCCCAGTTACTGACCAAACAACAGAAGTGATATGGAGATATATATTTTTAAAAATGAAAATATCCTTTTTAAATTCATACAAATATATTTGTAGATATGGAGGTTCAGAGCTAGTTACTCCAAGATGTGCATCTGTGATATGTCAAAAAGCAACCTTAGCCACTCAGGCTCAAGAGAAACACTTGCCCCACCCTTGACTACCTAGAAGAACTTGAATTAGGATCCTTGCCTATAATGAGAGATTGCCAGAGATAACTTTTTTTTGACCTATCTATATGACAGGCCAAATTTCTACTTACTAGACACCTGCACTTCTCATTGTCCTGAAATAACCCTTTAAAGCCTTTAAGGTGCATTACCTCATTCCTTGCTAATGTTATATACCTCAAGCCCACTTTCTATAGCTGAACTTTTTCTGCATGTGGGGTCTCTGACTCTTTTTTGTATGCAGGGTTCCCATCCACATGTATGTGTTAAATTTAGTTATTTTTACTTGTTACTCTGTCTCATGTTTACTTAAATATTAGGCCAGCAAAAAAAGCCTTGAAACTAGAAGAATATATCCCACAGAGATATATTCATGTTTAATATAAGTAGCACTTTTTCTATATGCTTGGGCATTCACTGATTCTCTTAACTCTACTTCAAGGTAGAGTTTTAATTCACTCAAGACCTAAACTGAGTTTAAGAATATGATAATATGTTTGAGAATAATCACATTCTACAGATGTCGATTTGGAGGTCACGTAGTCCAAACACCTGCAATTATAAGTGAGGAAACTTGGCACAGAGATGTTAAGTGTTTTGTGCACGGTTGCACATCAACTTAACTGTTAGTCATAAAATCATCAAAAAGTAGCTACGAACTGAAAGTTATAGTTGAAAAAGTTAAGAGCTGGATTCGGCCTTTGAAATTGCTTTGCCATCTCTCCTCATGTTGAGGGTAAAATAAGTAAGGCTGTGAGTTTGGGGAGACCAGGGATCAGGAACCACAGCCCTGGGCACCAGTTTATGCTTCTCTCCACGCTGTCGGCCACTATGTCTCCAGACATGTCTGCTACACAGTATTTGCAGTTGGGAACTACAATTTGTGTGGCACAGCACTTGGCACAACTGTAATTATATCTGCAGGTGTTTTACTACTGTTATTGTTTTAGAGAATTAAACAGTATTTTACACAGATATTTCAACTAAAGACTACTTCTATTTATTTGCTTGCCAGGTCTACTCTCCTTTCTGAGCAACCTCTCATTATTTCTGTTCTTCACCTTACTTTCCCTTGTAAAAGTTCCCCTTTATGTGGTTACCATGGAAATTGTTCTCTTCTCCCTCAATTTGTTGAGGAATTTGAAGCCATTTATTTCACAGAATGTATACCAAGCATTTCTAATTCTTCAGGAAGACATCCACCTTACGTGTTAATACTGAATTTATATAAACCCTTTTCCATTTAAAACATTTTCTTCACATTAAAATCTCACCATGCCCACAAAATCCTGACTTTTAGCTGCATGTAATTCATTACCACACAATCTCCGGTAGATGTCACTACTCACCATGTATTAGAGCAAGCAACCTCAGATGCCTTCCCTCAACAAATCCATGTTTTGACAAAACTATATTGCTTTACGGCTAATCAGATTATGGCTCTCTGTACTTCCACATAATAAGGTCTAGGCTAACCCTGTTACAAAAAATTAGGACATTAACAAACCAAATGCCTTACACTGAGACGCCCACTCAGTGAAGTGCACACTGCCCTTTATCGTGATGTTGCACCAGGGAGCCGACTTAGGAGACAGAAAACACAGGAAGTTACACACTATATTTGAAGCACGGATATTTAGTGTTTGACTTTCAGGGGCATGTGCCTCTTTTACAAGAAATCTCATTGGATTATTTCAAATTAGACCCTGAAAGCAAAGCAGTGGTCATATGCGTTTGTGGTGAATGGTGATTGACCACGGGCTTCCACTCACTTGGCAGACACAGGAAAATTGTTTCTCTATGAAACTACGAAAGGTACATTCAAGATCTCATTTAAACACCTTATTTTAAGATTGAGAAACTGAGTGTCATAGATGATAGGTAGCCTGGCCAAAGTCCCAGAGGACAGTGTAGGTGTTACCTCAAGGAACCCGTGGTTACCCAGATACTGTTACCAAAACAAGCCCCCTTCCCTGTGGTCTTTGTCACTGTGGTCCTTCTTGTCAACCACCAGGAGTTAGGAACTGTGGCTCTCAATGCCAGAGTTTGATAAAAAGGAAAGGAATTATTTATTCAAAAGTTATACAGGTTTAGAGTAATGGCAGAATGTTGCCGTTAAAATCCCAAAGTCCCTTTGAAACACCTACAAACATAGACACACAGTCCTCCCATCCCCCCTTTGCCCAGTCAGGCCAGTCAGGAGTCCCGTATCTCAGGAAAAGAAATAGAAGGTCATAGCTCAGCTGGACTCCCTGTTCCTCCCAGTAATCTGTGTTCAGCTGGGTAGGTCTCCTGCAGACCCAGCACCATCAGCTGTGTTCGCTGGATCTCCACTTCTTAATCCAAAACCACGCAGCACCTCCTCATGGCCCACCAGTGAGAGTCTTTTCACAACCTTTGTTTCCCACAGGGTCTCCCATTGTCCTCTTGTCCCTCGTGATGGCCCACCTTTAGTTTAAATCCCAGCCTGGACCTCTCTGAAACCCCATTTCCGACTCCTCCCACAATCCCACAATCGGCTACACCTGCTGATACTCCCATAGTTTCTGCCTTTCTTGGCTGCCATAGTTAGTCCGGGCAGGTGTGGCCCCATGCCCTGGATGGAACCATCTCCAAGCTCTCCTGCAGATGTGGTTGGGCAGGGGGTGTGGCTGCCTCCTAGTTACACCATGGGACAAAGTTATGCAAACCTTCTGGCTTCACTCAGGCTGGATGCTATCCTGCTGTTATTGAAATGCAAAATAACTCTCAGTGGCCCTGCTCCATCCCCCAAGCAGGGCCTATGGGGGTTACCCTATATTCCCAGATACCTTAAGTTCCAGACCCCGTTACAAATTCCCTCTTTTGGGGGCCTTTGGGCCTCCCAGCCTACACCCTGTTACATAGAAAGAACTGGGATTTTCATAACATTAGCGGTTTTACATTTCTCTTAGAAATGAAAAGCTAAGTTGCTTAGCCTAATTAGATAAAGAACATCAATATTTAAGATGCTATAGCAGCTAGGCAAGGAAAATGTGTGCATAACAAATCTTGTACCACAACTTTGTTGGCAAACAAAACCATAATAATTTTATTTGTTGAACACTTTAAATAACTGTTGTATATAGTTGTATATACATATATACATGTATATAAATAACTGTTGTATATAGTTATGTTGATCATCTTGCATAATTCTCACCAGTATATTACATGTTGCTTATTTTTCTAAATAATAAAATTATGGTGGTAGTTATGAAGCATTGTTGTTAGTGAGAGAAATTGTGAATGGTCAGAGACATAGAATAATAATAATAATGCTAAGAACATTTACTGAACACCTACTATAGGCTGGGAAAAAATAATAAACGTAACATTAATTGATCACTTACTATATATCAGTCATTTTGCTAGACTCTTTACACAATCACATATATCTGTTATATTTAAAAGAGCTCTGAAAAATAAATGCCACTGTTATTAATTTATATAGGGAGAAGCAAGAGATTCAAGAAGGCAAGTAAATTGTGCAGAGTTACCTGCCCGCTAAGAGTTACAGCAAACATTTGAATCCAAAATCCAGGCTCTGTAAATGCCTCCCAGATGTCACAAGGCCTAGGAGAGGTGTGGGGTAAGTGGTAAATACATATACATACACATATACATATGCATGCATTTATATAAAGATGTGTGTGTATGTGTATATGCACACATACACACACATGTAATTCATTATCAAATATATTCATTAGGTAAATAATTCTAGAACTGGGGATTTGATTGTAGAAAAAGTAAAAAAATGTACTAAATAAGAATCTTAACCTATCTTTTTTTCTGGTTCTAAAAATGACACACTCTTGAAAAAAACAAAGGAAGGAAAGTGTAAAAAAAAAAAAAGTGATTCCTCCCTGAAAAACAAACTTGCAGAAGCTTTCATTCTCCAGTGAAGGATGATAATGATGGTGGGAGGGGTGCAGGAGAGGGGCATTGACTATCTAAAAAGCCAGTGTTTGCTCTCAAATAACAAAAACGATTCTGGAGCTTTGGGGAGAAGCTAAAGTTGAACAGAAAGATGAAGGTTAATGAAAAGTGATAAAATGCCTGTTTTATATAGCCATCATTGGCTGTAAGCTTTGTGTCTTTTAGCAAGTTATGATACAGTTACTTTTTGGAAAAACAGTCCTTTTTATATCTGTGTTACCTTGGGCAAATTACTTAATGCCCTTGTGTTTCAGTTTCCTCATCTATAAAGTGAGGGTGAAGGACAAGATTATCTACTGTACTTCCTTCAAACTTCAAAACCAAGAATTTTAAATAATATTATTGCCATTGTTGTTTAATGTAAGAAAATTGTGGCAATTGATAGACTGAAGAAATCATCCTCCATTTGTTTAAATCCCCCAAACAATGGGCTCTTATTCACTTTGAAGTACTGATTTGCAGGATCTGCAAATACTAAGAGGGTGTGTCATTGTTTGGACTACTTCACCAGGAACTTCCGAGACACTGAAACAAAGAGGCAGATTAAAGGCAATTCAAAAGCACAGCAAACGTTTAACACAACTTTGCATTGAAATGCTAATACATAGCCTCAGACTACAAGAAAAGAAAGCCAGAGAAGGGCTTTGCTTATTTCCTGCTCTGCCACTTGCTAATTTTAAGTGCAACTCCTTGTGCCTTCTTTCTCTCCTCTCTAAAATGCTAATGTCTTTAGCTCATAGAATTGTCATGATGATCTGGTGTTGTAAGGATTTAAAATAGTGCTGTGTGATCATCCTTACCATTGCCATTACCTAAAATAAATATTATCAATGTTACTACTAATTTATTCATCCTGAACTTGCTTCTCTGCATATGAGGAGGCTATTTTTAAGTCATTTTAGATAACTAATCTAAGATATCTGATTACAATGATCTCATTTTGCCCTTGTCTGTTTTGATTTTTGTTTTGGTTTTGTCATAATCTCTAGCAGATGCGATTTTAAAATTTCTTATGGAAGCACATTCATGAGAAGGACTCTAGTTGACTAGATTAATTCTGTATCCCCCCCTTGGACAGTACTTTACTAATTTATTTTATGCTGTTAATACAAACTCATTTTAATCTAGCTCAGTTGCCAAACTCCATGATTATGATTCTATGCCAAATTCATCTACATATTTGCCTAGAAACACATTTCCTCATGGGGATAGGTGTTATAGAATGCTCTGTTCCCTTTAGGTTATTATGCAGTGATCCTGACGGTATATCCTCACTTCACCTTCTTCCCTTTCTTTCCCCTTCTCTCCCCTTTGCCTTCTGTTTTTTCTCCATCAAAGGTTATTTACTACCTTTGAACCAAAGACACTGACATAATCTGATCCACTTCATCGGAGGACAAATCAGGTGACAGCTTCTGTTTAATTTGTGGAGCTATGCCAAAAAAAATCTCAATCCCAACCCAAGAAAATTTCCTTCCCTTCATCCGATGAAATTCCCGGATTAGAAATCCCTTTCTCCGTGTAAATCGATAACCTCGCCAGGCCATCTCTTTCAAAATAAAGATACTCGAGGGAGTGTCCATAATGAAGCTCTTAACACCTCTGTGAGAATGATTTTCATCAGCTTTTTCCCACCGCGAAAGGACAGCCTGACATTGTAAGTCAGGCTTGGATTGTATGGGGTTGCACAGACACCTAGACCAAAATAAATAAATAAATACATAAAAATAAAAATTAGGATTGGCTTCAGAAAAATAGGAGGGGAGATTTGCATAGAGTTCAAATGTTTGTAAAGCCACCTTTGTGAGAGCACTTTCACAAAAGGGACATGCATTTTCTAATCAAAGTATCCCTAAGGTACAAAGTATGAAAGAGAGGAAGAGGGATAGAGGCTACAGTTTGTCCCCACCAGTTGCTCCAATGAACAAATAAATCGTGCAAGCAAAAGTTGGTGGTGACCGAGGTATCAGGGACAGACACAAAGGCAGAAACGGCAGGTGAGTATGTGGAGCATATATATGAATATTATAGTGAGGAAGGTCGCTGAGTGAACAAGTAAGAATCCAGGTTCCTGGAGCCAAACCCCACCTTCAGTACCTGTAGAAGGCACCCAAGTAAGGATCATTTTAGCCACGTGTGTGTGGACATAGTGTTTAGAAGTCAACAGCAGAGCAGGTGCTACACAGAGGACAGAAGCTACTCAGAATGCTGACTGCCCACACACTGGAAGGGGACATTTAGAGAAATAACAACTGCATATTCCTATCTCTGTAACTACTCCCTTCCTGCCTGCTGCAGAACTTGCCTTGTTCTCAAGTTGTCACAGAAAAACAAGGTAGAAATTCTAGCTTTATGGTTTCCAGGGGACAACTGATCTATTTATTGTCTGCTTGATTCTGCTCCAAGGAACCACGTGTTACTGCTGTGGCTCAAGCTACAGGGCAGTGGGGCGCTCTGTCTTCCCTTTGATCTGCATCAGCCATGCAAATCAGTGTTCTCTCAGTCACTCAGGACCTGAAGCCAAGCCAAGCCAAGCCAACCGAGGCTCGAAGACTGCACATCTGCCCTCTTTTTCATTGCATTCTTGGTTGTTTTTCCAGAGAACTTTCAGAGAAGGTTTTATTAGCTGTATACTGATGCTCTTCTCTTAGCTGATGCAGGGCAGAAAACAAAACTGGGCAAAATTAGAAAGCACTAGTGCAAATTTGATTCTATCTGTTGAAAATTTCCTCAACCAATACATTAAAATTTTTCACATTTATTCTAAGTTAAAATGTTTTAAGCCTTTCTTTAGGTCATTACAAATTGAAACAAACAAGTTTAAAATCTTGCCTCTAAAAAGAATTGTTTCCTAATGACTTTTGTGCATAAACTCTGCAGAATCATTGCTAAGGACTCATCTAGGGGTTATTGGCATTGTTTCCAGATCTACAATCCATTTCTAAAGAAAACAACATTAAAATGAAAATAGAACCAACTGTATGGGAAAACATATTTGTCAATGATACCTTGGACCAGGGTCTGATCTCCAAAATATATAAATAACTCACATGACTGCACTCCAGGAAGACAAACAACCCAATTAAAAAATGGGCAAAGGACTTGAACAGTTCTCCAAGGAGGACATACAGAGGGCCCAGAGACATATGAAAGGATGCTCAGCATTGCTAGCCATCAGAAAGATGCAAATTAAAACCACACTGAGATACCATTTCTGATTATTCTTAAGTCAGTTTGTAAAAAATAAATATAAAAATAAAAATAAATTCATTGTTTAGGATTCCAGCGCTCCCTGAGAACTCAGCTGTTCCTTGTGTGTAGATGAGTACTTTATGGACATAATTTCACTCCATTTACGTTGAGTGGGTAATGTATAAGAGGTCAGGCCTGTGGAGCAAATGAAACACCCCACTGAAGCAGTGAAGTTATAGTACAACCTATGTGTCTTATCAAAGAATAACATAACCAAAAGGAAATGATGAGACCATATCCTATAAGTTTTTTAAATGCTATTTGAACATAAATAATATAATAACTCCAAACCACGTTCAAAGATATATTCCTTACTTCTGATTCTGAAAGAGTATAAAATATTTAAAATTAAATTTGATCTCCTTTTCTTGCAAAAAGTTGGGCAAAATTTGAGCAAGAGAATCATTGACCAGAGACAATTTTAAATTATTCCGTCTTCCTTTGGGTCTCCTTTTAAAAGAGTTAAGGAGCAATAAGTGCATTCTCACCTACTTACTAAGCCTAATTCATATAGCTCAAAACTAAGAAAGTTTTTTTCACTTTTTTTCTCTGGAAATTCTTACAGTGACTCATTCAAACGAAAGGAAAATGGATAATATGGTTGACTATCCCCAGATAGTTTGTCAATGATTTGCATACTGTGTTTCTCAACTCTCTGAGGTTGGCAAGGCAGGATACGTGTAATACTATTTTCTCCAGCTTATAGCTGGAAATAAAACTGAGGTGCAAGATGACGTGACTGGCACAAGGACATTCAACTTGTAATTGGCATAGTCAAACTTGAATGGTGGTGTGTGTCTTCCAAGTTTCTGGTGAGTTCTTAAATGCTGTCTCATTTACAAAACATGTCTATTCCTCTGGAGAAAGTTCTCCCACACTGAGATGCTCCTTATAACTAGGCCGCTATCTTGTAACTTACAAGAGTGTCATGATTTTATCCTCTGGCTGGGAGACAAAAGTATCTATTTTATCCACATAATGGAAAAGAAAGAGTACCCAAGGATTATAGGATTTCTGAGCAGTGGCACAGGGCCTGCCATGACCTTTCAGTGAACTTGAGCCTGTGCAGCAGGTTGGGGAGCCCCAGAGTGGTCAGGTGACCACATTGCCATCTGCAGTCCTGGAATGGTCATCTGGCCAGTGCTGACCTTTCGGAACATGATCCAGTGAAATCCAAACCTGAGAGCGGCTGGCAGGCAAAATCTGCTCCTCAATGTCAGTTTCACTGCTGAGTCGTTTAATTGTCCACTACAACTTTTAAAGGGCCCATTAGGCTCAGGTCATGAACTTCCCATTTACCATTAATGGATAATCAAATCCTATTTGATTAAAAATGCCTTTGTCTTAATTGTATTTCCTTCATAAGTATAAACACCTAAGACTTTGCTAACAAATTTTACTAGAATGGCATCCTTTTATAAAAACTGATTTAAGAAACTAGAACCTATTGTTGAAACTGCCCTATCAGGGAATATAATTTTATTAAAATCATATCCCCTAACCACATAAATATGATACATATTGCAATGGTGTCTCAGTATAGTAATATAGTGGATTTTAATCATTTATTCTCTGACAACTTTTTAAAATGCAAGGCTTAAACTATATTTCTTACCTGGAATATAGCTTTTCCCATCCCATAAACCCTAAAAGTTTACTAGACATTTACATAATGATCTTTCATTCATTCATTCACCAAAAATTTACTGAAGATGACAGTTGCTATGTTGTGCTATGTACCAGGACAATAAAGAAGAAAAACACTGTATTCACAGGAAGCTTACACCTTAGTTGGGATAGAAGACCTATAAAGAAAACCCTTCTGCACTGTCGGTGGGAACGCAGACTGGTGCAGCCACTGTGGAACACAGCATGGAGTTTCCACAAAAATTAACAATGAAACTGCCCTATGACCCAGCAATTCCACTTTTGGCAATACATCTGAAGAAACCCAAAACACTAATTCAAAAGAATGTATGCATGTCTATGTTCACTGCAGTGTTTTTTACAATAGTCAGGTCTGGAAACAACCCAAATGCCCAGCAGTAGATGAGTGGGGAAAAAAAAAACAAAACTGTGATACATTTACACAATGGATTACTACTCAGCTATCAAGAAGATCTTAGCTCTTGACAGCATGGATGGACCTAGAGGGTATTATGCTGAGTGAAACACCAGTCAGAGAAAGGCAAGTACCACATGATTTTACATATATGTGGAATCTAATGAACATAGTAGACAAAAGAAATAGAAACAGATTTGCCCTGGCTGGTGTGGTTCAGTAGATTGACCACCAGACTGAAAAGCAAGGGTCGCCGGTTCAATTCCCAGTCAGGGCACATGCCTGGGTTCAGGCCAGGTACACAGTAGGGGTCACTCCGGAGGCAACCATACATGGATGTTTCTCTTCCTGTCTTTCCCCTTCTGCTCCCCTCTCTCTAAAAATAAATAAATAAAATATTAAAAAAATTCATAGATACAGAGAACAGACTGGCAGTTGTCAGAGGAGAGGGGACCTGTGGCGCTGGGTCAAATAGGTGAAGGGAACCACATATACACAGACAGCAGTATGGTGATTACCAGAGAAGGGGGTTGGGCACAGGTGAAATGAGTAAGTGGGGGATAGATGGCAGGAGACTAGACTTAGGATTGTGAGTACATAATGCAATATGCACATGATGTATCCAATACAATTTTATTGACCAAGGTAACCCCAATAAATTCAATAAAAAAAGAAAAAGGAAGAAAATGTTTTTAAAAAGATCTATAAAGATATCATGATAAGAAAATCTGGAAATAAAAGGCTATTTATTAAGGGGGATAAACAGTAATGGAAAAGTACAAAAAAAAATTTTAAAAAGGCTATTTATACTTATGGTATCACTGAGTATATGAGGCTGATACCTCCCAGTGTAAAAAGTTAAGGAGAGCTTAGAACATGTTGAATTTGAGCTGCTAAAAAAAATCCAGGAGAAAATGACTAGAAAGGAACTCAATCTCCAGAGTAAGGTTATGCTGGTGTTATACATGTTGGAGTGAGCTTCATGTAAGTAATACATGAAGCCGTGCACATTTATGACAGAAAGAAAAAAGAAGTTCAAGGAGAGGCCGGCCATTGAAGAAAACCTGCATTTAAGGTATATAATAAATTAAAACTGTAAATAACATGAAAACCCTAAAGCATAGTATCATTGCCCCTCAGGGAGAAAAAAACTTAAAATGTAGTGAAATAATAGTGAAGTCCTCGTGATATTTCAATAACTAACAGTAATAACATTAACCAAAATCCATATTAGTTGGAAAAACCATTGGTCTTGATTTGAAATTGAATAGTGTGGATTCAAGGTTCTGTCTAATACTTTCTTTGGACCCAAAGATAGTAACTTATTTATTCCAGATTCTACTTTCCCCAAATCTAAAATAAAGATAGGATTGAAAGTCCTGAATACCTCCCTTTGAATGAGGTTTCTGGGTATGATAAAACTGGCATTTCTTGAAAAAATTACTCTGTAATATATATATCATGTTCTTTAAAAACTTGTACCACATAACCCTAAGGTAATTCTCGAGAGAGGCTATTAGTCTGTTGTGTCACAGGATATTATGTTATTAATAATACACAGATGAAAGAAAATTGTCCAGTTAATGTGGTTAGCTAGAGACACAAATTGAGAGTCAAGATTCATTGTTTCTATTTTGAGCTCCGCCACTGACTCTGAGCTTTCAGAAGTCACATATTCTTCAAAATAATATTGATCCCTCACAGGCATACTGGATTTTAAAACCAGATAATTTGAAAGTTGTTTGAGATCTTCTGAAGCAGCAGCATTAATAATTTTTCAATTACCAATGGATCTTGCAAGTTTTCAAAAGTGTGTGTCAGGTGTATCCTATTATGTACCCACCTTGCAGAGAAAAGCTTTAAAATATTTTACCTTTAGATAGAGACATTTTTAAAAGATCAATTTACTAAGTGAGCTATGAATTAAAATATCATGAACATGCTCTCATCAGTCCGTAAAAGGACTAGGATCTGAGGTAGATATTTAAACAGCAGTTCTTAATAAAAGGTAATAAAGAATTATGTAATGAGTATGTTTTAAAATAAATGCACCTGAGATGCAAACTTTTATAAAATATCAGATTAATGTTAATTTTGAGATAAATTACAGTTTCAAATGATGTCCATGTTTTAAAAGTTAGTCAGAAAATAATGTGTATATATACAGGGCCAGGCACAAATAACACCCCTTTTTTATTACAAAATCATAAGTATGTAATTCTGTAATATAACATCACACTCAAGCACACTATATGAAATTTCAGATAAAGTGTTCAAATTAAAACTATAAATTATTACGCCCAGATTATTACCCTACCAACCACACTCAAGCAGGCGTTAGTGCTGCCGGACACAGAACTTGAAACACTGACACATTCTCTGTCGAGGCTGCCGAGGAGTCTTGTCTGGGTGGCTCGTGGCTCCAGGAGTTGCCTCGGTGCTTCTGTTTCTCTGTTGGAGTCCCATTCAAGCTGTCACAGCTTGGGAAGAACTGGGCTTTGGTTTTTTAAATACCTTTCATTTTCCTACGAGTAGTCAAGTTTTGAAAATTTAAACGTGATAAAACTGCATGGGACATGACACAGTTCAGTTTTGACTGTTTAATAATCCACAACTTAATACCAATAAGAGATTAAGATAGAAAAAATAGTTATTACTGGAAAAAATTATAGTGTGGGGTATGGATAGCCCCAAATCGTCCTCTTTCTCTTGAGATTAGTTACATTAGGGTCCCTTTAAATTGCTTAAAAGGAAATGGAAAATAATTCAAGCTGTGATTATATAAGATGTTACCAACAGTATCAATATATCAAGTGTAAAATTATATATTGTATATAAATATGCATTATATAGAATTATATGTATATAATTCATATATATCTTAAAACAGTGTTTAGGATTTTTAAAGCAATTAATACCTCTCTTGAATTGATGATGTTCATTATTTTTATCATTTTTCTTTATATTTTATAGACAAGCACAGCAGGGTTTATAATTTCCATAACCCGATAATAATGAATTATATGACTTTCAGAGTTACAGCTCCTATGAACAGGGAAATAACATTCTAACATTACGCAGCATTCAGAGCAGGGCCTGTCCGCTCCTATCATGCCTTACCCTATCACCTTTCCTGTTCTCTCTTTCCTACTTCAGGCTCCAAACTGCCATTCCCATCCTCTTTCACTTGAACCAGTAAGAACTCACATAAGTATTGTTAGAGTGTTAGAATCTGTTGAAGGAGTTTGTTGAGAAAAGTCAAGGACTATGAACAAACACTCATCTACAAGATAATTATTATATCAATGATAATACTGTTGATATTAGCAAAAAGGTCGGATATAATTTTATCTATCTATGGAAGATGGGCTAAACAATAGTACAGTGACATACTGGAACACTATTCAGGGAGCTTTTATAATACTGAAAGTAAGGTAAAGACCAGTATATACAGTGTGTTATCTTTTGTATACTAAAGGGTTTAAATAAACTAGAAAGATAAGAAAGAATAAATAAAAATAATCATTTATGGAAATAGATTGGGATGGGGTAGTAATGAAACTTATCAATATATTTTTTGAGCCACGAGAATACTTTACTTTGTGATAAAATGCAGAGAAGCACTTAAATGTTTGTTGAATGAATACATGATTGAATAAACCAGAAGACTCAATGCTAGTTAGCAACCCAGACAAATTAAAAAGCTTATTTAATTTCCCTAGCTATGGCCACTATACTCTGAATGTTTACTTCTTTAACACTCAGTGGACCAAGTTCTCATTAAAATGCATAATTCATTCAGAATATTACCTTGTTCTGAAACATCTTTATTATTAGACTTTATTCTTATTTTTTAAATAGAGTTTAAACTATTCTAGAGTGGAGATGATTTCTTATGTTTGTTTTTATTCTTTCTCCATCATTTCTTATAAAGCCTTGATAATAGCTAACATTCAATAAATCAACACCCTCTATAAATTTTACTAATGTGTCATATATGTGATGCTTATTATAGGACATAAAATTTAGATATCTTTTATCTTCATTCAAATTAATTGAGTCATATCATTTTACAATGATATGAGTCCTGGTGATATGTCATATATTCAGAAATAGTGGCTTTTGGATGCATTCCAGGTTAGGATAAATGCCTAACTTTCTTTAGATGACCCAATTAAAATATGTGGAGATAATGGATAGTTCTTTGGTGTCCTCAGTCCTCATACTACTATTATGTGTATTCTCTCAGAGAAATATGTTTTTATATTTTTTTCTTTCTTTTCAGGGTAACTGAGGTGTCTCTCCTTATCACCTGGAAGCATCATTCCACCACTCCTTATAACCAAAACAAACAATAAAAAGAAAAACAAAAACATATCTGATACATTGGCTAATACCTTTGAATATTATTAGCTAACACTTTCTAGCACAAAGTGTAGTGTTTATTTTATGAAGAGTTTCTGTTTCAAGTCCTTTATTTGGACTGCCCCCATTGCCTTTCTCTCAAGCTTCCTTAGGATCAAGGCTCATGAGGCTTAGGACCAATGCCTCATAGAGAAGGCCTCTTTTCTGCTTTTTTTAATTGAGAAAGGTCATTTTCTCCTCCCTCCCTCCCTTCCCTCCTTCCTTCCTTCCTTCCTTCCTTCCTTCCTTCCTTCCTTCCTTCCTTCCCTATTTATTTATTTTAAAAGTCTGATTCTTGCCCTGGCTGGTGTGGCTCAGTGGGTTGAGTACCGGCCTGAGAACCTAAAGGTCTCTGGTTCAGTTCCCAGTCAGGGTACATGCCTGGGTTGTGGCCCAGGTCTCCAGTAGGGGGCATGTGACAGGTGACCACACATTGATGTTTCTCTACCTCTCTCCTTCCCTTCTGCTCTCTCTAAAAATAAGTAAATAAATTTTTTTAAAAGCCTGATTCTTGCTTTAGAATAAACAGAGATGTACACAGTATTTGCTTTTATTCAGGGTAATGTTAAGCAAGTAAAAGGCACTCAGTAATGAATACATATTAAGGTTTCAATTTTTAAATTTATATGGTGAAGGCTAATTGTATACAATATATTTGGTCATTAACAAAAATTATTATTGGAAGTATTATTTATCTACACTTATTTAAGCTAGAGCATCAACAGATGTTACCATGAGAGGATGAATGGTACCTATAATGATATTTGTTAAGTACCTGAAAGTGAGAAAGCTTGGGAGTGTAAAAGAAGTGTATTTGCAGATGTTTGGAGAGTAAACTTTTAAAATGCTTTATGGAAGAGACAAGGTTTCAACAAATGTTGTAAGAATTTGAAAGGCTATGACAACAGAAAAGACGAAATGACCATTCTATAGAGCATCACTTTTCAACCAGTGTGCCTCAGAGAGGGGAAAAATGGAGACATCTGTAACAGGATAAGCAATAAAAATAAAGAAAAACAACACAAAACCTGACTATGCAATACCTGACTATTTAGTCAGAGGCACTGTCCTCTTTTCCTTAGGTTGTGAAATTTAAAAAAAAATGACAGCCAAAATGAGAATAGCCACACAGTGTGAACAAATCAAAATTATACCTATTGTTTTTGTGAGTGTCAAATTGGCAAAAAGCATATTATTTTGGTGTGCTGCGGAATTTTAGTAATCAGTTTATGCGTGCCCTGAGAGGAAAAAGTTTACTGTATAGGGTTTTCTGTAGGTTCAACTGGCTGATTAAGTTCATTAGACTGAAAAATGCAGTGCAGCTGAGAAAGAGAGAAGGCACAAATAAGAATTGGATCGAAAACAGAGAGTACAAACTTGAAGCCACGAATGTGTTTAATTTAGCTCACACTGAATTAGTTCCAACTCATACAAATTGCAGGTTTCACATAAGAATCCTATTTTCATCTTCTTTTTACAAAGCACACTGCAACCCTAGGAAGCTTGCCCTCCTGGCAGCTAATTACAGGCTATCTGTTTTACATGGAGTATATTCTCCAGAGCTCCTCTTAATTCCTACTTGGTAATTTTTTTCATAAACTTACTTGTGTGGGCCCTGTAGACACTTGAATTTACAAGTCCTGGTTTAAAGAAGTTTATCTTCCATCAACTAACTGGTACCAGTCTCCTTTTCTGTCTGATTCTATGTGGTTACTGATTTGGGATAGCAAATTGTACCAAAATCAGAATAACCACCATTATTATCAAGAGAGCATGTTAAAAATGTGGATTTTAGTCCTTTCCCTTCAGTAGATTCAGTGGGGAACATTAGAGACATACATTTAACAAGTGTCCAAATGATTCACATGAATTTATTCTCTAACAGACTTTGGAAATTACTGAATGGGGATAAAGCACAAGGTACATTTAGTCAATTCTTACGTATAAGAGACTGAGCCTAAGCTCTTTCTAATTTATTCACAAATGTGACTGTAATAGCTTTGGCTCCTTGCCAGTGGTCCTGGGAATCTTGAGTTATCCCATTGGGTACTCTGGTAATGAATGTTACCAGAATGCATATCATATGAATACTGAATATAAATTTAAAGAAGCCCTATTATCATTTTTTTAAATACCTATCCTTTATGTATTGAAAGCCAAATGTCAGAGAAGAGATACGTCATTGTAATTAATCATCACTATCTATTGATATTAAGTCCTTATTATTAAGAATTTTCAAGATGGAGGGTATCTAGTCTAAATCAGAAGTGGAGGCCCGAGGGATTAAAGAACTGACTCAGGGTCACACAGATCAGCAGTGAGCGGTAAGCTGGTCTGAAACGCCAGTCTTCTGGGTTTTTGATCTTGGTTCCACCACAGTGATTCACACCAGGTACTAAGAACAGATGATGACGTGCACATTCAAGGGGACCAAGCTGTTTGGGGAGGGTTGAGTTCAGAGTTACAGTGGTACAAGGTGACAGGTGCTATCAATACATTCTTCCACTTTCCACCCCTTCTAGCATAAGAACAATCCAAGTATGTAGTTTAGCCTACTTTTACTAACTGAGAATATTAATTAAGATCTGTATATTAAAAAGTATAATAATAAAATTATATCAAATAATATTTTCTCCATTTAGACAGGAAACAAAATTTAAAATAGTTAGGGCTAACTTACAAAAACAAACCAACTATCTGATGAAAATAGTTACATGTAGAGATTAAAATTGGTAGGTTAATGTGATGTTCCTTGTGAGCCACCAGATGTCACTATTATAGGCATTATGTATCACTTTATATTAAGATTATTAGAGATTTTAGCTTTAACCAATGTTAACAATTCTGAGTCTATGATCATTGTGTATATTTTACAAAATACTTTTTATATTTTTAGAAAGCATATTCCATCATTGCTTTTTTAATAACTATTGACATGAGAAAATAAAATCAAGAAATAAGAAAGATTGTCCTTAGTTTATGAATGTGGACCTGGGAAAAAACATTTCAGAAAGAAAAAATTGTGGAAGTCTAATCTCTTCCAAAAATCTGATGATTCTAAAAAGTATGTCTTTGTTCATAATTGAAACTCTAATGCAATGTAATTTTACAATAATTAATTCTATTACATTTAAAAACCAGTAAGTAATATTTTCAGGACTTTAGTAGACACTACAAGAAATAATTATGAATAGGACATAAAAGTTCTTGTCAAGGAACTTAAAATCAGTTAGAGATGTAAAAGCTGAACTAAGGTGAAATTAAAAATACATGGGAATGAAATGGAAGGAAAATGAGCTATTTAAGTTGGTGACTGAAAAAATAGAAGTTTTTTAGCTGGATGAAGGAAGAAGCAAACAAAAAAAACAAAGATAACGGCCCCCACACACGGCATATTCACACAGGCAATTGTGTGACTGCAGAGTAGGAATTATGGTGAATAGTAATAAGTCTTGAGTCTGGACAGGTAAGTTAGGTATAATTGATGAGGAAGTCTGAATGAACATATTGTCCTTTAACTTGAAAATCCTAAGGATCTACCTTATTAATACTTTTTGATAAAGGGACTCTTATGATGCAAGTACTGTTTTGTGATCACTGGCCACGTGAATATTGGTGCGTGGGCTAGAGGTGAGAGAGATCTGAGTTAGGATGCCCTTTAGGAGACTCTTGGAAAAATGGAAGGCCCTGGCTAGGAAAAAAGAAAGGGGGTATAATATAGAAAAAATATATGTTAATAAGAGTTCTAGAGACTATGGAACTTCCCAGAAAATTGTGGCCTTTTTTAAACTTGTGTCCCAGCCTTTATGAGAAATTCTTTTCAGGAAGCCCATTAAATTCTATCAGTGATGGGCTTAGATTTTTTTTAATTAAAATCATGTTAGTATTTAAAGGACCTAAGTCTTCCAAAGATTTATGTGATTCTTCTTACTACTACTATTATTAATAATAAAACATCTGCAGTTTTAGAAAATCTGAAACTATTTTATATAGTAGATCACTATCATTTCTAGAATTTAATGACCCCAAATACTATTAATGGATTAGAAACAGTATTCAAATGTAAATAAGAAAGTTGGTTGACATGAAATCTTAGGACAATATTGAAATACCTTCTTCCTCAAAATCTATCTCCAGTTGTCCTTGCACAATGCCTGAAATACTTCCCAACCTATTAAAGATTTGGTCCCCTTAGTTAAAGTATTCCATTTCTAGGACCACACTCATCTGTGCACCAAACATTGATTGCCTACCGTGGGTCAAGACTCTGTAGGTTCCTGGGGATACAAAGAAATGAAATAAGATCCTTGTGTTCTAGGACCTCATAGTTCTATGATGGAGATAGTCTTGTAAATAAACAATTTCCATTCAATGCAAAGTATACTCATTTCTTTGGAAACATAAAAGAAGAATGCACTAACTCTGGAGGAAGAAAGGAGTTGTGAAATGGTGCCCAGGAAAAGTGATGCTTGGGGTATCTTGAAAAATAAAATAATCCTCAAGGCTAGGACCAGCCTGGTAAGCTGGTAGCATATGGTTTATTGCAAAACTGACAAGGTAGAGTGACTATCCATCCCAGTTTCCCTGATGGTGGTCAGTTTTGACTTACTGGCCCCCTTTTACTCTTTAAAAAAGTGCTAGTTGGGATAATAATTTTATTTATATGACAAAACATAAAGTCATAGCATAGACAGCTGTAAACCACTTGTCACCAAGATCAGTAAGGCAAATAGATCCAAGGGCAAAGGGTAGTTTAATGGCAGAATTGGCAAAGAGTCAGTGGCTAGGAAAGCCAAGGGAAATAGAATAAGGATCAAGGTGCTGTAAGGTGCTATTCACCAGAAACATGAAGGAGCTATTGGTCTATTTTCTAAAGGGATATAGAGGAAAAGGGAGATTTGGAAGTACAGTAACATAATGCAGTGTTCAACTGCCGGGTGTCGGGAAAGCATGCAAAGTTTTATAGAGCCAATTATGAACTACAAAGCAAAGGCTAATATTTATTCAGTGTCTACTGCACTTCAGGTACTATACTCACCCCTTGATGCAAAATAACCCTATTAATTTTTAGAACAACCATATGAGGCATATGATAGTCATTAAGGATGTTCCATGAATAGTTTATGCTTTTTAACTTCCGGGCACTTGGTCAGATTTTTCTTTACAAACTCCTGGGGTTGAATAGGGTCATATGATCAGTTATAACCAAAAACTTGTGAGCAGAATTTATAGTTATTTCCTGTGGATGGAGAATTTAATCTCCTGTTTGAGACTCCAGAGCTCTTTTCCTATATTTTGGCAACCAAACAATCCATATGGTGGTCGCTCCATTCAGCTGGCTCCAGCAGCAAGGGTGAAAACTGCGTGGAGCAGAGCCCCCAGCTGACCCTTGATTGACATGTAACTTGAGCAAGAGATGTCTTCTGTGGTTTTAATCCCTTGAGATTTTAGGGTGGTTTGTTGTGACAGCATAGTATAGCTTAGAAGGATTGGTACCAGATACTTATTATTTTTATATCTATATTACAGATGAGGAAACTGATGCTCCAAGGTTTGAGTAACTTACCTACAGTTACAGAGATGATGAGCAGGTCCAAGATTAGCAGCAAGGAAGTCTGAAAAGATGAAGGCTTGCAGACACTACTACTGAACAATATCCAAAACCCCTAAACCTTAATCCTCTTTACTGTAAATGACCCATAATTCTGATCACATCCTTTCTCCTTTTGTTTCCAAGCTGAAATTTGGTCCCTTTAGTCCTTCACCTAAAACAGACAAAGAAAAAAATCCAAAAGCAAGGGGAAAAAAAGAGAAAATAAACTTTAGGAAATTTGGTTATTTTTCTCTACTCTGAAGTGAACCTCATAACTCTAATGAATAAGCAAAATGTAGTATACTTGATGAACATTATGGAGCAGTTACAATGAACTATTTGTATACCTAAGAGCAAGGGTGGGTACTAAAAACAATGTAGGTAAAAGTAAGAAACAGAGTTACATAAGAATATTATTCATGTAAAATACATGCATATAACATAATACATGATTTGTAGGAGAAGGGTATAATAAAAAGCTACACATTCAAGTGGTTGTCCATTTAGGGAATGGCGAGGGTGGTTAAGGAACGAGGATGAAATGAAAATTTTCTAAAAATAGAGAAATCAGCAACCAACCAGTTCATAAGATTGGAGACTTACATATACCTAGGATGATAATGTTTTGTTAATTGAAAATATCTCGACTTTGTTTACACTTCAAGTTTATAAACAGAAGCAATAGTCAAACTTCACATGAGCTGGAGTATTAGCCCTTCTGACCACCAGTCACATTTTCAACAATAATGTTGGAATAATTTCAGAGCCACACACCATTTGAAAAATGATATATATATATATATATATGTAAATATTTGTGTATAAACAAGAATTGCATGTATACAGAATAAAGAGTAAAAAATCTTGGCAGAAACAAATGACCTACCCAACTGTTTAAACTGGATCAGACCTTACTTGTCTATTGACAGATCAGACCCTCTGAGAAGCATGAAGATCTCCACAGAAATCCTTAATTATCCCAGGCACAGATACAGACATTTTTTTTGGCTGTCATGCATCTTTTATGTCCATAGTTTGTTTTTCTTTAGATGTTAAGTGTTTGTAAGTTATGTAAAGGCCTTATAGAAGTCTAGCAAGCTTAAATGCTGGGGAATTAAAGTTCCATTCAGGTGCATCTCGATGCCATTGGGGAGTTTTTGCTGCAAGGTGGTATGAAATTGTGACAGAAGCTGTGTCTCAAGCTGTTTGTGTGGCCAGTCCTGGAGATTTGGGAGGCTAGTACCTGTTTTTACTTGTTTATATGGAGGGTTACCAAAGTACCTGTTTTTATTTATTTATACGGAGGGTTACCAAATACAGACGCCAGTGGTGACTATGAGTTCAAGAGAAGAGAGGAGAAGAGCTTAGGTGTAACCCACAGCGGGACCTGAGAAATGAAGAGCCCTGGAGTCCAGGGTGGACAGGGAGAAGAAAGAGGATGAAGAAAAAAGACAGAGAGATCAGGCCTAATGAACCTTTTCCTGAAGTCAATGAAATTGGGGAAAAGGAGCCTCAGAGAGCACAACCATTCCCTTGTAACAAAGCAGGGATAAAGCGGATCAGCCACAGTGTCACAAAATTTTTCCAGAGTTCACATACCAGCAAATCAAAATCTGCAGTGAGAAAAATACTCATACAGAGTCATACCCTATCATTATCATCAATGTGAAGATATGACAAACATACAAGCACATACAGTTATTTTTGATACTGAGAAATCTAAGTAGAGACTTCATTATATTTAGTGGTAATATTCTAACTTTATGTAAAAGAAAGTGTGGTTGTATACTGCCCTTTTATTTTTATGACTGAAAAAGCTGAAAATGATGAAAAGGTTTTATCCTACTATGAAGGAGTTAACAGTAAAAGTAGAAGCTCATGGAGATCCTTCTTTCCTGGAAAGTGCTGAGGAGTCAAGTTACAGAAAATGCTGGGCTTGGAAGTTACCTCAGGAGAGCAGAAACTGAAGGGAACCTGGGCTACGCAAGTGAAAAATCTTGATATTTACTGTAAGTGTGAAGTCAATGTATGCATTCACCAGAAGCCAGCTGAAACAAATTCACTTCCTGTGCAATTTTGATTATTGGGAATTGCCAGCACACCATAAGCAGTTTTAATTAGAGGAAACGTATCTTCTTGTCACATTTGATTTGTAAGCAAATGTTGCTTGTTTTTTTCTTTTATGAATATAGCATTTTCACTGAATTAATTATCTTTCAGTTACATTTGTAAAATAAAAAAAAATGACCATTTGACTTTCCAGACTCTTATTCTACAAAGCATGACTCATTGTGGAAACAAAATGCTTTTTTTTTTTACCATCTCCCTTTCTTAACTCATTTCTTTAAGTCTTTATATCTGACTAAACATTAAGCTGGCCAAGAATGACACATCTTCTGGTATAAGGTAGAATTAAAATGTTCCCTTTTAGAAACCTCTGAATAGCAAAAAGTACACTCCAGATACACACAATGTTGCATCATCAACACAGCATGTGAATCTTCTGTTAGATGAGAAAAACGTAGCAGTCTCAATAAAATACAAGCCAAGAGAGACTTCAGAGATGGCCAGATTGGAGCTAGACTTCCCATAAGTGACTTACTACCCGTCTCAATGCACAATATCCTGGAAGGTAAACTGCTTCAAAGATATGCACTTAAATAGCACATAGAATACATCTAGCACAGCAATCGGACACACGAATTCAACTCTCACCATCACCATACTCATTTAGCAAATCAGAGCAAGGAATTCACCCAATCCCTTGAGAATTGAGAAATCACTATCCTGTACAGTGATTTCTAATGGTCATTTTTAGATTTACAATTTTATGGTTTTAGTTCTCGCTTTTATTTCTTTGAATGACTGTTACTATTTTGCTGGGAGCTGACCAACAGCCGACCCTTGACACAGTCAAGGCATCTGCACAGCAGAGGTGACTATGGCCGGATCTCCTGTCTATCTCTTCCTGTATGCCTCTCCCTGCTAGCAATAGATGGTGGGATTTTTGCATACCTGTGTGTTATAACAAAAATTCTGCATGATGCCTTTGATTCTGTGTGAAATGACTTGTTGACCACAGAATAGAGACCCCTAGCAACCCTAATGCTGCCTGCTTCCCCCACCTGGAAAGTGAAGGACAAAATTAAACAATGGGCAGACCAACTGCCAGAACATTGAAGGAAGCTGTTGCTAGGGCTGTTTCTTAAGGAGTCACCACTCAAAAGCTTAAGATTTATTAGAGCCACTACCCCTCCCATACCCTGGACAGGAGTGTAAAGAAGCAAGGAGTTCTAGTTGGAAATAATAATCTCAAACACATGGAAACGAATACAAAACATGGCCTCACCTCCAAGATGTACAAATCAAAAAACCTAGGCAAAAAACCAGTTGCCTAACAGAGACAAATCTAACCTCAACGGACAATAGCTAAGTTCTATGTAATCTATAAATCTCCCCTTGCACCCCTCTAATTTAGACCAATTCCTAGAATTTTAATAGACACCTAGTTACTAATTGGTACCTGAAAGTTTGTGCTCGTATAGCTTCGTTGGCTATCTGATTAATGACCCTTTTGGTCAATACAACCTTTGTTTAACATGGTTGATCTGTGGGACCTCCTGTACTTTTCGGTTATTTCTTTGTTTAACATGATTGATCAGTAAAACCTTCTGTACTTTTCAAAATTATTTCTATGGTAATTGTTTCTGTTTTAATAATCACACTATGTATTGAATATTGTATAACCATGGTAATTGTTTCTGTTTTAATAATCACTATGCATTGAATGTTGTATAACCTACCGTATAAAAATAAAGATTGATTCTTCTCGGTGAGTCAGTCGGGCCCAAAAAGACTGGCTGTCCTCCGGCACCTTACTTGGTGTCTGTCTCTTCGCCTGAGCCATGCATCCTTCGGGAACCCTGAGACCCTGCCGAGGCTGGACCCCGGAACTATTTTAAAGTTTATATTTATTAAAATTTTTCAAACATAATCAGGTCCGAGGTAAAAGCGTGTCCCCTGTGACTCTGTATTTTAGAAAATGCAAGTCTGTGATTGAATTAGTGCCCTGGGTACCATACATTTTGAATTAAATATTTGAAGATTGGTACTTGATAAAATCACATTTATCCTATGCTCCATTCCTTCTTCCCACCCCATAATAACATTTTCCTGATGTAAGAGAAGCCTATGCCAGATTTCAAGGGGACAAAGAACAAAGAGAAGTTTCTGGTGGTGGGCTGAGACACTTGGGAAATGACCTGGCTGAGTCTTCAGCAAGTGCTGTTTCATCTACGTGGAGGTCCCAAAGTGTGTGGAGCAAGAGGACTGGCGGTGTCCCGGGAAGTCTGTGAATCCATCACGAGAGGCTGTGTACCTTCGAGGCTAAAGGATTCCCCATACTTTAGGGAAGTGGTCATCTTTTTGTAGCTGCTCCTGTTTCTCTAAATATATGTGAAATAGTTGAATTTGAAAAATGAAGAAAGGGATTTCTTCACCAGTTTTGAGAAATTGCTAATAAAAATCATGACAGTAATAGCTACCACTGATTTGGTAGCCTCTGTGTGTAAGGTACAGTCACTTTTCATATATTATTTCTAATTCTCATTAAAATCCAATTAAGATATTTTGCCCTTAGTTTATAGAAGACAAACCTGAAGCTCAGAGATATTCAATAACTTGCCCAAGTTTATAGAGCTTGTAAAATTAAACCTAGATTTAAACCTGTCTTTTATGGTTTGATAGTCCATGGTTTTTCTATTATTCAACACTGCCTCCTTTCCACAAAATTACAACTATATTTTATGAGTAATACCTTCATGGCAGAACCTTAATAATCTAGTTAATAGGATAGATCATTTCAACATTTTTTTTAAACTAGTAAACATTAGTTGCCTTCAAAATAATACCAAGTGAATTTCATTTATTTCTTCACTCAGCTAATACTGTCTATCTGCTCTGTGCAACTTTCTACTATCACCATAATGGGAATATCAAATACTAAGTGAGCAGAGCCTAGGGTATTGCAATAAAAATCTAAACATTATTACACCCATTATAAAGAATAGATGGCTCTATAGACCTTGCGTCAGAAAGAAGAACAAACAAAAAATCAAAATAGAAAGTTAGGAGGAAATGTTTCGGTATAGAAGGTGAAAACCAGTGTTCTGAGGACAGGTAAATTATTATATTGGAATTATTAAAATAAACTAAAATGCTTTAAATTTTGAACTAAATATTAAAAACTATGTTCTGAGACAAAAAAAAAGAGTACTCTGAGAAGAAAATGTTGAGAACCAAAAACACAGTAGGCAAATTAATAGGACAATGTAAATAATAACTAGATGACTCTTATTTACCTGGGTATAATGATAGCTATCCTCTTTCATCAAAAATGTTTTTACAGTTTTTGCTATTTTTTAGTAAACCTAATGAAAAAGAAATTTTAAAAAACTTTAATAATTACATTTTGCTAACACTTTCATATTTGTGAAATGCAAATACCTTTTCTTCTTAAAAGCATCAGAATAGTATGTAGAAAACTTTTCTAATTCCTGTGCATAAGACACAAATATATCAAAATGTTATAGTCAAGATGTGTTAAACAAACACTTTCTAACGAAACCTAAATATTCTTCTCGTATTATTGGGTAGACCAGGGCGATTTATTATAAACCATATTCTTAACTCTCTCTGTGCTTATTTTGTGAATGCCATTTTGTAAATATTAATTATTGTAAATTACAACAAATAGATACAGGGATAAGTGGCTTGGTTTTAAAGCATCAGGCATTTCTTTTGCTGCAGGTAGCTATGGATAGAAAGATTATTTCAAAATTCAGAAGTTGAAATAGTAACAAAACCTAGAAATTGGTTTTAGAAAGCTGTCAAAACTCAGGTGTGTAGGTAGAAAAGGCATTGCCTGCAGTGCAGGTTATGACGTTTTGACACCTATAAGCATATGACTTAGCAGACTTTTTTTTAAGTGGTGCTTAAAAGTGTTGGTATGGAACATAAGTAGATAATGCAAATATGTTACCGACCCCTACCAATAGTTGCAATTATGCAAATTTTAAAACCTTCATCTTTTACAATTACATTTAGTGTGTTTATGCAGTTAGGTTCTCCACCAGCTAGCTCAAATTCCCTAATCTGCTGAACAGCTTTCTCCCTAAAAATAATGCACTTCAATTAAACAAAAATATGCATTCTGCAAAGGGATGGCACAAATGTTTATGATGAAAAGGAAAGACATGACATCCTTAATAATTGCTAGTGATGAATTCCTGGTTTGTCAGTGAAGAAATCTGTTTATATGAAGAGTTGAGATTCTTTGACAATAATTAAGCACATTGTTGAATTGGTCATGACAGTATGAAATTTTAATTAGTATACTCAAACTCTCTAGAAATAAAATTTTTTGACTTAGTGCTAGAAGTGAAGAAGATGGCTTAGAGTAAAATTTATATAGTATCCAAAATTACCCTTATTGGGTAGATAATTTGCCTTAGTTATTTACTACTGCGCACTTAAAAATTTCATTATCTCTACTACTGAAGATATGGAATGTGTAACACCATTATAGCATATCCTACAACCACAGGAAATATAATTTTTAGTAGAATGATATATATATGTTATACATAAATTAGATATGCACAAAACTTATATGTTATGGTTTACATGTAACTATAAATATTTTACTTATATATTCAAGTTATTAAATATTTCTATTATAAATAAAGACCAGGATGTATGTTGGTATGTATAAATTTTTAATTGAGAAGTTATACTTACTTGAATAAATTAGAATCTGAAGGTTCTACTTTTATTTCAGGAATAGGTCTAGTATCTGGTAAGCTACATTTTAAATTATATATGTTATCTTTATTTTCTAACTTAGTGCCAGTCTATATTTAAGAAAATAAAGGTCATTTGATAGGAGGAAAAGGAAAGTACAAAAAGCCAATCCAAGCTTATTTTTCCTTAAATGAATCAGTCATAGAGACACGGGAAGATAGGAAAGAAAAAGCTACTATGATTTTCTAGGGAAAAAAATTATTCAATTGAAAGCATCCAAAGACTCGTAGGCCATAAGACAATTTTGGATAGTAGCTTTAGAAATAGGGCTTATAGTTCATTGTCTATTATCTTCTCCAATCATTTTATTTACTAGTTCTCCAGGGATTAAGGGAAGAAGATCCAATTTGGCTGGTGATTAGAAATAATAATCAAATGGTAGTTGAAATAATAAAGGTTTAGATGTAATAAAAAGATAGATATGTTATCTTCCCCAAAACAGATTCAATTAGTTCCTATTTCAGTTATTTTCAAAACAATGAATCAAAAAAATATTAAAATATCAATAATGTGTACCCATTTTAATAATAGATGTAAAAAATATAGAAACCACGGAATCCAATTGTTTGTAGAGTTATATTAGAATGTTCATACCTTCTTTTTCTTGTTGAGTTCCATCTTTGATTACAATTATTAATACTTTAAAACAATATGTTTATTTAGTTCTGCCCTTAGATTCAGTTCAGAATCCATCTGTTTCCAATACTCCTTTCCCTGATCCCAGGAGACTGACCATATTTTAGCAAAAAAAGAATGCAATAATTTGCAGTGCAGTGAACATAAAAATTGACTAGTGGACAAGAATTATTTAAAATATTTATTTGCTATATATTTCAGCAATTTACTAATTTGAATTTAGGGCAAAATCACCCATATTTACTTCCATGTATAGTTTAGCAGCATGAAAATTACTCTGTGAAAACAAAACAGTAAAAAACAGATCTTCAACACAAGATGGCACTATGGGCCAGTCTCTGAGGATTAAGAGTTTGTATTTAACCATTTTCTCTTAGCTCTCTGACGGATTTATGTAATTCATCCCCACTTAGTTTTGTATATATTTTTTCTTATAAATTTGTTAATAAGTTTTCTTAATTTAACCACATGCATATTTTGAGCCAGTCAATGAATATTTTATATGATTGGTAATCACAATTAAACCTGTAGGAGGTATCTTGACTGTATATAATTCCCACTTCTCTCCATGAGTGTATTCTTCTTAGCATCTTACTAATAAATGAACTTCGCTACACTCACATAGCCTGCTCCTTATTATGATTTGCCTAGAATCTAATTCCTCGCTGCTTTAGTTTATCACATACACGTTATAGGGAAAGGATCATTTTACTTAAAGGCTGTTTTCATGTCACCACTCTTTTTATAAGGTATTTTTATTTCAATCAAACAACTGCAGTAGATGCCCATTATGTATAAATTTAAATATAAATTTTTAATTTGATATTCAGCTCTATTCCCATCTTAATTCCAAGACACTACATACACATATGCACACATGTACTGCTACTTTTTCTCAACTCTCCGGCCAGAAAACTCCCATTATCTGTCATTTAAAAATATTATGAGAATTTCTATAAATTGTAAGGCCCCTTTTCTGACACTTGTGATAAGCATTGTTCACTGGTGTCCATTAATTTCTTTAAATTCCTTTACAGAGCACATCACGAATTAGTTATAAATTCATGTTCCTCCAGCACATAAGCCTACATTTTGTGGCACATTCACAAACACTAGCTTTTATGTAAAATATTCAGAAAATATTTAAAGATAGACTATTATTTACTAAGCATTGTCTACAGTTGTTGGGGCTTATTTTCTTCTCTTGAGACAATTATAGCTTTATTATTTTGTGCTTCCTGATCATTCAAGCATATGGTTTCATACATTTAGTTAGTTTTTAGTATTTGACACAAGGTTACAGAATAAATGTGTAAACCTGATGGCTTAAAACTGTTAAAAACACACATGTACACACACAAACATATACAGGAAGATTTTTTTAATTTGTAAAATACTTATATACTAATATAAATAAAAGTATACATATATTATGCAAACTTATGTTAAGTATATTTAAAGGTAGAAAACAACAGTCAATATTGTCATTTAATATTTATTGAGGTTCTTAATTATGAATAGTACTCAACAAATAGGGAAACAAAGAACCAGTGGACCAAGCATGCTAATGTCATGGACTTTCTGTTGTTCAAACAATGAGGACAGCAGGTAAAGGAAACAACCTAACTTCTAAGTGTGAAATATTTAAGATCATACACACTGAACTGTTATATACCATATACTGCATAATTAGCACATATATACACAAAAATGCTTTGGATATTAACTTTGAAGATTATAAATAAAAATATCAGATGCCTCTGCAATATTTCTCATAAAAATTTAATTACAGATATGAGTCAAGTTATACGAGTACATACTAGAAAATAATAGTTTAATTCAGAAACATTTTTCATTCACACATTACATGAAACACTTTTATTTAAATGCTTCTAATGTGTTTTCAACATAAATTTCTTTATTATCAAGTATTGGATTTTTATTATCTAAAATATCTCCTAGAAAGCTTTATCTTTTTATTCAAGTAGTTTCTTTGATACAGTTTTTGAATCAATACATAATTGCCATCATTAGAATTTTATCCAAAGTTATAAGTACATATCTGTATAAGATTAGAAAAGTTCCATATTTTTATATTTTTGTCTTTGTTGTTGTAATTTTTGTCTGTGTTTTTTGTTTTTGCTTTTTTTTTTGGTAATGGATTTGTAATGTGATCTTTGTAATCAGTCACTGTCTTGCTTTTTAAAGTGATTTATAAAAGTTTTATGTACAATAGCATCTAACACAATTGGAAGGCTTTAGTCCTCTTTGATTTAAGAAAATAGAGATTATAGGTAACCTCTATAATCACATAAGACAAACATCAATGATGGTTATTCTGATTTGTCTTCTCCAAAAAAACTTTGAAAGAATCCAATTACAAGGTATGTTTCTCTCTTCTAAGGAAATTTCTTGGGCAAAAATTCTTACTTTGTATTTGGACACATATGAATTTATTCAACTAGTAGAACCATAATTTTTCAGTTGTGTTCAGACAATGCATTCCAAAACAAATAGCATGCAACTTATGTTGGTTAAAATGGGATTTCAGTTTAATATTACATATATGTGTGTACATATTAATTCATTTGCAATGACCTGAAAATATGAAAATAAGTGAGGCATACATGTAGACTTGTTAAACCACTACAGAGGCAATGAAGCAGGGTAATTCTCTGCACTTACTCTGGCATCAGCCTGCCTGGGTTTGAAAGTCACCTCCACTCTTTATTGCTGTGTGATCTTCTACAAACTCTTACCTACTCTATGTGTCAGTAGTAATATCTAGCCAAACTGTTAGAGTTAGAAAACTGTATAAATTGAAGCCATAAACCACCTAGCTAGTGGTTAGTACATGGTCATATGCTACAAACGTGTGCTCAAAATAATTTTAAAAGCACAATAATTAGGCAATAAAATCATCTCTTCTATTTGAACTTTTGTTTCTTTCTCTCTCTCTTTCTCTTTCTCTCTTTTCCTCTTTCTCTCTTTTCTCCTTCCTTCCTTCCTTCCTTCCTTCCTTCCTTCCTTCCTTCCTTCCTTCCTTCCTTTCTCTTTCTTTCTTTCTTTCTTTCTTTCTTTCTTTCTTTCTTTCTTTCTTTCTTTCTTTCTTTCTTTCTTTCTTTCTTTCTTTCTTTCTTTCTTTCTTTCTTTCACCTTTTTTTTCCATATAGTAGAAAAGAGGTTTATCTTTGCAGTCTTTTGTAGAGTGGACCTCTTTACTCTCATGTGCACTATATCTAATCGCCTTGTTTATTGTAGGTCTTGCCCTCCTTTCGTGTTTTAATTTCTAAGATTTTTACCCTTTTCAATTACAAGGCCATCTTCTGATGTGACCTTATGTTGATTTTGCTATTTGGGATATTTTATCTTTCCTGTTTCTACATTTAATTCTAAGTTACAGTTTTCATATCTTAAATTTTAACATACAATTTTATTTAAAAAGTGAGTTATGTGGGTATGTTTTGCTCTCTTAAAACTGTAAATATTAATTTAAGTGTTTTAAAATTGAATTAATGCATAATTTTAATTCTGTTCAACTTAATCATTGTTGGGATTTTTTAAAATTCTGCTTAAATTTAAATATACTTTAAGTATATTTTTAAATATGAAAAAAGTGACTTCACTTTTCTCAGGCTCAAGCTAAATTTTAAACATTTTCTAAAAATATAATTTACCATGACATGAAATTCCTACTGAAAATCCTTATGTTATGTTACCTTCTAAAACTCATCAATTTTATTTTCCAAGTAGTTAAAATTGTAGAACAGTTTTGAGCTAGGGAGATTAAAAAAAATCTTAGAGCTATGAGAGTGGTTCGACATATGCTTGTCAAAATAAATTTAGCATATGGACAATGAATAATGTTTCTTTTCTTGATGAAACAAAAACAAAGGTTTTTTGTCTGTATTATAATCAATGTTATCCTGTTTAAGCAAATAATTAATGAGAAAAACATGTACTTCATACACTCAGATAATAGCATCACCTTTGCTTAGCTACATTTTGTTCTAGCATCTTTACGAAGTAGCTTCTCCAAAGCACTCCACAATAACTCTCTATCTCTGCTATTTTCTAGTTGGTCCTTTGTCAGAGTGTTGTCTGGATTCTACAGATTTTTAAAAAACAATGGCATTTTTGGCTTATTATCTGCCAACAAACATGCCTGTCAAAAAACTAGGCAAACCAGTGACATTTTCCTCTGACATGCTTAGATTCAAATTGTTTGATGTGGTTTATAACAAAGCCACTAAATATTCAATGTTGGATTACATTTGTAAATGGGCTATTAAAGTGACAGGAGCATTCAATAAATAAAACCAATGAGTTAGCGATATCCAAACTCCCAGGCCTTTTTCAAGCAACTCTAAGTGTTTACCTTGTCTACTATTACTTAGACTCTAAGAACTTTATTTTATTTCTGTTAAGTAGCCAGACTCCTAGAGTGAGAGGATTGTGCCAGGACCATAGACTGTTCTTTCCCATGAGGCCAATTGTCCTTCCCAAGGTGCTGAGGCCACTGAAATGGCCTAAACCATATGAAGCTGGCAGAAGAGAACTAGAGCAGCAGCAATGTGCCCTGAGTCCACAATAATAAACTGACTTGCTGTCTTTACTACTTTGGCCTATGTTTCTAGGTCCTCTCCTCAGATGGGCCAATTTGCCCACAGGGATGGATAGATATATAGCTAACAACTGTTCTTATGTCTAACTCAGTCATAATTAAATCCTTAATGGCAATCATGAAAATCTCTTTTCACTGGTTAGGTAATTGCAGACACAGAGAATAAAAGCTTAACTATAATTGTAGGCCTTGTTGCCAGCTGAATATTGTAATGTGATAGTATTGTGATTACTTAATGTCCCAATGTGGCTTATGGCCAATACTTAAAGTACACTCTAAAAAACTATAACTAAAAACATAAACAAAGCTTAATTCTCTAATAGCACTTTAATTCTGCTTACATTGAAAATATGTAAGCTTTTCTATTCTGAACTTAAACCATGGCATGGGGTAGATTCCTATAGAAACTACATTTGAACTGAAGAGAATGTTATAAAGGTCACACATCTGGAGATGCAATCATCTGATTACATATCTGGGCTCTTAATTTGGTCAAGGAACTTTCATTTTAGTCCATTTTGTTACCTGTTAAGGGGTATATCAATCAACTATTCCTGTTTAACAAAACATCCAAAAATTCAGTGGTGTAAAATAGCCATCATGTACTCTTGTCCATGTATCTGACAGCTGACTGGGGTTTGGATGGTGCAGAGCAGTCTCAGGTGGCTGGGCTTGGACAACCTTGGGTCTAAGACAGAAGGTGGGTCAAACTGTTCCTCAAATGTCTATCATATTCCTTGGTTTGGTGCATTAGGTGCAGCATACTTTTCTAATAGACATGGCAGAGGGTAATGGTAAGCCCAACTGTGCAAGTACATTTCAAGCCTTTGCTTACTTACTTCACATTGTCTAGAATCCATTAGTCAAAGTCACATGGCTGAGCCTAAATCAAAGAGTAGAGAAATAGACTCTGCCTCTAATTGGAGGAACCACAAAGTTATACGGAAAAGAATGTGGATGCAAGGATGGGCAAAGAATTAGAAGCAATAACTGACTACATCAGCGGTTTCCTATTCTAGTAGTCCTAGAGATTTTAAAACAAACCTCCTCTGCAGATTTCTACCCAACCATAATCCAGAGAATGCATGTGTTCATCTCTCATAGCTAATGCTCAATTTTCCATTGATTGACTACCTGTTTGTTAGGTTCATAATGGTAAAAAAATAATAAATTTACCCTTTTAATTTTTAAGTAAGTTACAGTGACTCACCATTTATATGTAAAAATTCATACATGGTATGGAACTATAGAAAACCAATAGTTACCATGTGGTGTCTAATAGTACAATGTACAGCTGCTTTTTCTTCTGACCAAATAACATGAGTAATTCCAAGTAACAGTACCATGTCCCTTCACCAAAGATTCACTTTGAAGATGCAGAAGGGTCATGGTGCAGGGGTTGTAGCCAGCAAAGGACGGCTTGGGTCTTTCCAGATTTTAGGCCTTTGACACTTAAACAATTAAATGTGCAAGAAAGTTACATAAAAAATGGACACATGAAACCGCATTACTGCTGTACTCTTTTTTGTTCTGATATTGTATTAGAAATGAATTTAGAAACAAGTGATAGTAACAGACAATTTTAACAAATAGGTAAATTTTAATCTGCTTTGTCAAGTATTCTGTGGGCTTGTAGCAGAGCTGCGGAGCTCTTTGCTTCCTGAAAATACACGTAGAATACATTCCCCAGCCTCTACTGCCATCGGCGCAGTGGTGTGATGGATTTCAGGCCAATAGATTGTGAGCAGCGGTGGCATGTTTCACTCTTCGCACCAAGGCAATGAAAGTGTATGTGCTTTCTACTCACCCTTTCTCTCCCCACCCAGCAACTTAATGCAGAAGAGAAAAAAGTGCTTGAAAATAGTTAAGCAACATAAGGGAAGAAGCTAATTCTCTGAAGTAGAGCCACCCATACTAGATTTTGATGTTTGAAAAACAAATATTTATTGATTGAAGATACTGAGAGTTTGGAGTTGCTTATTATAGCCATTAACTTATGGTGACCAAAAAAGAAAATGATTCCAAGAGTGGAATGCCGATGCAAATTACCTGAAAATACTCAGCAATAGGCTTAGTGAGTGCTTAGGCTTAGTGGGACATTACATGTTCCACATGTAATGAAGACTGGAGCGCCTTGATATTCTTTCACAAAATATTCAGTCAAATTGCAGATATGATGCTTTGGAAGGCAGAACTTGTGCCACTGAGCAGGCAGTCTAGGAATATTGTCTGGGGAGAAGTGGTGTATTAGCATGTGTTAGATGACTATTGGTGACTTTGGCCAGCTAGTAAATGAAATAGAGGAGCTATAGAAATAATTTTCGGTTTACTAACAGTAATAAAGCTGAGTTGAGAAAAACAGAAGTTCTAGAGTAGTAATCAAATAGTAAGAGATAGCACAAGAAAAGACTGAGCCATGAAAACTCAGAGAAAATTCTCAGTTGAAGACAGTGACTCAGCCACAGAAAAGATGAGGGTTTTGTTCCAGAAGGCCTGAAATTAGCACCATTAAGTTGAGACAAAGAGTATTAGGGAGAA
This sequence comes from Trachops cirrhosus, assembly GCA_028533065.1. Classification (NCBI taxonomy): domain Eukaryota; kingdom Metazoa; phylum Chordata; class Mammalia; order Chiroptera; family Phyllostomidae; genus Trachops; species Trachops cirrhosus. The sequence continues at coordinate 53,603,772 of CM052541.1, read as the reverse complement.
AGAAGCAAGAAATAAAGAATTGTCTAGGTAGAAACATAATTACTGGGAAGTGGATTTAATTAGATGCCAACAGGTCTTATGTCAACTGTATTTTTGTCAAATCTCAAAGAACCACAAGTCCAAGCTAAATAGAGCCTTTGTTCAGACTGTAGAACACAATTTGAGCCTCCAACCTGACTCCATTAAAAGCAGTTTGCAAAAATTTCACTGCTTCCGAGGAGGACACACTCCCCAAGCCCACCTCAGATGTGATCATGGAGAATAACTGACAAAGAATAACCTCCCAAGGGTCAGGGAAAAAGGACACTGTAAATGATGAACAAATGAGTCTCTTCCAGAGAGCAGCCTCAGACTCAAACCAAGGCACTAACTTCTCAACGGCCAGGGTAGGTGATATTCGGCAGGTGTGCCTCTTGGATACAGAAAGAGCAGAAAACTTGCCTGTTTAGCTCATAGGTCCTCAGACAACAAGGATTCACAATTGGAGTGCTGGAGAGTATTGCCTACCATGTGGATAGCCCAAGCTTAGCACTGGAGCAAATATTGGTTAAGTCTTCTTCTTGGGGAAAAGGGGGTGTGTGTTTTATATGTTGAGAAAAAGCGGTAACTAATATTTCATGGCAAGAATGGCTGATCTATAGCAGAAATAACTAGTTTTTACAACTAAATGTGTTCTCTTCTTCCTGGGAACATCACTGGACCTATGCTTTTCAGATTCCCTTGTTGTTATGCAGGATCATACAACTGAGGCTAAAGAAAGTAGAGAGGAGTAATATGTCATCCACAGGTGTAAGTGGTTAAGAGAAAATGTCCTCTCCCTCATCTTTTTTTCTCATCCACACCATTAAATGCAAAGAAAAATTAGGCCTAGAAGATCTTGGATCCATAGGAGGTAAAGGACCCTGAGTCAGTCAATGACAACAGAGAGCAAATCCACATTGAATGATAAACACAAGAGGGTAATAAACTTTGCTTATTTAAACAACTAAAAGTGAGAATATAGTTTCTTTTTTATAGCACTTTGCACATCTTGCTTTAGTGTTTATAAATAATTATTTTAAAATTGCTTTTATATTTAAGCTCGATAGCTATAAAATTGTGAAGTTACTTCAGATATGGAACTTCATTTTAACCAAGTTGTTTTACATTAAATCCATTTTGTAGCATAGTAATAGTTATGTTTATTTTATAACTTTTGGGGGCGTTGAATATTTATGACTTACTTCCCATCACATAAATTTCTGTATACTGGAATTCTGTGTAAGATGTCATAGAAAAGTGGTATTATATTACTAAAAATCCAACTAATTGAATCTGGGATTATAATTTTACATATATAGTGCAGAGTACCATTCTACTGATAATTAGCTAATTTGTTATATGGCAAGCATAATTTTTAATACATAACAATTTCCATCTATTTCTGTGAAATATATCTTTACCCAGAAAAGGAATGTTGAACTGTAGCAAGAGTGGTGGTTAAACTGAGTTGGTATTATTGCTAAGTAGCCAGTGGGCACCCAACAATTATTTTATGTAACATCAGATGTTCATTTTATTCACAATTTGGAGTGAAATTCATTGACGATTATAATGCCTTATCTAGTATAGCCTCTCTATTATTCAAATAAAGAACTGAGCCATAAAGCAGTGAATTAATTTTCCCAGGTTCATAAAAGTAGAAAAATCAAGGTCTGAGCTAGAAACTAGATCTAACCCACTGTTCTTCCTACTACAAGAAACTGCAGTTCCTTATAAATTATACCTCAGAGAAACTAAAACAAATTTTGGCTTTTGTGAGTTATGATATCTCTTAGAAGACAATATTATAATTTCTTCTAAAATCAATGTATATATTTAATGAAATTTCAACAAAAAATCCAAAAGGGATGATTTTAGAATCTGACATTTTATTAGAAAGATTAAATACACATTCATAGTTAGAAAAATGTTTAACAAAAAGAAGACTAATAGTAGGATTTTGGCATACAAGATTTTAAACTTTTATACAATAACACAATTGAAACAATGTGATAATATTAATATAAATGTTTAAGTCAGTAGGATAGAATAAAATAGTCTTGAAAGAGACTCTGCAAAGGAGTTTCTATATTGCAGGAGACAGAAGTATAAATCAGATGAAATAAGTCTGTGACTTGCTCACGTTTTGTAAGCAAGTCTGCCCAGGTTTAGGTCCTCCTTGGGCTACACTGCAAGGGGAGCACACCACCTCTGAACAGAGGTGGCGCAGGTTACTCTCTCATTCTGTTTGAATCTGGAGGAGACACTGGGTTTTCTCTCACTATCTTAGAATGCTGAGAATCTCGATGAGATGTTACCACCGACTCAGCATTTGTGCTGTGATAGAGGTTAACATAAGAGGGTTAGAATTCCTCCTCTCCTAACTCTAAAAACTACTAAGGGATTAAAAAAATAAAACTTGTTTATTGGTCCTTCTACAGGTTTTTAGAAAATTATTTCTCACAATAAGTACAGTAGCCCACGGAGAGGATTCATCCCTAATTTGCATAAGTTCTAAGAAAATTGATATATTAAGCATATAAGAAAATAAAGAAGTCACAGCAGAAATATTAATGGCTTTTTATTATAATCATCAACTTTTATTTATTATAATAATTAAAGAGCAATAAAAATCTAAAAATACTGAACAATATTTTTATTTAATATGAAAAAAATTTTCATATAAAACCAACAAAAAAATCACAAAGTCTAATAATTGAGAAAGGATGTGAACAAGAAATTTGCACATGTATAAATAGAAAGGTTGTAATATGTTACAGTACAGAATGTAAATTTTTACAATATTTACACCAAAATATTTAAAATATGGATTGTAAGCTTTTAAAATGTCAAAATGTTTGGCTCATTAAACCTGTTTTTGGAGTCTATTGGAAAATTAAAATTTTAATTTGATTCAGATACAAATCAACCTGAGTTAAGGAGTGGAGGAGAAATGTTAAATAAATTGCAATGGGATATTGTGTAACTCTTAAAAGGAAGATTGAAAAGAATTCTTAATAAGTTTTATTTGATTGAATAGCATGGAAAGTATGGAGATATTGATAAAATAATAGCACAGGTAAAAGTTATAAAGTATGCTTTAGTATATCAGTTCTGACAGAATAGATGCATAAACAAGGCTGAAGGAAAATATCTGCCTAGTATAAAGAGTCAGTGTTGCTAGATGTAATTATGAGTAGGTGGCAATTTCTTTCTTATGCTTCTTTAAATTTTCAAAGTATATGTTTACTATTTCAACAATCCAAACATTACAATATTCCAGCCTCCCCCCCAATTCTACACATAAATATTAACAGATTTAAAAGTTATTTTACTAAATAAATACATTCATGCATAAATACATTGCATGGAACTACATTCTACTGACCAATTATTTTTAGAGTTGTTAAGGAGATTTCATAGCTTTATCCTAATTTTCTACTTTAATTTTTCTAAAAATTTTATTTAGATTAAACCAATAGTTGCATCTCTAATTAAAATCCTTTTGTCACTTTTTTCTAGTTGAACACCCATTAAAATAGTGTTAATTACCCTCCTCCTTACTGAAATATAAAATTTGAGTATTTTACTTTGTATGTCAAACTGTTTTACAAAACCCAGTATTTTAATACCGTATAGCAAATAATATTTAAATCCAGTTATAGCTAGCTGTACACAGGATGTGAAACATGTTTATCGAATCCCTATTGGTATCTCCGATCTTTGTTACATTATTTCAAAGAGGTTAAGACAACTATATTCACATCTTATTCTTAGTGCTCTTCCAATTTCCTCAGGTTAAAAAACTTATGTGCAGAAACTCTAAATTGCCCTGACATGCCACAAAGGAAATCTTCTATTACAGATGACTAGATGATGGGTACAATGAAAGAGAAAGACATTTTTCAAACTGAAACTTACATAACATATAACTAATATACCTTTAGTATTATTTCCAACACCAGTTGCATGACATTGGAAGTAATAAGAATTTCAAAATTTACAATAATTCACAGATAAGTACTATCTCAAGGACAGCTATCTTTTACAAGGTGTCATGTGGTTAGTAAGATCATTATATAAATTAAAGTTTTAAAAACTACATACTATAGAAAAATAATATGGTGATATATCTGTTGTTCTGATGGAATAAAAAGGTGTTTTCTCTTGCTAAGTTAAATAGAGTAATATTTGTTCTTAATTGCAAGACTTCATTCACAGAGCTTTTAGTAAACTAATGTACATATTCAATTGTTCTCAAGCTTAACACATTATGCTCATCCTAAGCCCTCATTTTGAAGAATTTCCTCAATATATATCCCTCAGAAGAGAGTTAAAAAACACTTATGCTGACAATTCTTTTATAATCCCTTTTAACATAAAATTTTTATCAAATGTATAAATTTTCTCAATAATCATCTACTCCCCCAGCCAAAAACGACTATAAATATTGTGCTACTTTTTCTGTCTTCTAAGAATAGCCACATACTCTGAACGTGGTTTATTGAGAAGAAAAATAGGGTAGACATAAATATAAATATGGAGGAGCGAAATAGCTTCCCAGCTTGCATCATAGAGAGGGGAACAGCTTTCAGAATACACCCACAACCACACAGCCAGCTACCATGAGGAAGTGGATGATCATTTTGGGTAAAAGCAGTTCTAGAAAACCAAGGTGTCCTTTCAGCTTGTCACCCTCTCCTCCCTACATTGCTGTTCCCCATGATGCCAACTTAGTCATTCTTTCTCCCTGCATCTACAGCTCCTGCTGTCACTTGCGAGCTGACCCTCATTATTCTCCTCTCTATTGAGGCATTTTCCGAACCCTGAGTCCTATATCCCCATAGTTTCTGCTTACTGCTTCCTTTCTGTGCATCTCTCAGCAACTTACCCCGCTATTGTCTTCAGCCTCTCTTTGAATGTCCCATTCAAACTTCACAAAAGAGATGGGAATCTGATTGGGTCTGTCAGTCTCATCCATTTTAAGGCAACCCCGTTGGTAAAGTCCTCTCAACAGGACTACATACATTCTGCTGGCCAGACTCTATGTGGGTACCTTTGTGTCTGGCACAGACTCTGGGACCAATTATATGTGTAAAGAGTGGAGAGGCCAGCTGCATAAGGAACCCCTACGAGGGCATGCAGGAGGAATGGGCACCTTGGCCTCTCCAAAGAAAGCCATCCAAACAGGCAGACGACTTAGAATATCCCCTTTTAGTATTATTTACATCTCTTTTTGTGCTGCCTTTAGTATATCCTTAACAATTTTATATTTTGCATTTGCATATCCTTATGAGGAATTTAAAAATTTTCCTGCTTACATTTATGTGAAGTATTGATAGATGCTTAAGGGGAGAATAAGCACAATAGATGGAATCTTCATTGAGAGCTCAGTAAGAAAAATGGAAAACTAATTTGAGAAATCTGTTGTAAAATAAATTAAAGGTATCTCTGAAGAAGGTCCAGTTTAGTGAACAAATGTGAGCTATGAAATTGGGTGATCAACCAGGTGCTTGAAATAATGCATTGATTAGGTAATCTATTAATAAGGCAGGAGGTCTTATACCTCTAGTATTATTTATGCTCCTGTAAATTAGAGATGTAGAAATCCAGTTTGGGATTTAGGAAAATTGTTTCTTTCCTTAATCCTTATAGAAGAGTAGAGCAGAGCTGTTGAGTCTGAGAAGACACATTACCCTCCCATGCAGGGCGTCAATAAGGCATGTGAACTGAAGTGGGTTGGAAACCATCTAAGGCCAAGAAAATGACAAGCAGGGAATGTAAAGAGCCTTGTGCTCTGTCATCAATAGTTTGAATGCTCGAGAGAGGTCAAGACCCATAAGATTAGCCCCTTCTTCTGTCACACAAAAATTGAAAGGCTGGTTTAAACTGTGCCTTTATAATAGCACTAGAAAGTAAGGTCATTCTTCCATGTATGCCAATAAGAACATTCACATCTGCAGCAATTTGTGCTATGGTAAGCCATAAAAGTAAAAGAAAGAGCGCTTGGCCATATATATTCTTAGGGAACCTGAGTACCTAGAATCAATGAAATAGGAAAAATCACTGAGTGAGCAAGAACACATCTTGAAAAAGTGGCCATGGCATTGAAATTGTGTTAATTGAGTTACTTCTCGAGCTCAATTTGTGCCATTGGTGGTTACATTTCCTCTGTTCTGTTGATCGATATGGTGACTAACAACAGTAAGCGAAAGGACTGCTTCTCTTCCAGTGGCAATGGAAATGTCTCTGTGGTATGGGTGCTTGCAGGCTGTTTCTTTTCAGCTTGGAAATCCCAGAGTCCCTGCCCAAACATCTGTGCAGTGTATGGCTTCTATGTGAACTACACAGGTAAAAAGTTATGTTGCTCTACCATCTTCACCAGCCTATCAATGTTCATAGTAAATGGCAAGTAAATGTTAATGCAACTTTAACTAATTATAATTCTAATAGCAATTACCCTAGTTATCTAAACTTAGTGGTTTATTTATATATCAACTAATGGAGAAATGTGCTTGGATATTTCCCCAAATAGGCAATGCTTCTCAATATCAGGCTTATTTGGAATTATTCTATATTTGTGGCAAATTTGACAGACTTTCAGGGCCTAGACTAACTAGCATGTCTTCTATTGCCAATATTTCTTACACATAGACCCAAAAAGGAAATATACAACATAATTCTTTCAAGGACTGAAAGGAGTTTTCCATAAACTTGAGACCTATGTCTTGATAATATCTTTATCTTATGACAACTTATCTGAAGTGACTTTTACATGAGGAATATCTTAAGGTCCTTTTAGGGGTGTAGCAAGGTATTATTTTCATTACATTTGGTCATACAAGAGATGTGAAGATTGTAAAGGAAACAAAAAGGTGACATTTTCAAACTGTTTTCCAGATGACTCTTTGTAAAGTGAGTTAACAGCTTCAGCATAATTCGAGCTCAACAGGTATGAAGAGCACAAAACAATCCAAAACAGCAGCTTTGTTCCCTGGGATAACATTTTTAAGAAAGTCAAAGCAGTTCTGAATGACTTGTAAAGAAAAAAAATCCTTCCAGTGTGATCAGAACACAGAGAGCTGTGGTTCACTGGCTCTGTCTCAAAGGACTCAGGAAACTGGGAGGAGCAGCCCCTTTCCACACTCCACAGGCCACATGGAAGTTTGGCGGATGAAGAAAAATCCCCAGGGCTGGTGACTGGTCAATTTCGAATTGTAATTCAACTTTCTCTATAGTTGCCAGAGAAACCGACTTGGGAACTATGGTACCTTTTGAGACATGACGAAAGAATGGCCATGGCTGTTACAAAACAGTACTCAGAACAGTGTTTGATCCATGTGCTGAAAGGTACAATACAGGCTATTTGTCCCACTCACCAACTGCTTTATTAGTAAAAAGGGGAGCAAAAGCATATGGATCTATCAACATAGCAAGGCTCCTTAGTCCACAACCAACTGCATCTGGTGTTAAACTGAAAAACTGATATTTCAGAGACATGCATCTGCCACATTTCAAGGATATGACATCTACTGAGAACAAAACTGTAAAAACAAAACAATTCTGCGTAGCAGGTAAACACTTTGACAAATACGAAGACTTTCAGTCATGTCAAACTGTTTTAAAAATGTCCACTTTGCCATCCCTCTTCAGATACTTAACGTTTCCTAACACAATAATAGAATAAATGCAGGAAAGAAATCAATACTCTGCAGTCCAAACTGTTCAAGCCTGCTATTGCAATCAAACTTTCTGCTTTTTCTCTGCAAAGCACTTGGAGGTAGTTCCCCAGTTCAAGGATGAAACATTCTCACTGCTCCTTCTCTAAATATAAATACAGAGAGCAGGAGCATTAATTTTCTGAGAATTTAGCTGAAGAATTTTTTCAGTCCTGTTCTCAGCAGCGGGTTTTCTCTGTTTAGATTGAATGATTGTTTAGTAAATGACCTTGTCCCTAATAATGGTAACTTTTTAATACTCAGTAGAGAAGGTACAGAAGGCCTTTCTCATGATTTAGTGAGAAATAAATTAATGTACACTTTAAAAAAAAACATTATTTTCTGTGAAACTGTAATACTAAAGAAAGCCTTTAAATTAGCAGCCCTGGAGGCTGGAAAGTTCCGTTTATCCACAAAACTCATAGAACACTTTGAAAAGCTTTCTTAGAAGCCCTGGAAATGACAATGAAGTGTTTGTAATCTCCAAGCCCATCAATGTAAGCAGTAGGAATTTAACAGACAGAGTTTGGGCAACAATTTCGGGTTGGGACAGGAACATACCTGTTTGGAATAAGGGCTGTCCGTAAGCTAATTTGCAAGAGACTATCAAATTTTCTCTGATATCAATCAAATAATCTTCTGAACAGACTGGGGGCTTCCTCTCTCAACCTGCTTTCCAAGTCACTGATGTTTTCTATAGTCCTTGCCTCCCTTGAACTTTAAAACGATTTCATTAAAATCAAGCTGGGTTCTTGTTCTTTCTTTCATGATCAGTGCTTTTAAGCATAATATTCAGAGACTTCATCCTCAGACATTCTCGTAGTCGCTGGACTGTTCCCTCCCTTAACTCTCATGAATTCGACAGACAGCTGGCTCCAGAAGGCTGAAACTTTTGAAGACAATATTCACGGTTGGATGGCTTTTGAAAATAATTTCTCAGTATTACTGATTTCTAACAATGTGTTGTATGCTAAAAAGGGAGGCCAGGATATCAGCAATTTTATTTTTGATGGGAAAAAAACAAGAACTCAACGTGTAAAGACTTGGATTGTCAGTTTTTGCTATCAAAAAGTGAGAGAATTTTTCTTTGGCTGATTGAAAATATGTCAGATTCTTTTAATGAATGCCTATTATTCTGAAGCAATGGCTCGTAACATTCTATTTTAGCAAACGTATTAACATAAGGAGAAAACAACTGTTTACATTATTATTGCAATACCTTCTTGATTCTGCTTCTGGGGTCCTCTATGTCATATAAAATTTAGAAGTCATGAGCTATAATATGTATTTTACTATTCATGAAAAGTATAATACAATATGCTAGTTTATTGCTTTTAATGGGTTAACTATTTGAATGTTTTAATTTTTCTTTAAAATATTCTTCACTGGAAACTCTTTTCCAAGCAAGAAAAGAATATGGAGATTTGTTATTTGATTAAACATTTTTGAATGGATCCATTACATGGCTCTATATAGTCAGATTTCTCCAAGACAATCAAATCCAATTGAAGAAAACAGTTGGACTGATTTACCCTGTTGTTCACCTATATCCACATGATGTTTTCCATATAAATATCAAGACACTAGAAGGCAGAGATCACTTCTATTTAATTATTTATAATAATAAATTTTATTTGAATAGTATAGATTTTCTCTCATACAGTACAGTATTATATGCATATTACTGGGAAAATGATAATGATAATAATTATAATATAGGGCGTAGACAAGAATGTATAGTTTAATAAATATTGAATAATAAATATTGAAAACAATACAAATGTTAAAGTCTAGGATGGTTATCCTCTCTTTAATTTGACAATTACTGAAAAAATTTTCATATTTTCCTCCATATTTATTCAAGTTTGTATAATATATTTAAAATCTCACAGTCTTATTTTCCTTATGACCACAGCACAGCATGCATTCCAGTAGGTGATGGGAAGTATGGCTAAAGAAGCAGACAAGACCTAGTATATCAGGGTAAGAAGTTACATCTAAATAGCAATCCTGAAATTTTGTGCAGGAAAGTTACATACCCATATTTCCACTTTAGGAATATAATTCTTGACTGAATGTAGAAAGTTAATTAAAATTAAAGGCAGCAGAAAGTAGAAATTCTCCTACTATAGAATATGAAAATCTCCATTGTAGATGTAGACTAAAATAATAAAAGCATGAGATGATGAAGCCTTGAGAAAGAGAATAAGGTATGGGCACAGAGTGTGTAGAGATATTCTACAGGTCTTCAGAAGAATCACCAGATTTCATGAGCCAGTAGATATGGGATGGGAGTGAACAGATAATTTGAGGCTGATCTCAGGTTTTGACTTGATTGACTAGGTGGAAGAGAGTACCATGGGAAATATGAATAAAACTTTTCTCCCTCAACAGAAAATAAGCAATAGTATTAGATATCATTGAAAAACCCTTTCACAAGAGTTCAATTTTCTTCCAGCTCAGTGCTGGCACAAAGAAAGATCTCCACAGGCGCTCAGGTACTTGGGCGCCTCCCACAGTGACTGCAGCGATTTCTGTCTGTCTGCATCTCCCTCTAGCGGTAAGTTTCTTGAGAATGTATCCTTGTATCTCCAGAACTTAGCAAGTGAGATGTGGGCAGAAAATATTCAATTAATGCTTATGTGTTTACAGTATGAGCTAATTAGAGAACTATTGAAGAAGTTAATCAGCCAGATTGTCTCAGAGTTTACTGTTTTACAGAGAGTAGACAAAACAATTTAGGGTAGAAATTATCTTTTTACAATCCCTGGTGTAGTTTGTTGGTTTGCTAATGCTGCCATAACAAAGAACCACAGAATGGATAGCTTTAAAAACAAAAATTTACTTTCTCACAGTTATGGAGGCTAGAAGTCTGAGAGCAAGGCATCAGCAAGGTGGCTTTTCTGAGGCCTCTCTCCTTTGCTTGTAGACGGCTACCTGTTCCCCGGGTCTCCACACGGTCTTCTCTTTGTCTGTCCGTGTCTATGTCCAAATTTGCTCTTGTGAGCACAGCAGTCATATCAGACTAAAGGTCATTCTAAGGACCTCATTTTAATTTAATTATTGTTAAAATCCCACCTCCCAATACAGTCACATTCTGAGGTCATAGGGATTAGGACTTCAACATAGAAATTTTGGAAAAACAAAATTCACCTCTTAATTTTTTATTGTGCTGGAATCTATATGGACTCTTCAACAATTTAAAGACTACTTGAATTTTAGACTTCATGAGACATTATTAAACAACCTGACTTATAATCACCTGTTTATGACATTAAAATTCCCTAGTTTCTTTGTATTCTAGTAGTATATCATTCAATTGGAAAATATAAGATAGTTTATTAAGATCACTGCATAGATTTCTATAAACTTTTCTGAGTAAAAATTTAAAGTATCTAAAAATGCAAAATGCGCATTCTGAAAAATCTGTATTCTAATGTTTTATAGAATTACAAGTATCATGATAATACTCTGGATTCTTCAGAGTCAATATAATCATTCGACTTGTTTTATTTATTTTAATAAGAAAAGAATTTATATTTTATAAAACAACAAACATAAAGCAATTAAAATACTTCTAGAATCAGCGTTCTCATATTAATGATAAAACATTACTTAGGGAGCAAGTATTTTTTCTAAAGAACTTATGCCATTCCTTTCACATTGACCTCAGGGCAGATGTTTCTAGCTAAATTGGAGTTTCAAATTAGAGCTATTGTACTAATTCTATGACAAAAGTAAACAAGGAGGGGAAGAGGAAGATCAATCTAAAGAGTATTTGGAAAAGGTGGAAAGCCAAAGGAAGGATATGACTGACTAGGTAAGCCTGCTTCCTTCACTACTCACATCTTGCATTGTGGACACTCTTTTTACTTCTCAGCAGAGGAATCCTGTAGGGCTCAGGAGATTCATAAAATTAAATTCTTTTTCTTTGATCTCATTTTGTCCTTAGGTGTTGATGATTCCTCTCTTTATCTTCAAATAAAAGATTGTAAGCTTCTGAAACACATCTTTCCTATTAAAGGAATCATCCTTCTGTAACTTGTACATTCTTATATCTCTGTAATTAAGAGCTCAGACTCAATTTTTAATTAATTTAAATTTTTTGAAAAATATAATTTTATGAATAATACAAGCTTTGGGAAAAGAAAACAAGTTTAACCTTCTTATTGGGCCAATCTAATTTTTTTCAGCCCTTACCCATTTTACATAAACTATTCTCTATGTACCAACAAGACAGATCTGAAATCAGCATGTATGTCAGATAGGAGAATATACACGTAATTTATACAGGGAGCCAATTTAAATGCCTCATTTAAATTTCATGGAAATGATCTTGCTTGTCCAGCAACTGGCTGTGGAATAGGTTAGGAGGAGCTTATTTTCTGACCCTCATTTTCTCTCTTTGACACTGTCTGAAATCTAGCCTCCAGCATCCCTCTACCCAAACAACACAAAACAAAAGTCATTTTCAGACTTAGGTCACTCCTTCATTGCAATCCTTGCAAGTTAATTGCCATTTGCCAAAGTAGATCTGGTTAAATATGCCTCAAGTCAACTCGTAGGCTGTTTGACACCGAGGTTTATATAGCTGCTCCGTGTCTGTATTCACTGTCTGTTAGGATATCCATCTGCGAGCTGTGCAGAGGTCTCACCAACAGAAACCAGGCTGGGGAGCAAGGCTCTGATGAGAGTTTGTAAAAGCATGAATTTATTTCTGTTTATCTTAGATTTTTTCCCCTGGCTTCAAAAAGCCCAGGTCGAATTGAAGCAGAGAAAAAAAGTCTTCAGGTTCATCTAAGTTCTTTCAGTGTACAAATCCTATCATTGATTTTATGGCTTAAAAATAACAGATGATCTTCTACTCTTATCTTCTTTACTTTTCCATACTCACACAGTTCTTTGTGATGGCCTTTACAAAATCTTTCAAAACTGGTAAAACATAAAACCTTCTTAATGACTAACTTTAATAAAGTGGAGAACAATCTCTGCTTTGCCCCACATAGATCATAGAGACCTATGGCATGCAGAGGAGAGGCCGATAACTAGCATTTGGCTGCTAGAAAAATGGACTCATTGGGGAGTCCCTCTGACTTCTGAGACCCAATCAAAAATGCAACTCACTGCTGGATTTGAAAGCCTCAGCCAGGTCATTCCCATATGTGGTAATAAGGAAGTCTTTATAATCTGATGACCATGGTGTTAAGCCTTGTTTGTACTTGGTCTTCCTTACAATATTTTCACAGTTCATCTTATTAAATGGCTGGGCCACATTAACTCTACACCCACTTTTTCCAGACCACAGTGTTTGATCATAGATTTATAGATCATTTAACACAAGCGACAGCTATTTTACCAACAGCCTTGCTGTCATTAAGCAGCAGCTACTGTCAAAAGTTCAGGAACAGGCTCAGCAGGATAATGAAAAGAATCAAGACACAGTGCCTTCCAACTGTCACAACAGCAGAGAGAAGCATCTGGTGCCATGAACAGACAGTGGAAAGGGCACCAGCAATGGAGGGCCTGAATCTGTAGACTTCTTGGGGAAGCTGCCTGCCCCCGCGTCCCAGCTTTATCTCCAGGGACAGGCCAAGGAACCCCACAAAACTCTACAGAGCACAAATTAGAAAGTTATTTTGCCAGAAGTTTCATGGAATTGCCAGTCTCTATATCAGAGGAGATTTTCCTGAAAATTAAAAAAATCTTGGTGACTGTAGACTGAGAGAAAAAAAATGATTTACCTTACAAAAATTTTTACATTGAAAAACATATATCTTCGCTTCTTGGAAGTTATATTCACAGCAGAAATGAGAAAACCTCTTTTCTTACACATTCATTTTGTTATTCTAGTTTGCACTGTATATTAGCTATATCTTCTTCTCCAACACTAGTTCCTATCACAGTGATATTGTGAAACTAAATTTGAGAATGCATGAAAAGTGTATTGTATAAGACCTAGAACAAAATAAACATTCCATGAGTAGAATGTTTTTATACTGAAGAGCAGAAAATAAATTCTTATGAACTTGCAGGGAATCGTATTATACTAGCATGTAAAAAATAGATTGGACTCCCCAGATTTCTTTATGAGTCAGTCTGGAATGAATTATTTCAAAAAATGTTATGTGTAATGATGAAGGCTCTAGCCAGGCAAGCCCATGAAATCATTAGCTTTTATGAATTCAAAAAGTATAACCTTTGAGGGATGTAAATAATTCCTCATTAAAAATATAATATTTGAAAAATATCACTGAATATAAAATAAATGTTAGTATTGTGTACTTTTAGTTTTGATTATTGAGTTAAACCATAAGTTTAAAGACTACTGTGAAGAAAGTAAAGTCTTTTTTGAAAATTTCACAGGGAATACATTTAAGAACTTTGGGGGTAAATTTCTTTTTAAAAAAATTTTAACTATAACCAATTTCTCTTCTAGTCTCCCATATTTCTTCCCTTTTTTTCTGAATTAATATTCACATTTTTGTTTCCTCAATAAAAAGTATGTTTTTTAATAAAGATAAGGAAAGCATAGTTTCTTGATTGTCATAGGACTCATGACTTAATGGACATCACGTGGAGGGTTATCAGTGGGGAGGGGGAGGGGAAGGATGGGGGGAAGGTACATGGAATAAGAAACATAATTGGTAGGCAGAAAATAGATGAGGAGAGGTTAAGAATAGTATAGGAAACAGAGAAGCCAAATAACATATATGCATAACCCATAAACATGTACTAAGGGGGGAATGCTGGAGGGTTGGGGGTTGCAGGGCAGAGGGGGGATAAAGGGAGAAAAATTGGGAAAACTGTAATAGCATAATTAATGAAATATACTTAAAGAAAATTTTTAATCCTATAAGTATATAACAAATATGTAATTCATTATATGTTTACATATGTATACGCATAAAGTTATACATTTGTATCTATCAATCTGTATTTGCATATAGCTGTATAGTAATAAGCCACTGATAAATTAAATAATTAAAGAATGAGAAAGGAAAAAATGATGGGGTGAAAGCTTTTATTCTCTGGTAAGCAGGCAGGAATAAAAGACAATAGGAAAAAAGATAGTTATGAGTTGTCAACTATGAAAAACTTAAAAACACAGAAGTATGCATTTATTTGATTTTAATGTGGGAAAATATAAGTGTTAAGGAATTATTCCTGGGTCAGAGTACCATACACTAAACAACAAAGCTTGGCACTTTAGCAGTTCTATTGGTTAAGATAAAATTTGCAACTGCATGTAACACTGTGGCCACCATACATGGGCTTAAACCAAGGTTTCTTAAACTTTAATTTGCATACGAGTCACCTGGATGTTTGCTAAACTGCCTGTCTGAATTAGTAGGTCTGGGGAAGGTCCTGAGGTTCTACATTCAACAGTTTCTCAGATGATGTTGATGATGACCACACTTTGAATAGTTTGAGGTTTGATACATATTATATTACTTAATCAATTCTTGGCATTTATGGTGACTGGATTAGAAGTCTAAAGTTCACCTCTGGTTAGTTAATGAGCTCAATTTTGTCATCAAGAACCTGGAGTCTTTTCATCAATTTGCTTGATGTCTTGGCATTATTTCACATATTACTTCATGATCACACATAGGTACTGCATCTCTGATCATTACATCTTCACATAACCAGATTTAATGGTGGGAAGCAAAGTGACACACAGGAAAACTTTACAATAGTGTTTCTGTTCTTTCATCCAGTAAGGAAACTTATTTCAGAGGGATCAGAGCAGATTTCCCTTAATAGCTCATTGGCCAAAACTGTATGGTGTGGACATTCCTGTCTATAAAAGAGGTTGAGAAAGAAAGTAGCTAGACTTTTCTGTCTCTGTGATGAAGGGCAGACAAGGGAGGAGGGAGTTGAGAATGGCTATTAGGTAGCCAATAAACAAGGCATTTATAGGAGCCTGTGATATGACTGACCCATGGGTAGGGTAGAGGGAAGGAAGGGAGGAAGCATCAACTAATCGATTCCATTTACAAATTTTCTGTAGTTCAGTTTTCATGGTTCAAGAAATGTCTGTAACATACTTCTGACAGAAGGTGGCAGATAATTTAGAATCATCTATTTTAAATGCAGTGTTAATGCAGTATAGGTATAAATGAGGTTTATTTAAAATAGACTGGTTCTATTTTAGAACCTGTTAGCTAATAAGTTTTTATTTTTCTCCCTAGTCTGTCAATATACCTTACTGGCTTTTTATATGATTGATATCTTTTAGGAAGACATATAAAGAGAAAAGAAAAAATAAATGTTTAAAGAAAAATGGTAAAAACTTCAAATTATAGTAAAATATAATTTTCACATAGTTGATTTATTTTTATTTTTTAAAGGTTTTATTGATTTCTTTTTAGAGAGAGGGGAAAGAAGGGAGAAGAAGAGGGAGAGAAACATCAATGCATGGTTGCCTCTCCCACACCCCTTACTGGGGACCTGGCCCGCAACCCAAGCACGTGCCCTGACTAGGAATTGAACCAGTGACCCATTGGTTCCCAGGCCCGTGCTCAAACCACTGAGCTACACCAACCAGGCATACATAGTTTATTTAATATAATTCTTTGAAGTAATTTCATTTGAAGAATTTGAAAATCTTCTAGTGGCTAACAAGCTGTTCAAAAGAAGTTGTTAATGAAAGCAGAGCCTTTCAATGTGGTAGAACCAACACAGATATAGTCTTATCTTTTCTCAAATTTGCAAGTCAACAATCTTTACTAATTGATGAGATCCTAAGGGGTTGACCTATAAGAACCATATAAAAAGAAAGTTAATTTATATATTTTCATTGACAATCCTACCTTTCTACTAACAGAAATTCTCACTGCTGTAACATAGTTTCACTTTCAAGGCAGATGTGATAGTTGATTAGACTAGAATAAAAGCAGCAACATGTGATTTGTATGGAGAATAGAATTATGCTTATAAAAAAACCTTATAAATTATCCCCACATTTTAAGATAAATCACTCCTTTAGTTAAATAAATACAGAGGTGGGCAAAAATAGGTTCACAGTGGTTCATATGGAAAAATAATGCAATACTTAACAAATAATAATAAAAGAATGAGCTCTGTGTTTCATGTATTCACAACTGTAATCCTCCCAATCATTAACAACTTTTTTTTATTTGGCCCCTATATTCTAGAATCAGAGTAGAGTAGGCTAGTTTTTTAGTGATAATGAACAACTGTAATATCTTAGTTGGCTAAACCAGCAAAGTTTCTTTCCCACTGAAGTGGCATAGCCATCTCTGCATGTCAGAGGGGTCAGCTCATTGCAGGTACTCACAGAATTAGTACACTGGAAATTCCAAGTTAGCTGTTTTTCTAAGACTGCAGAAGCAGAGAAAAAGACATGGCAAACCATTCACTGGCTCTGAAGACTCTGCTCTGAAGTGAAAATATATCAATTTCTATCCAGAGTTAGCCACAATGCAAAGTCTGAAGACCCAATCCCCAGGACTGTCCTATTTCTGACACCAATCACAAGTTTGGGGAGTTTCCAAAACCATCCTCAGATTTGATAATTTTCTGGCAGGACTCATAGAACTCATTGATAGCTATTCTACTAAAGGTGGTGATTTATTACAGGAAAAAGATACAAATTAGAAGCAGCCAAAGAAAGAAACTGGTACAACAGAGTCAAAAAGGTTCTAAACTTTAAGCTTCCATTGTCCTCAGTACACTTTATTCCCTGTCATTTATGGGTGGCAGTATGTGTATAGTATTGCCCAGCCATGAAGCTCACCTAAGCATTGGTATACAGAGCTTTTAGTGGGGCTTTATTGTGCAGGCTTGATTGATTGATTAATTGCCCTTGTGGTTGAACAGGCTTCACCCCTACCTCTACAGGAACCAGGCTGTTACATGTGTTGTAAGGGCCCACCGTGAGCCACTGCATTAGTACAAACTATCAGATGAAGTCTAAGGAATCTATCCTGAATAACAAAAAATTTCTTATCAGTCACAGAATGCCAAGGGTTTAGAGATTATGGCCCTAGCAGCTGGGGACAAAGGCTAGATATCTCTTTGGATGAGGTTAAATTCTTTACTACACATTTTTTTTTACAAAGGTTTTCTTTTTTTTAGAACAGTTTTACATTTACAACAAAATATCATTTAACACACCAGAATTGTACTTTTTTTTAAACCAAAGAGGAGGGTACCTTGATACATTATGATCACCCGAAGTCCATAGGTTAAGGTTCATTCTTGATGAGCCTTTGTGTTTGAACAAAAATATGATGAGATATATTCATTATTATATTAATGTCCAGAGTTTTCTCACTGTCCTAAAAGTCTTCTGTGCTCTGCATATTCATCTCCCCTACCGCATATCTGGTAACCACCAACATTTTTATTGTCTACATAGTTTTGCCTTTACCAGAATGTCATATAGTCTGCACCCTTTTCAGATTAGCTTCTTTCACTTAGTAATATGAATTTAAACTGTCTTTTCACAGTTTGATATCTTAAATCTTTTTAGCACTGAATAATATTCCATTGTCTGGATGTACCGCTGTTTGTTGATCTACTGTAACCAAGGACATCATGGTTGCTTCCAAGACCTGAAAATTATTAATTAAGCTGTTATAAACATCTCTGTGCAAGTTCTTGGGTGGACATTAGTTTTTCATTCCTGTGGGTAAGTACCAAGGGTCAGGACTGATAGATTGTGTGGTAAGACTATGTTTAATTTTATAAGAAACTGCCAAACTGTCTTCCAAACTGGCTGTACTTTTTGGCATTTTCACCAGCAATGAATGTGTTGTTCTTGTTCCATGTAATTGTCAGCATTTCATACTGTCAGTGTTTCAGATTTGGAGCATTCGATAGGTATGTAGTGGCATCTTAATGTTTTAATTTTTATTTTCTAATGACATATGACATGAAGCATCTTTCATATGCTTATTTGTAAATTTTGTATTTTCTTTGCTGAAGTGTCCTTTGAGGTCTTTATTTATTTATTTATTTTTTAAATATTTTATTTATTTATTTTAGAGAGATGGGGGAGGGAGGGAGAAAGAGAGGGAGTGAAACATCAATGTGTGGTTGCCTCTAGCACACCCCATACTGGGGATATGGCCTGCAACCCAGGCATGTGCCCTGATTGGGAATCAAACCAGTGATGCTTTGGTTCACAGGCCTGCACTCAATCCACTGAGCTACACCAGGAGGTCTTTATTTTTATTTAGAGTAGCTTTTTTATTGGGGAGTTCTTTATATATTTTAGAGTTCTTTATATATTTTGGATAACAGTCCTTTATCAGATATGTCTTTTGAAATTTTCTTTTGCCCATAACTTGTCCTTTAATTCTCTTGATATTGTCTTTTACAGATCAGAAGTTTTCAATTTTAATGATGTTTAGTATATTAATTTTTTTTCATAGATCATGTCTTTTGTGTTATATTGAAAAAGTCATCATAGGCAAAGTCATCTAGTTCTTCTCCTATTTATCTAGGAGTTTTACAGTTTTGTGCTTTACATTTTGATCTATTATTTATTTTGAGTTTCTATTTGTGAAGGTGGAAGATCTGTGCCTAGATCCACTTTTTACATGTGAGTGTCCAGTTGTTCCAGCACGATTTGTCGAAAAGATTATTTTTGCTCCATTGCCTTTGCTCCTTTGTCAAACATCAATGGACTATGGGTTTATTTCTGAACTTTCTATTCTGTTCCATTGATCTATTTGTCTATTTTTTTCAATATCATACAGTCTTGATTATGGTAGCTTTAGAGTAAACCTTGAAGTTAGGTAATTAGTTCACCAACTTTATTCTTCTCCTTCAATATTGCTTTGGCTCCACATAAACTTTGGAATCAGTTTTTCAAAATCCATAACAAATTGGTGGAATTTTTATTTAGATTTTATTGAATATATACCAATTTTGGAACTACTGACATCTTGACAATATTGAATCTTTCTATCTATGAACATGATGTATCTCTCCATTTATTTATTCTTCTTTGAGTTAATTCATCAGAGTTTTGTAATTGTCCTTATATAAATTTTATACACATTTGATAGATTTATACCTAATATTTCATATTCAGGAGGGTTGATATAAATGGTATTGTGTGTTCACTTTGAAATTCCATTAGTTCCTAGTTGGTATAATGGAGAGCAATTGACTTTGTAATATTAATCTTATATCTTGCAACCATGCTATTATCACTTATAAGTTCCAATAGTCTTTTTGTAGATTCTTTTGGATTTTCTGCATAGACAATTATGTCATCTGTGAACAAAGATAGTTTCATTTCTTCTTTATCCCCCTTTAATTGTCTTAATACATTAGCAAGAATATCCACTATGATACTGTAAAATAGTGGTGAGAGGAAACATCCTTGCCTTATACCTGACCTTAGTGGGAAAGCTTTGAATTGTTCATCATGAAGTATGATGTTAACTATGTTTTGTAGATAGTTTTTTCTCAAGTTGACAAAGTTACCTTTCCTATTCTTAGTTTGCTAAAAGTGTTTGTTGTCATGAATGGGTATGAGATTTTGTGAAATGTTTTTTCTGCATCTGTTGATAAAATCATTATTATTTAACAAGTTGATGTGATAGACTACATTAATTGATTATTATGTGTTGAATCAGCCTCAAATCTTTGGCTATGATATACAATACTTTTTTATATGTTTTGAAATTCTACTTGCTAATATTTTGCTGAGGATTTTGCATCTATATTCATAAGATATATTGGGCTAATAGTTTTATTTCCTTCTGATGTTTTGTCTGGTTTTGTTATTAGGATAATCATGGCCTCACAGAATGAGAATGGAAGTATTCTGTTTGCTTCAATCCTCTGAAAGAGATTGTAGAGAGTTGGTTTAATTTTTTTCTTAAACATTTGGTAGATTTCACAACTGAACCTATTTGAGCCTGGTGCTTTCTGGAAAGTTATTAATTATTAATTCAATTTCTTTAATAGTTATAGGCTTACTCAGATCATCTATTTTGTGTGTGTGAGTTTTGGCAGATTGTGTCTTTCAACTAATGGCTCTATTTTATCTAGGTTATCAAATTTATGGGCATAGAGCTGCTCCTAGTGTTCCTTTATTTTCCTTTTAATGTCCAAAAGATCTGTACTTATATCCCCACTTTCATTTTTGAAATTTGTAATTTGTGCCTTCTCTTTTGTTATTGTTAATCTGGCTAGAGGCTTATCTATTCTTCGATCTTTTTAAAAAACTAACTTTTGGTTTCATTGATTTTTTTTTACTATTAATTTCCTGCTTTCAATTTAATTGATTTCTACTCTAATTTGTATTATTTCTTTTCTTCTGCCTACTTTGGACTTAATTTGCTTTTCTTTTTCTGTTTCTTAAGGTGGAAACTTAGAGATTAATTTATGTCTTTCCTCCTGTTTCATTTTTCTTTTTCCTTTTCCTTTTCCTTTTTTAAAATATGTTATTTGATTTTTAGAGATATGGGAAGGGAGGGAGAAAGAAAGGGAGAGGAACATCGATGTGTGGTTGCCTCTGCAAGCCCCCAAATGCAGACCTGGACCACAACCCAGGCTTGAGCCTTGACTGGGAATCAAACTAGTGACCTTTTGGTTCTTGGGGTGGGGCTCAACCCACTGAGCCATACCAGCTAGGGCACTTCCCTCTTTTCTAATATATGCATTCACAAATTTCACTTTTAACACCACTTTTGTTTTATCCCACACATTTTGATAAATTGTGTACTCATTTTCATTTAGATGAAAGTATTTGTTTCTCTTCAGATTTCTTCTTTGATCCATGCATTATTTAGCAGTTTGTTGTTTAATCTCACATATCTGAAAAATTTCCATTCATCTTTCTGTTATTCTAATTTTATTGTGCTATGAGAGCAAGCATTGTATAATATCTCTTCTTTTACACTGATGAAGGTGGATTTTAAGACCCAGAATGATTGATTTGTTGATGCTGGAAAATATGTGTATTCTACCATGGTTGTTTACTACATATTTCACTCACATTTTATTGGCCAGAGTGAGTCACATGATCATGCATGATTTCAACAGTGAAAGGAAGTATAATGTTTCTATAGGGAGAGAATAAATTCTGGTGAATAGTAATTGAAACCCTGCCTGGTTTCAGAAGCTGTAACCCCCACCAAGGCTGAGGCTGAGGGAGTGACCTGGGACCACAAGCAACCAAGGAGGCAAAAGCTTATCTCCCTGGCAGGAGTGCTGCTTCTGCCCCTCTTTTCCATAACTGGCCCCCAATGCTTGGTCAGTTAGCCAATGACGGGTAAGATTCCCCAAGGGGGGGACAACCTAAGACAGGCACAATCATGTGGGAGGCCCCCAAGGAAGGACTTTGGGGGATACAGCAAAAAGAGGTGATGGACCCTCACCCCTCGGCTTTGACAAAGCCTGAGTCCTCATTCTGTCTGGGAGAAGTCTCCTACTCTCTTGGCTGCCTCACTCCCCTTGCTCCACCTCAGCCTGAAACAATGTCAGCCTTACTTCCCTTGCTCCACCTAAGCCTGAAACAGAGTATGGTGCAGCCCTGTGCTGGAAAGGGCAGGTTCCCTGGGTAATCAGGCCTAACAAAGAATATGTAAAATCCTGTGAAACCTGCTTTGTTTAGAATGTTCTCAATTAAATGAAAAGGGTCCAAGCAAGAAGTGAGTTTGTTCCTCAAAGCTTTACAGCTCTTTAGCTATCTGACCCTGACTCAAAATAAGCCCTCAGAGTTCTTTGTTATCTATTGTTTGATCCTTACTGCCTGACAATGATTAATGAGCTTTATCTGTAATCCTGTGCAAATGAACCCAATAAAAGCCCATTGAGGACCAGGCTCCTGGCCCTTCTCCTTTGAGAGACTGGCCACCCTTCCTCCCCAAGCAGATCATGTCTTGGTAGACTTATTCTCATCTGTAGTGGCTGGGGGTGGGGGTGGAGGGCAGCGGGTGGAGCCGTCCCACATCTGGCGCCCGAATAGGGACTTGAGGATTCAGGACCTGCTTTGACCAGAGACTATGAGTCATCATTACTGACGGCATGCCTAAGAGGACGGAAATTAGCGCTTTCATCCTCCAAGGGACAGGGGCACCTCTTGGTAAGGCCTCCAGGCCCGTTACACATAAGAGGAAAGGTAACTGTCATGCTGCCCTTTGAGCGGTTTTCTTCTCTTTTTTTTCCCTTGCACCCTCTCCCATGAATAGAAGTCTTGCTTTCTTTCTCCCAAGCATTTGCTGCACTTTGTGGGCACCGGTTGAGCAATTAAGAGCCACAAGGGCGCTCACCGCTAGAAGGCACTCCATGAGAGGCATAAACTGGGACTTGGGTCGGGTCAGAACACTAGGTTTCCCCGCGGACTGCAAGAAAAAGCCCACACAACGAGAGGCACACTGTAAAACCATTCACAGTCCCATCCCCTGCAGCACCATCCCACCTAGGTTTAGGCTTGGGGAGAAGAAAGCAAAGACTTTCCCTTTTATCAGCTTATTGTAGGGAGGTATTTATGCGCGTTTCAGCTTCTTGCTAAGCACCTGAAGAAAAGAGGCACTTCCTCCCTCCAGCTCGAGATCTAGGGTGTCCCTATGTGAGTGGGGGCCTTGCAGAGATGTCTGAGGTTTAATCCCTGAGATGTGTAGGGGCCTCATAGGGAATTCCATCTCCTGTAATTTAACTTTTGGCTCATCCAGGAAAGTGTGATCTAAGGGTTGGTCACCCAGCGCTCGGAGCCCTCCGAGCTAGCTGGTCTAGATGACTGGGAAGAGAAACCGAGACTCATAAGCGGGGTTAGGGTACTCTCCCTGCCTGCCTTCCATCAACAGTACATTTTTGACCCACTACACTCTCCTTACTAGCAAGAAACAGGATCAGAGGGTGCGGATGGAGTGAGAGTGAAACTGAAACTACTTTTGTAATTGCCGCTCTTGTGGCAGGAGGAATTTCAGAAAAGGTTCTATTATTTGTTAAGGAATTTCTCTTTAAGGGTTTCTATAAATCCTCAACCATGGGGAACGAGCTCTCTAAGGAACAAGAGCAATGTTTTAAACTAATTTAGCAGCTTTTAGGGCTGTTAAATGTCTCCCTGATAAGGGATTTTTAGATTTGGAAATATGGGAAAAAGCAGGGCAAAGAGGTCCTCATAATCAGGAAAGCTTAGACAAAAAGAGAAGGGGCCTATGGGATGGTAGTGGAGAAGACTCTAGATGCCAGCTGGACCCTTCCCATGGGTCGCACCAGCTGCAGAGCTTCACGGCAGTACCTGATGTGCTCAGCCAGGGCACTGGTGTGCGTGGGTTTGCAGCACCGTGGGGCCTGGCCTTTTTGCCAAGGACCGGCTGCAGCGGAAGGTGGAGTTGGCCCCACTCACCTCCTCTCCTTCCCCTACATGTCACGGAGGGAGTTCCAGACAGGTCATCTCTGAGGTAAGGGACAGCAGCCCCCATGCTTTGGGAGGCTGCCACCATGCTTAATTTCAAGAAAGGGATTTTTATTTTGTTTGCATTTCTATACCTAAGATGGGGGCATTTCTCAGCCCCACAAAAGTGTGTGCACTCTTAAATGTTTTGGTTTGAATGGTCAAGTTGGACGAATTTAGCCTTACGTCCTTCCCACCCCACTTAATATCTGGGGCCCGGACCTCCTCATTCTGGGGAGTGCAAATCACCCTGTCGCCTTTTCCTTGGTGGCCACTGTCTAGACTCAGACTTGATTCTCCTA
This sequence comes from Trachops cirrhosus, assembly GCA_028533065.1. Classification (NCBI taxonomy): domain Eukaryota; kingdom Metazoa; phylum Chordata; class Mammalia; order Chiroptera; family Phyllostomidae; genus Trachops; species Trachops cirrhosus. The sequence goes on along the minus strand of CM052541.1, from coordinate 53,579,344 downwards.
GATCCTTATGTGATCAGGCTAGACATGAATTAAATTTAGTTAACCAATACCTTTCTTCCAGGCAGCTCACTATTACCACCTATATTACTGTGTTATGTCAGCTTATTATTAAAGGCCATGATAGAGTAATTCAGCTTTTTGGCCACAACTCAACTGTTATACATGTTTCACTCACCCAAGTGTATCTACAACTTTATAGTCAATCTTTAGAATTTCAGTGTGCAGTTGCTGATTTTGTAGGAGATCTTAATATTCATTTACCTTCTAATAAACTTCTCCAAAACCTCCCCACTCTTAATATCTGCATAGGGGAAAAATTCAGCACCACTCCTATTCCTAAAGCTAGAACCATCTTTATTGATGGTTCAGGAAAAACAGGGAAAGCTGCTATCTTCTGGAAAGAAGGGGATGAGTGGAAACACTTTCTTTCTGGAGGGCACCCTTCCACCCAACAGGAGGAAATTTCAGGGGCTATTCTTGCCCTCCAGCATTGGCCCAAAGGGCCTCTTAACTTAGTTTGTGACTCTGGCTATACTGTATATACACTCCTTCATATAGATCAGGCTCTATTAAAAGGGTCCAGTGAGCCTCAGTTACTAAGTCTATTTCTAACCCTGCAAAGTCTTTTAGATAAGAGGAAGTACCCCTTATTTGTTACCTAGAACTGATCTCATTTCGGCTTGCTCAGACCTATGGCAGAGGGTAATTCTCGGGCTGATGCCCTTGTCAGCCTAGCAGATACTTTTCAGTCTGCGGTAATGTCTTATCAATTTTTTCACCAAAATAATGAGGCCCTATGTAAAGAATTTAATATTCCACGGGCCCAAGCAAAACAAATTATTAGAGAATGTCCAGATTGTCAAGTGCTTTCAAAAGCGCCCCCTACTTTTGGCATTAACCCTAGGGGGTTGCAACCTGAAATAATTTGATAAGTAGATGTTACTCATTATCCACCTCTTCATTTCATAATGTACTCCTTAAGTGAAACATTTGGCAATATAATCGAGCTTAAGTTTTAAAAGACTTGTTATGCTTATTTTGGAATGTTATGTGGATTATATATGTTGTAAAAAGTTCAAGTAAGTTGTAGATGGTCAGTGAATAATAAGCATCTATGTCTTTGAAACACTTCAAATTCTACACCTAAGAACAATATAGTAATTAACTTACTGCTCAAACTCTTTGCAGCTTGCAGAAACAGCAGGGGGCCTGTCTTTCCAAAGAGACACTTAAACTCAGGTGTTCTACAGGCCACTCCCTGGAGAGTCAGCAAAGAATATCAGAGCTCATTGGCTCGAGACCTTCAGCAACTTAGGCCGTCCACAAGAAATCAAGACTGATAATGGCCCAGGACACAGTGCACAAGCCAGTCAGGCTTTCATAAAAGAATGGGGAATTCAGAATAAAACAGGTATCCCCTATAACCCTATGGGCCAAGCAATTGTTAAAAGAGCTTACCAGACCTTTAAAACATTATTAAACAAACAAGAAAGGGGGAGCCAAGAAACATCCCCCAGGAATTTAACCATGCTAACAATATATACATAAAATTTTTTGAATTTTAATGATGATTTAAAGTCACCCATAGACAAACATCTAGTGCAAAACAGGCCTGCAGGCCCACACCCCTTGGTCTTATACAAATACCCATTAGGGGAAGGAAGATACAAAGGCCCAGTTGAACTATTAACTTGGGGAAGAGGGTATGCTTGTGTTAACTTTCCAGAAGGACCTTTGGAGCTGCCAGCGAAGAGGGTGAAGCCATATCACAAAAAAGGCTTTCCTGGCTGCGACCCACCTGTGCTCCATTGGACTCCCCCAATCCAGACTTCTCTAAGCGTGTGTTACTCCTTCAAAGTGGAATTCCAGTCAGCATTCCTGGGCAGATATTCGTCATTGCCTGCAGGGCACTTTTTCTACCAATCTCAAGGGACAATTGATCAGCTCCAGCTTGAGGTCCACCAGCAACTCAGTGACATCAAACGCCTGACTGAACAAAAGGTGTTCCAGACTCTCAACAGTAATCTACAATGGCTGAACCCTAAAAACTGGTTTGATGGACTAAATTTACAAGTTTGGGTTATGGCAGCCCTTGGGTGCATCTTTGTTTTAATCCTTATTTGTGCTTCGCAATGTATATGGAAGTTGTTTTCTTGTGGTCGCATTCGAAAACAGCAAAAAGTAGGTTTCACAGGCTTAACAACTACAATTGATTTGAAAAACAAAAAAGTACTGATATTAACTTCTACTTCAGTGACATAACCACCCTTCAGTAATCATTCTTTTCTTCATCACACTGTAATACAAATGAATTTATAGGACCCGAGGACATAGTTTGATCCCTTTGGTTATATGTGGATATTTCCAGATTTCTTCACAGTCGTTTGGGTAGTGTGTTTTGCAAACAGATAACTTAATCTATTATTCTTAGTCATTACTAATTTATCTTTATATTTATTACTACTTATTTTTTAAATTTTAATCTAAATCTTTCATTATTTCATTCATTTATTTTATGATTAACTTAACAAATAGATGTTTATCATTATCATTCCAAGAACTGTGCTAAGTATAGCATTACAGCTGTGAGTGAGATAGATATATCCTTGACATTCTTGGAACTTATAGTCTATCAACTTGAAATATTTTGCAACCAAAAGATACAGATATGGTCAACTAATACAACAAGAGTGAAATAATGATCAAATTACCATTGACAACCATAATAAAATAATAATCTATTAAAGTAAGAAACATCAATGGAGGATAAAGTAACTGGGTTAAAGTTTAATGTGAAACAAAGCATTTGCACAGTTTCAAATTATATCCCCACAACACATTTGTTAATTACAAAGGCAAAAATAGATGCATTGTAGAATTGTACACTTGAATTCTAATTAATTTTATTAACCAATGTCACCCCACTCTGGGGATATGGAACAGGCTTAAATGGTTCTTTTTAAAAATATATATATTTTATTGACTGTGCTATTACAGTTGTCAAATTTTTTCTCGCCTTTATCCTTTCTCCTCCCTGCACTCCCTTCTCCAGCATCCCCCCCTTAGTTCATGTCCATGGGTTGTACATATAAATTCTTTGGCTTCTCTATTTTTTATACTATTCTTAACCTCCCCCTGTCTATTTTATGCCCAACAATTATGCTTCTTATTCCCTGTACCTTCCCCCTCATTATCCCTCTCTCCCTCCACACTGATAACCCTCCATGTAATCTCCATTTCTGTGATTTTATTCCTGTTCTAGTTGTTTGCTTAGTTTGTTTTTGTTTTTCAGGTTTAGTTGTTGATAGTTGTGAGTTTGTTGTCACTTTAATGTTCATAGTTTTTGATCTTCTATTTCCTAGATAAGTCCTTTTAACATTTCATGTAATAAGGACTTTGTGATGATGAACTCCTTTAACTTGACCCTATCTAGGAAGCACTTTATCTGCCCTTCCATTATAAATGGTAGCTTTGCTGGATACAGTAATCTTGGATGTAGGTCCTTGCCTTTCATGACTTTGAATACTTCTTTCCAGCTCCTTCTTGACTGCAAGGTTTCTTTTGAGAAATCAGCTGACATTCCTATGGGCACTCCTTTGTAGGTAACTGTGTCCTTTTCTCTTGCTGCTTTTAAGATTCTCTTTACCTTTAATCTTGGCTAATGTAATTATGATGTACCTTGGTGTATTCCTCCTGGGGTCCAATTTCTTTGGGACTCTCTGGGCTTCTGGACTTGCTGGAAGTCTATTTCCTTAGCCTTCATGAAGTTTTCCTTCATTATTTTTTCAAATAAGTTTTCAATTTCTTGCTCTTTCTCTTCTCCTCCTGGCACACCTATGATTCAGATGTTAGAGCACTTAAAGTTGTCCCAGAGGTTCCCAAACCTCTCCAAATTTTTTTGAATTCTTGTTTCTTCATTCTGTTCTGGTTGGGTGTTTATTTCTTCCTTTTGTTCCAAATCATTAATTTGATTCCTGGTTTCCTTCCCTTCACTGTGGTCCCCTGTATGTTTTCCTTTATTTCACTTAAATAGCCTTCATTTATCTCTTCATTTTTCAACCGAGCTCATTCAGTTCTGTGAGCATCCTGATTACCAGTGTTTTGTACTCTGCATCAGATAGGCTATCTATCACCTTGTCGCTTAGTTCTGTTTCTGGAGTTTTGATCTATTCTTTAATTTGGGCCATATTTCTTTGTCTGGGTGCAACTGTTATGTTGTAAGGGGGGGAGAGCCCTAGGTATTCCCCAGAGTGGGGCAACCCTCTTTGCTGCATTGTGGCACTGTCTGTGGGGAAAGGGTCAGAGAGGGAACAATGCTGCTTGCTCGCTCCTTTCTAACCCCACTTTCCATCACTTCCCTCACTTCCCACAAGCAAATTGTGCCTTTTCAGGTGCTGATTCCCAGGTAGATGGGTTTGTGTACATTCTAGGATCCCATTGGCCTCTCCAACGAACTCTCCAATGAGACTGGGAGTTTTTCCTGCCTTTGCAACCCCCAGAGGATTTTATAGCTAGAGGTTTTGAGTCTTCAGTTTCCTGGTCAGCCAGCCCCTACCTTGGCTGCACAGTCTGCCTCCTTGCCACAGATCCTCTCTGCCCTTCCTGTCTCTGTCCCTCCTACTGGACTGGATGGACATTTCTTTAATTCCTTGGTTGTCAGAGTTCCATGCAGTTTGATTTTCTGTCAGTTATGGTTATTTATGTTTTTAAATTGATTGTTATCCCTCTTCTGGTTGTGCAAGAAAGAGAAGTGTTTCTACCTACTTCTCCATCTTGGCTGGAATCCTGCTTAAATGGTTTTTAGAAGCCTGAAGAAAATGATAACCCATGCTGAGTGAAATAAAAATACTTGTGTTGCTCTGGAAGATGGTAGATGGTTGAGAGAACCAAACAAGCTTGAATAAAAATTTACCAGAAATTCATGTTTCACAGGAGAAACTGAAGGACACACCATTCACTACGGCTATCAGAAATGCAATGGTTATAAAGGACATTCAGTGGTGAATCTCCTTTGGTAACAGAAGTCATCACAGAGCTGGGATCATTAACCCCCTTGAGGATGAGGGTGACCTGAGGTAATAGAGACTAGGTGGTGATGCTTAACTATCAGAAGCCAGGGTCCTCTGTTATCAGAACAGGGAAGGTTGGAGAGGCAGCCAAGGGAGATTGACCCACAAGAATTGTGGAGATGGTACAGAGTGCATATAATTTTTATGGGCAAAATTGACAGGTAGCCAATGAGGGCAATGCTTAACATCAACAACCAGAAAAAGGCATGAGATGAATAGAAAGCTGAGGGCAGTTGCTCCAAAAAAAGTCACTGTTTCTTGCTCATATCTAAGACTTGAACTGGGGGGACTCATTTATATCTGAATTAACTGACAGTAGTGTCCAGGTAACTAGGAGAAAAGACATTGCAAAGTAAGTTTGCATTGTAATGATCCCTCAGTTCTTCCATGAGAGGATATACTCTTGGGAAAAGGGACTATTTGTCTATATTGAGGACTATTTGACACTGATGGAAGTGATGTCGTATCTAGAAACCCAAAATTTCATTGTGTACCCCTTTTTAGAATTAGGGTTTATTGGAGTCAGAAAAATAAATTAAGTTCAGGTTAAAGTCTGGTTTACAGACTTATTTAACCCAATAATTGTGAAGACTTACTTTTAAATTGTTTATTTCATATTACAGTAGAGAAGCTAGCTGGGAGTCTGTTGTAAACAGATTTAGCTTTCAAAGCCCTGCCATCTTCATTACATGGCATTGGGTTCAGACAAAGAAGAGTAGAATTTATACCTTTAACCACACTGAGTAAGCCATACTGTGATAATCCCTTACTGAGAAGTGATAGTTCTGTGCATGCCATGATTGCTTTGTACACCAACTTAACACACCCCTCATTGCTTGAGGTCTTCAGAAATATGAACTACATGACTGGTAAAGCTGAGGTTGTTGGAGTCAAAATGGGCAAATCTTGGTAATTTGCAACCCTCACAGAATAAGAAGCTTTGTATTTTTCTGGGTGAGGTGATACCTACTGACTCAAAGTCACCAGCTCTTTAACAAGAATAGTTTTATCTGTGACCCCCGCACCCCACTAAACTTGGTTACTAGGTTTTGCTATCTTAACAACCACATTGAGAAAATAATATCGTATATCTGTAAAGATTTCTTTCTATGGTCAAAAGGCACTTTCTTACATACTTCTGTTTTCTTCATAGCATCTTTGTAAGGAATCAGAGATGTTAAAAGACTTAGAACTGAGGGTCAGAGGTGTTAAATGATTTGCTCCAATTTATTCAGTGCACAAGTAGAAAAAAGATAACCAACTTTACCATAAGCTCTAGTCTAGTGCTTTTACCACTAATAATAACATTAATATGTATTGAGTACATATCTTATGCTGGCAACTGTGGTAGGCTCTTTGTATGTATTATTCAACCTGATATCTAGAGGAACCCTACAAAGAAGGTATTATTAATACTTCCATTGTGGAGACCAGGAACTCAAGGCTTACAATAGCTAAGCACCATGCCCAGTAAGTAAGAAGCAGATAATGGGGCTCTGATTAGAAGCTCATATAATTTTATACCCTAAAGTGACTATTTTCATATTATTAATCGACACTCCCTTCATTTCAGGATTCTTTATTTTCTTTTTTCTTTTTATTGTTTCCAGAGGGAGGGGCAGGGAAGGAGAAAGAGGGAGAGAAACATCGATGTGAGAGAGAAACATTGATTGGTTGTCTTGTGCACATGCCCCAACTGAAGACTAAACTTACAACCTGGGCATTGGCCCTGACCAGGAATTGAACCTGTGACCTTTCAGTTTGTGGGAAGACTCCCGATCAACTGAGCCACTCTGGCCAGGGCTTTAATTTTTTTCTTTTTAATTGAATTTCAGGATTCTTGACAAAGAAATTTCTTGGCCTATTTCTAAGGAAAAAGAGAGAAAAGGAATAAAGCAAAATGCAGAATGGCCTAAAGAGAAATTGAAGAGTTAAATGTAGCATTCTTTTATAAAAGACTAAGAGCTAATAAACAAAACTAAAGCTGGGAGCAACGATGTCATCGCTTTTGTAGTCTTTGAGAAAAACTGTAGTATGGAATGTCCTCAAAAAACTAAAACTGGAACTATCTTTTGACCTGGCAATTCCACTGCTGGGATTATACCCTAAGAACCCTGAAACACCAATCCAAAAGAATCTGTGTTCTCCGATGTTCACAACAGCACAATTTACAATAGCCAAGTGTTAGAAACAGCTTAAGTGCCCATCAGTAAGTGAGTGGATCAAAAAGCTGTGGTAAAAAAAAAAAGCAAGCTGTGGTAAATTCACACAATGGAATATTATGCAGCAGAAAGAAAGAAGGAACTCTTACCCTTCTTGACAGCATGGATGGCACTGGAGAGCATTATGCTAAGTGAAACAAGCCAGGTGGTGAAAATCAAATGCCATATGATCTCACCTATAAGTGGAATCTAATCAACAAAAAAAACAAGTGAGCAAAGTAGAGTCAGAGACATGGAAATACAGGATAAACTGACAGTAACCAGAGGGGAGGGGAGAGGGGAGTAATGGGGGAAAGAAGAGGGAGGGTCATCAAGGAACATGTATGAAGGACCCATGGACAAAGACAATGGGGAGGGAGGATTGAATGTGGGAGGTGGGAGTGGGTAGGGTGGGGAACAATAATGGGGGAAAATGGGGACAATTGTAATTGAACAGCAATAAAAAAAGAACAGAATATTCTAAAAAAAGAAAAAAGTCCTTTACTTGGCACCAGTGCACTCACTAGAATTGTGACTTCTCAACCTGTAAATACTGCTTTACCCCATTCAGAAACTTTAGAACCACCTTTTCCCTTCTAATGTACTGTCCCAAACATGTTGACCATTGTCAGACCACTTTCTATATGTTTTTCATTTACTTATTGCAATCTAGATCAGAATGGATTATAAGATGCTAGAGGGCAGGCTCTGGGATGTTGTGAATAGAACCTTAAGCTCTACCACAATTCTCACAGAAGAAAATCCCCACATATCCATGCAAATACAGAAATATACCTTTTTAAAATGTTAGATGATTTTCATCATTGAATGTCTCTCCATTTTCTTCAGAAAATTGTCACATATATTGTCCCATCAATATCACCCAGCCTACCTCTTCACCACTTTTTGTCCTATTTCCTGACCTCTACACCCCTCATCCAGATAATATTCAAAATCTTGATCTTGCAAACATTCTATAATTTAATGTTCCATGGTTTTCTCTTGGCTTTGAATATCCTCCCAGCCCTTGCTAAATATTAGATTCCTACTTATTCTCCAAACTCAAACCTCTACACATTTTCTCATGCTAAACTGTAATCATTTAATCTCTTTCTCTTGAGTAGCCACAGTACTTTGCTTATATTTGCAAATATAATGCCTGCTTAGTTTTTTTTTTTTTTTTGTAAAATAAAAGACACATTTTTCATTTTAACCAATAACTTTATTGATTTGGATATTTTGAGTATGTTGGTTATCTCCTGCTATTGGCTTCTAGTAAGTAGAGGCCAGGGGTGTTGCTAAATGTCTTCCAATGCATGAGAGAGCCCCATATCAAATAATTATTTGGCCAAAATGTCAATAGTACCAAGAAACTTCGCAAACCACTTTTGACAACATTCAATCAATCACAGCACATTCTCCATACACTGCACGATTTTTTTTTGCATTTCAGCTGCATTTTTACCTTTCTTAAAATAATAAGGCCTCATATGCTGCAAATGTTGTGTATTTTCTTCCATCTTCAATAATAAAATGACGGCACAAAAATTTACCAATTTTCATGTTTTTTAAAATGCACACTGATGTGACAGCTGTCACAATACAATCTAGCAAAACAGTTTCAAATTAAGTTAAAGACAACTAAGCACCACTTGAGCTATCATACGGAAAAAACTAAATGAACTTTCTGGCCAACCAAATGTATTGATTACTGTACTTGACACACTGACTTCCATTGACATTAATCTGTACAACTGTGTGTTCCCATTTTTTGTTTATTCAACAAATACTGTTGTTGTGTGGGGTGATTGCAGAGGGCGTCAAGTGGGTGGAAGTAGAAGAGGATATAGAGGTAATATATGGTGATGGAAAAAATAAAGTAAAAAGCAAAAACCAAACTAACAAAAAACCCCAAATACTGTATGGCATTTCTTGAGGGCAGAGACTTTAATCTTATCTGATTATGTAATGTTTTCTACTCTTAGCTCCACAAAACTATGGATTCTTTGTTCACATCTGTAATACTACCACTTGACATATTGAATTATTAATTATAACTATATCATTTATTATGTACTGAGCAACTACCATGTGCCAGAAATTTTAGCTATCCTATTTCAATGTATCTTCAAGAAACGATAATCTTAGAGTGATAATTACTAATTTTATTTTATAGGTAAAGAAAGTCCACCTAAATTCACATAGAATTAAGCGTCAAATATGGGATTTGAAGCCAATTCTGTCTGAGGTGAAAGTCTGTGTTGTCAACCATTATTTGCATAGTCGCTGAAAAAGCAAGTACTCAGCAAGTACTGAGTTGAAGTATATGTTGAGCATTTGAAAAATGATACTTTACTATTAAAGAACTGAATAAATTGTGAGGAATAAAACACTATTTTTGGTGCTAATGATGACAAAAGAAACATCCAATTCCACCCACATTTATTAAGAATTACTGGATAAACAGCTAATTTTCAAAACCAAAGCATTTCTTATAAACTAGATACATTAGATAATAACCACTTCTTGACTTTGGAATCTTTTTTAGGACATTCTAAATACTTATTTGGAAATAAGAATAAGACAGAAATGTAATAATGAAGAAATTGGGGATCAGTAAGTTAAAGTTTTAGAAAATAGGTTACATAATCATATAAAGACCTCATCAAAAGGCAGAGAAACCACTCAGGGATTCCATTAAGTAATAAGGTTAAGAAGAATATGGTCTGAAAAAATTGAGTGTCTCCTAATAACTGTAAGTACACGAGTTTCTAAAATGCCATACATAATATCCATGAAATTATGTTGCATAATGTAATAACACGTTATGCTACCATTAACACATTATAACTATGTCATTTGGAAGGCTAATTTTTTTGTGTAAAACCACTTAACTACATAAAATTGAAAATAATGATTATTGTAACTACTTTCACTTTTCATCTTTAGAAGTTCAGGATTAAATACTCCATATGCAGTTATTTTATGGTGATGTGTATTTTTATGGAGTGGTCAGATAGTGTTCTAATAATTGTCTTAAAATTCTCAAATACATAAATCATAAGATCTTTTCACATATTATCATTATGTGAAGTCAAGGTAAGTCACTTAACACCTACTTAACAATGCATACAGAGCTGAAGATAGAATTTGGATAAAATCTAAAAAGAAAACCTGCAAGTTTCAAGAAAAAGTTAAGTATTGAAAAGATAGAGCCGTTACAGCTGTCTAATACAGTTAAGCCCAATTCTCTTAGAAGCATCTATTCCTTTAAAATACTGATATTCATAAATAGTTTACATTTTCTTTTATCAAACTAATTTATTTTAGGGGAAAATCTTTACCCAGATTGGTTTTGTTGAGAGTCTTTAAAAGGTGGCAGGGGTCTCAAAAGTTATAAACTTTCAGTTGTACAGTAAATAAGTATTAGGGATGTAATGTACAGCATAGTGTCCATAGTTAACACTATTGTATGGTATATTTGAAAGTTGTTAAGAAAGCAGATACTAAGAGTTCTTATCACATAAAAAAAGCTTTCTTTTACTTTTCTTTTTGTACCTATAGTTAGATAATGGATGCTGATTAACTTATTGTAATCATTTCACAAAATATGTAAGTCATGTCATTAGGCTGTATACCTTAGACAGTGCTCTATGTCCATTATATCTTGATAAAACTGGAGGTGGGGAAAAGGAAAAAAGAAAGGGAAGGGGAGGGGAGGGAAGGGAAGGGAAGGGAAGGGAGTTAAGTTCTCTTGGCTAGGCGCTGTATTTTATATGCAGAATTTATCCAAATCCTTCTAAAATAGAATATTATCTTCCCCATCTTTAGGAATATGAAGACTGAGACTCAGAGAGGTAAAAATCTGCTCAATGTCACAGGACTAATAGTATCCAAAAGAGGTTTCTAAAATATCATGTAGAATGTATTTAATTAGCTAATGTTACCTGAGCATTTAGTAGATATTTGGCATGACTCTAGATGCAGAAAATTACAAAAATGTTTAAGATGCTGTTTCTATCCTTACATATCTCACCGTATAGTAAAGAGAGGCAGATAATTAAGTACTTATAATGTGATGCTGTAAGAGGTCCATTATTTTAGATACAATGGGAGTTTAATCTATGAGGTCTTCCTCTATTATGAATTCCATGACTAGGAAAATGATGGATTATGGGGAGTAAAGAGTAAGGAAAATAAGAAGTGCATCATCATTTCACCTTGTCTTGCTATTTTTCTTCTTCTCACTTGGAACAGCTTAAAATGCAATAGCCATAGCATTTTATGGCTATTTTAGCCTTTCATATATGAAAGAAACTATTCTTTGTTAGCAAAGAAACTTGACAGTATGATTGACAAATACTACATAGTACAGGGGTCATTCAGCAAACTATTTAGGATTTTTTATAAAGCCCAGTTGTTTGCCTTCAAGAATAGTTAAAGACTGTAAAGGCTGATGATAGAGTGTTAAAATGAAGATTAGGTATGAGAAAGCCTAAACAAGATTTAGTTTAATAAACAACATTTTTACCTTGGTCATCACATTGATTTCTCCAAATCCCAACCACCAAGATTTCATGCAATTTTTTTGTGTTAGGGCTTCTTGAATAAAGTCATTGATGATACATAGACTTAATCTATGAAAGCATTACTGATGGCCATGTACATTTTCTGCCACATTTACGCTTATAATACTTATTAGTTGTATTACTAGCTAAATTATAAATCTTTAAAATTATTTACTAATGTATTCTTTTCATAGGTTTATGATTGGAAATCTTCATTCTAGTCTTTTATTTTCCTCTATCATATTTGTAATTTCTTACTTGTATTCTTATAGTTTTCATTATATTTCAACCCAATGTATTTTTCTCTTTATTATTTCTTTTTCATTTCTTTTCTTTTTGCATTAAAGTTGGCAACATTTCCCAATTATTATCAGCTGCAAATTTAATTAACATGCTGTTTATTTCTTTTTCCAGATAATTAATAAAGTTGTTAGAGAAAACTTGGATGTGCACCAAACACCCTACCAGACAGCTCTCCGGAGTCAGATGCTCTGCCATTTATAATTACCTTTTTCTTATGGTCCTTAAGCAAATTTTCAGTGCTCATCCCAGAGCCAATTTAAATTAATTTGGAGGGAACTAGTTTAAGAAACACACCAACTGTTTTATAGTGACTCCTTAGAACTTTGATTTTATAAAATATTTGTACTTTATTACTCATGCCAACACTATATTAATGAAGTTGAACATTAAAGCTCAAGGAGAGCAAAGTCTGAAAGTTCTCAATGAGAGAGCATGGTCTCAATAAACATTTAAGACAAAACTCTAATTACATTATTTATGAGTTAAATGAGAACATGAAAGAGGCATTTACTTTTCACCTTTTTGTGTCACTGATTTCCCATTTCACTTAACTTAATGAAATTACTAGCTGATTTCAACTTTTATTAATCATTTTTCTGGCATATAATGGGATCTATAGTAATATATTGAAAAGTGATTCAATTTTTGTCAAAATTGAAGAAGAATTTCAAGAAAACTTTAAGGAAATATAATTTAAGGAGTTTTAAAAAGTAAAACTTTAGCATTAACCAAGGGTCATTCTCATAATTTTAAATTTATATAAGTTAATGCACCCAAATTTAAATATCCTTATACATTACTAAATTTTGTTAATATATAAATACATTATTATTGTATGTGTTATTATTTTTGAATCTTACAATCACAGAATTTTAAGGCTAGAAGGTACATGAAATGATGAATACAATTCCTTTGTTTTATAGGGGAAAAAAGACACTGAAATTGGAAATGGTAAGTAATTAGCCTAGATTGATCAGTCTGGTAGTGTGGTCCATAAAACCCCTCTCTTTGAAATAAAACTTAGCAATCAGATATCTTATAGATAGCTATTTAAAAGCCTCAATTTCTGAACCTCTTGAGTGAGGCCACCATCCAAAAGACAATTGTCCATGTACTATTTAAGTAATCAACTTACATCTTTTCCAGACACCACGGAGAATCACAATCAGAAGATAACATTATAAATGAATGGCATTAATATAATTAAATTGTAATAACACAACAAATCTATAGCATGTGGAAATATAGACTGTCTGCTCAATTACTGGAAATAGATAGATATGCCAATGATCATTTGTCATACTTAAATTCAAGCTAAGTGTATTTATTAATAGAAGAAAAGTTCCAGGAACTCTAGAAGCAGGGCCAATAAAGAATCTTAACAGCCAATAAACCTTTCTTGTGTCTAATCACAATAGGCAACCACAGGTTATTTAGAGGTTTTAGTTAAGTTTTCTCTTGTCAGAACTCACTAAGCAATTATAGTTACTTAAATATCCACATAGACTAAAACATTTCCAAAGGAAATAGCTTTGTTTCTTTTGCTAAACTTAATCATCACATTCAAAATGCATCTAATCCTTCATTTTTTTCACATGAAAGCCCAATGTCTTATGTTTAAATAAATTATATAGAAATTTGATATTAATTAATTGTCCTTATGTATACATTCACATTTGCCAAACTCTTCTCCTACATCCCAATTTCCCATGGAGGCATTATGTTTGATAATATAAGATATGCAGCCGAAAGAAAGAAGGAGCTCATATCCTTTGCAACAGCATGGATGGAGCTGGAAAGCATTATGCTAAGCGAAATAAGCTAGGCAGTGAAAGACAAATACCATATGATCTCGCCTTTAACAGGAACCTAAACAACAAAACAAAGAAACAAGTAAAATATAACAAAAGACACTGAAATGGAGGACAGGTTGTCAGGGCCCAGAGGGAAGAGGGGAGGGAATTTCAGGGGAGAAGGGAAGGGTTTACAGGAACAAATATAGAGGACACATGGACAAAACTAGGGGGGTTGGAAATGGGAGGGATGGGTGGGTGGGCTGGAATGGGAATAAAGGATAGAAACTGTACTGAATAATCCAAAATAAAAAAATTAAAAAAAGATATGCTGTAGGTTTTTTTTACTTACAGGTGTATCGCAGATTTTATATATATAATACATTTAGTTGCAAATTTGATAATGCAATTTGTATTATTCAGTAATTTCTAATATCATACTGGAGATCTATTTTATTTCAGATAAAAGTCCTTCAAATAGTCAGAATTAGTATTATTGTTGAGGAAGTTATTAAGAGGCAAACCAGCTGTACAATTCCAGATAGAGAGCTAGGCACTTGTTTCAACTACCATCTCTCATTAAGACTTGTGAAATTGAATATGAAGAAGTATAAATGTAAAAATACTTTAAGATTCTGAGGTAAGAGCTACAAGAAAGAAAAAACAAGAATTTCAGAATTAATCATTTTGTAGAATTTCTGCAAAGTGAAAGCGTATGAAATCAAACGCATAGATAAAGAAGGGTCAGCCTATTTTAAAATTATACATATGTATGTATGTTCATATTCACAGTCGTATCTATCCTTATACCTCCCAGAATATTCTTCAGGGTAAGGCCTTTTAGTATTGACACATGGCATGGAATGAGGTATGTTGTCCCTTGCCTGATAGAAAAAATGAAGTCTTCCTGATGTTAACAAACCTTATCCACTCACACAGATTTTGCAGTCAGTCCTTTCAAACTGGGTGAGGTAACAGTAATAATAAGAGAAGCCCACATGAACTACCTATCTCAATCAAACTAATTCTTCAGAAATAAAAGCCAATCATTAAAGAATCATAAGACCTAGGGAATATCATCATTTTAAAAGAAAAAGACAGATAAAATAACACAAAGACTAATATAAAAGGAAGCAAAGACAATTACAGTAAAAGAAGCAAAAGAATATTAAAAGAATTCCAAAGGCACACCCTCAAAGAGTGTACCGTAACAATATCTGATATAATAAAAACAAGAACTATAAGACAAGAACATGCTGCTATCAACAAGGAGAAGTGAGAGAATAACAGCTCCTGAAAAGTGAAACATCAAAGAGATTAAATACTTGAGCAAAAAGTAGAGCGACACAGAGGATAAACCTAGGTAGGCCAGTGTTTTTCTAACAGACTTGATTTTGAAAGCTTACTGTGTGCCACATATTGTCCTATGGATTTTGTCATGATAATGAAAAAGAGTTTTTTGCCCTCTCAGAATTTATGTCACATTAAAGTACATAAACAATACTCAAGATGTTTCCAAAGTGAAAGAGAGAGAAGAGAAAATATGGAAGGAAAGAAGGTATATAAGCAACCAATAAAAGAGTATTTTGCTGGGCTTCTAAATACGTTGTGAAAGTAATTTCAGATCTAAAATTCTGTACCCAACCTGGGGGATGAAGTGGTATGTTAAGAAAAGCTTAATAATCTTCTCTTAAAACAATAAAGTAGCCAACCTGATACATACTGTGATGATTTCTGTGGGGTAAACACTCCCATCTTGGCCAATTTGAAACTACCACAGTGAGGTCACAGAGCTGGAAAGAGATGCCAAATGTCAGCACCTGTGAGCTGGTTTGAGGCAGCTCCAGTGTACCAGTTTGGGTGGGTTGATGGTTTGGGGAGCTGAAGACAGTGAAAAAATGAACAGTTCTTTTTTAAATTTTGGAAATGGAAGGTCTCAGAATTTTACCACTTATCTTATTTAAAAAAGAATAAACTAAAATATTCCTAGAAAATAGAAATGAATTCTAAGAGGAAGATGTGAAATCCAAAACAGTCAGTCATATCCAGGAGTTTTTTAACTCCTAGAAAGTACTTTGAGTATTTTGTCAGAACTTCATAATGTATCCAATGGCATGAAGAGCATACATTTATATTTTTAATGAGAAAATGATATTAATAGAAACTCTAGTTGTCTAAGAAAGTCATAGACCCAAAGCTTTGGGGCACTTCTTGAGTGTAAGAAAAGGAAATGTGTTTAAACCATTTGGATTGTCCATCTTTAAGAAAAATAGATTTAGTTAAAAATTAAAAACTGTACCTGTTTTTTCTACAGAACAAATTACAACATGCTACATTTTGTGCTCTATAAAACTAATTATTATTCTCATAATAATATTTCAAATACCGTTTATTACTTATTTTCAGAATTAATCTAAATACAAATTACATTTAAAACTAAATTATACTATAGAAATATACATAAATTACATTTTATTATACTGTATAATTATACATACTATATTATGTAGTATCAAATTAACTATATAATATAAATAAATAAAAATCAAATTTTGGGGGTAAGACAAAAAGAGATGAAGAAAGAGTTGGAGTGTTAATGGCTTCTTATGTATAGGGAAGTTGCATATAACATGAAAAAGTTATGGGTCAAACAATAAAATATTAATCAAAATAGTATTTGATTTTTAGGGGTAACCCATATAACTAGAGATAAAAAATATAATTCACAAATTTGGAGGAGATTTAGAGACTCTTAGTGATTTAAATTCCTTATCTTCCTTAATGAGAAGCCAATTGTAGTCATTTATGGTTGATAGATTAATAGAATCATGGGCTTATTAGTTAACATTATGGAGGAAAACAACAGGAGCAATTGAAAGGATAATATAATACAATAATTATAACTAATACCATTAGTTATAATGGTATTATAACTAATGGTATTAAGAAGCAAAATGCTTTACCCTGTTAATAAAGCAATATCAAAATGGTTTATCTCCTCATCCTCCTTAATATTCTTTTGTATATTTTAGAATATATATATTGAGTATAGTAACATATATATATTATATAATTTATATATAAATGAGAATATATAAGGATGTTTGCTCCTTTACTGATAGAAGAGGGGAATATAAAAATTTAAACTGAGTGCAAGGCACCAGTCAATGTTATACATACATAATGGGACCCTAGTGGCTCAAAGAGCAGGCATATCTTTCCAAGGGCCTAACTTACTATCAGAAAATTCCTTTGCTTAAAGAAGAACATGATTTGTCTAATGACAGGTTAGGATAACATTGTGCTTTACTTGCAATTCTACACAGATACTGAGAAAAATAAAAAGAAAGAACAGCAGGGTTTCTTATAGTTTTGGTTTGATAATTTATTAGACATTTGCATAAGTTCTGAAATATTTGGCCAATGGGTGGCATAAAATGTTCATTTTTTTCTCATTTTTACTGTTGTTCATGTACAGTTGTCTCCATTTTCCTGCCACCACTTCCCTCCTGACCACTCCCCTCCTGACCACTCCACTTCCCACCCTCAATCCTTCCCTGCTTTGGCTTTGTGCATGGAAATATTCTTGATTGTATTGATCTAAGTAAGAGAAAATTGAAAGAAAATTGTATATTTAAAATTTATATATATTTTGACAAAAAGCTGAGATGCAAAGATAAAACCTTATATTAAAACAAAAGTTTCCATATGAAATGTAAAATCCCAAAAGACAAAAACAATATTACATCTATTAAATCCAGGGTTCTAGCTAGGCCTTAGCAAAGCATTGCACAGTATTTCAAGATTAGTGTTTGATAAGAAATTACTATGTTAAGTAAGAATACATTTTTCCCTTTGGTATGTGTATGCAATGACAGAATTCCACAAACAGCATCATAAAAAGAGAAATTTTTCTCAAATTCCCAAAATGTAATTTTGTTAGCAGCAGCAGTAGTATTCATAATATTTATATCATTTATGTTAATAAGCTTAACTAATTTCCTTTTCTCTTTTAGAATGATTTTTAATTTAATCTTTATTGTATTTGTTTCCATTATCATTTAGTCCTCTTGTACCCCCTCCTCCCCAGCAATCACCACACTGTCATCCATGTCCATGAGTCCTTTTAAATTTTTGCTCAATCCCTCTACCCCCTAACCCCTCATTAGCTGTCATCTTGCCCTCTATGAGTCTGTCTCTATTTTGCTTGTTAGTTCAGTTTGTTCATTATATTCCATGTGTGAGTAAAATCATATGATATTTGTCTTTCTCTGATTGGTATAATGTTTATATCACTTAGCATAATGTTCTCTAGGTTCAACCATACTGTTGCAAAAGATAACACTTTCTTCTTTTTTATGACCAAGTAGTATTCCACTGTGTAAATGTCACATAGTTGTTTTATCCACTCATCTACTGATGGACACGGGCTGCTTCCTTATCTTGGTAATTATAAACAGTGTTGCAATGAACATAGGGGTGCTTATACTCTTTCAAATTAATGTTTAGGGTTTGTTTGATATATTCCTGGAACTGGGATCACTGGGTCAAAAGGAAGATCCATTTTTAATTTTTTGAGTTATCCCCATACTGCTTTCCACAGTGGCTGCACCAATCTTCATTCCCACCAACAATGCAAAAGGGTTCCCCTTTCTCCACATCCTCATCACTATTTGTTGTTTGTTGATTTATTGATGAAAGCCATTCACAGGTGTGAGATGATATCTTATTTGTTTTTAATTTGCATTTCTCTGATGAGTAGTGATGTTGAGCATCTTTTCATATGACTATTGTCCATCCATATGTCTTCTTTGGAAAAGTGTCTGTTCAGTTCCTTTGACCATTTTTTAAAAGATTTTATTTATTTATTTTCAGACAGAGGGGAAAGGAGGGAGAAAGAGAGGGAGAGAAACATTAATTTGTGGTTGCTTCTTGCACACCCCCTACTGGGGACCTGGCCTGCAACCCAGGCATGTGCCCTGGCTGGGAATTGAACTGGCAACCCTTTGGTTTGCAGGCTGGCTCTCAATCCACTGAGCCACACAAGCCAGGGCTGACCATTTTTTAATTGGGTTGGTGGGTTTATGTGTGTGTGTGTGTGTGTGTGTGTGTGTTGAGTTTGGTAAATTCTTTATAAATTTTAGATATTAACCCCTTATCAGATGTATCAGTGAATATGTTATCTCATTCTGTGGGTTCTCTTTTTATTTTGTTGATGTTTTCCTTTGCTGTGCAAAACCATTTTAGTTTGATATAGCCCCATTTGTTTATTTTTTCTTTCCCTCACCTAGGGAGATATAACTGATAAAAAATTGCTACAAGCTATGTCTAAGATTTTGCTGCCTATGTTTTCTTCTATGATCTTTATGGTTTCAGGTTTACTATTTAAGCCTTTATCCATTTTGAATTTAGTCTTGTGTGTGGTGTGGTCTAGTTTCATTTTTCTGCATGCATCTGTCCAATTTTTCCAACACCATTTATTGAATAAACTCTCTTGAATCCATTGTATGTGCTTGCTTCCTCTGTCAAATAATAATTGACCAAAAATGTGTAGGTTTATTTCTGGGCTCTCTATTCTGTTCCATTGATCTATGTGTCTGTTTTTATGCCAGTTCCATGCTGTTTTGATTAGCATGCGTTTATAGTATAGTTTGATATTAGGTAGCATGATTCCTCCAACTTTTCCCTTCTTTCTCAGGATTGCTGTTGCTATGCAGGGCGTTTTGGCATTTCATATACATTTTTGAAGTATTTGTTCTAGTCCTGTGAAATATGTCACTGGAATCTTGATAGGAATTGCATTGAATATATAGATTGCTTAGGATAGTGTAGACATTTTAATGATGTTAATCCTTCCCATCTATGAACACAGTATGTGCTTCTACTTTTTTGTATCTTCTTCAGTTTCTCTCTTCAGTGTCTTATAATTTTCCAAGTAGAGGTATTTTGCATCCTTGGTCAGGTTTTTTTCTTAGGTATTTTATTCTTTTTGAAACAATTGTAAGACTTTTTTAAATTTCCTTTTCTGATAGTTCACTATTTGCATATAAAAATGCAACTAATTTCTGGATATTGGTTTTGTATTCTACTTTGCTGAATTCATTTATTAGTTCTAGTATTTTCTTGGTGGAATCTTTGGGATTCTCTATGTACAGTATCATGTTATCTGCATATGACAGTTTTACTTCTTCCTTTCCAATTTGGTTGTTTTTCACTTCTTCTTCTCTTCTAATTGCTGTGGCTAGGACTGCCAGTACTGTGTTGAATAAGAGAGGTGAAAGTGGACATCACTGTCTTGTTCCAGATCTTAAGGGGAACACTTACAGTTTTTGCCTGTTGAGTATGATGCTGGCAGTAGGTTTGTCATATATGGCCTTTATTATATTTGTGTTCCCTCTATTTCCTCTTTGCTGAGTGTTTTTATTATAAATGGGTGCTCAGTGTTATCAAGTGCTTTTTCTACATCTATTGATATGATAATGTAGTTTTATCCTTCATTTTATGTGATGAATCACATTTATTGATTTGTGAACATTGTACCAAACTTGCATTCCAAGAATAAATCCCACTTGATCATGGTGTATGATCTTTTTGATGCATTGCTGTATTTTGTTTGCTGATGTTTTGTTGAGGATTTTAGTATCTATGCTCATCAGGGATATTGGCTTATATATTTTTTTGTAGTGTCTTTATCTGGTTTTGGAATTAGGATAATGCTGGCCTCAAAAAATGAGCTTGGGAGCCTTCCCTCTTCTTGAATTTTTTGAAATAGATTGAGAAAGATAGGTGTTAGTTCTTCTTGGAATATTGGGTAACATTCACCTGTAAAGCCACCTGGTCCAGGGGTTTTGTTTGTTTGGATTTTTTATTACTGCTTCCAATTAGCTAGGTATAACCTCTCTATTCACATTCTCTGATTCTCCCTAATTTAGGTTTGGCAGGTTGTATATTTTTAGGAATTTATCCATTTCATCAGGTTGTCCAGTTTGGTGGCATATAATTGTTCTTACAATCCTCTGTATTTCTTTGGTATCAGTTGCTATTATCCTCTTTCATTGATGATTTTGTTTATTTGGGTCTTCTCTCTTTTTATCTTGATGAGTCTGGTTAAAGGTTCTTCAATCTCATATATCTTTCAAAGAACCAGCTGTTGGATTCAATGATCTTTTGTATCATAATTTTATACTCTATTTCATTTATTTCTGCTCTGATCTTTATTATTTCTTTCCTTCTCTCTTTGGGTTTTGTTTGTTGTTCTTTTTCAAGTTCCTTTAAGTGTAAAGTTAATTTGTTTATTTGAGCTTTTTCTTTCTTTTTTTTTTTTTTGAGATACACCTGTAATGCTATGAATTTCCCTCTTAGGACTGCTTTCCCAATGTCCCACAGGTTTTGGATTGTTGTGTTCTCATTTTCATTAGTTTCAAGGTATCTTTTTTATCTTTTTATTTCTTCCTTGATGTTCTTTTTGACACATTCATTGTTTAATAATGTGTTATTTAGCTTCCATGTCTTTCTGTGTTTTTCAGTGTTCTTGTGATTGATTTCGAATTTCATAGAATTGTGGTCAAAGAAGATTCTTGGTATGATTTCAGTCTTCTTAAATTTATTGAGGTTTGTTTTGTGTCCTGACATGTGGCCTATTCTAGAAAATGTTCCATGTGCACTTGAAAAGTATGTATATTCTGGAGCTTTGGGGTGAAATGCTCTGAAGATATCAATTAAATCCATTTGATATTGTGTCATTTAAGGCTGCTGTCTCCTTATTGCTTATGTGTCTGGAAGATCTATCCATTGAAAACAAAGGGGTGTTAAAGTCCAGACTAGACTGTACTTCTGTTCATCTTCTTTTTATGTCCATCAGGATTTGCTTTACATATGTAGGTGCTCCTGTGTTGGGTATGTGAATGTTTACTGGGGTTATATCCTTTTATTGGATCATTTCCTTTACCATTCTGTAATGTCTTCCTTTTCTTCTTGCTATGGCCTTGGTTTCAAAGTATATTTTGTCAGATATAAGTACTACTAGCCCAGCTTTTCTTTTTCCTTTCCATTTTCATGAAATATCTTTTTCCATCCTTTTATATTTAGTCTGTGTGTATCTTTAGATCTGTGGTGGGTCTCTTGTAGGCAGCATGCATATGGGTCTTGTTTTCTTTTCCATTCAGCTACCCCTATGTCTTTTGGTTGGAGCCATTTATATTTAAGGTGATTATTAACAGATACATATTTAGTGCCATTTTATTATTAGGTTATTTTCCTCTTTTTTTTCCTTTCCTTTTTCTTCTTCTTCAAACACGCCCTTTAAAATGTGTTGCATTACTGGTTTGGTATTAACAAACTCCTTTAGCTTTTTCTTGTTTGGGAAGCTACTTATCTCTCCTTTGGTTTAAATGATAGCATTGCTGGGTAAAGTAGCCTTGGTTGTAGGTCCTTGCTTTTCATCATCTTGAATATATCAAAACACTCCCTTCTGGCCTGAAATGTTATTGTTGAGAAATCAGATGACAGTCTAGTTAGTGCTCATTTGTATATAAGTACTTGCTTTTCTGCTGAGGCTTTTAGAATTCTCTCCTTGTCTTCAAGATTTGTCACTTTGTTTATGATGTGCCTCCATGTAGGCCTCTCAGTTTATTTGGGACTTTGAAATTCCTTGACTTGTGTGTCTTTTCTCTTCACCAGATTAGGGAAGTTTTGCTTATTATTTCTTCAAATAGGTTCTCACTACCTTGCTCACTCTCTTCTCCTTCTGGTAATCCCATTATATGGATATTGTTACACCTTCTGTTCAAAATATTTCTTAAGCTCTTCTCATTTTTTAAAATTCTTTTTTTCATTTTGATGTTTTGTTTGACCTTCTCTTCCAAATCATTGATCCTTTGCTTCATCTAATCTACTGTTCATTCCTTCCAGCGTGTTATTTATCTCAGATATTGTGTTCTTTATTTCTGAATGGTCTTTTTTTTATGGTTTCTGTCTTTTTTCATTATAATGTATCCTTATAATCATTACTCTAAATTCTCTGATAAATTGCTTGCCTCAATTTCTTCTAATTCTTCTGGAGAAGTCTCTTGTTCTTTCACTTGAGGCCTGTTTCTTTGTCTTCCAACTGGGGCTTCTTTGTGTTTGTTTCTATGTATTAGTTAGATCTTTAAGACTCTTGTGCACACCCAAGTCAAACCCTGCCTGTGATTGTCCTGGGAAACCTA
This sequence comes from Trachops cirrhosus, assembly GCA_028533065.1. Classification (NCBI taxonomy): domain Eukaryota; kingdom Metazoa; phylum Chordata; class Mammalia; order Chiroptera; family Phyllostomidae; genus Trachops; species Trachops cirrhosus. Next base: position 53,556,204 of record CM052541.1, on the reverse strand, counting down.
TTGGGAGCTATCAATGAACCACAGTATGTGGCTCCCTCTGCTGGCCCTGTTTGTGTGCAGAAAGAATCAGGCAATACACCAAGGACAGCTTTTACCAGCACTGGGCCCTGGGGAGGGTCGATTATGGTTTCAGAGCTCCCAGAGATCCACCTCTGTCTGCAGGCTTTCTGTTAGGCTTAAAGAGTGGAAGTCTTCCAGGTCCACTCCTCAGCAGCAGGGCTTAATTACCACAGGATGGGGCAGAGTAATTCATGTGGGCAGGACTATTGCTTTCTCTCAGGCTGATCACTTGGAGGTGAGTGCTCTGCCAGAGAAAGATGTCTCCAGCAGTATAGGAAATGACTTAGCACAGGGAATCTGGCAATTATTCTTTCGGTTTTCTCCCCAGAGCTACCAGCGCCAGAGTCTCCTCACACTTCTCTAGTCAACTCTTCCCTCTCTCTTCTGGAGCCAAGGGTAAGTGGCTGTAAACAGAATTTGGGGCCTTGGCCCTTTAAGAAGCTATCTATATCTCCAGCTGTTGCTCCCTGGTGGACAGAAACCCCACTGCTTGTCATATCTGTACATTATTTGGGTTCTTTTCCCAGTTCTGTGGGCTGGGGAGCCCACCCTGGGATTTATTCCCCACACTTATCAGGGGGAACCCCCAGCCACTGAAATATCCCTCCTGGATTTCAGCTGCTGATCCTGAGAGTTAAGCAAGCCCTCTTGCATCTCCTCTGCGCTACCTCGCAGTCTCATTGTGGTGATGTAGCTTCTTCCTTCTGTCTGCAGTTATAAGGCTTATCTCCAAGCTAGCGTTCAGTTGGTTATTCAGGATGATTTTTTTATAATTTAGTTGTTATTCCAGGTTTGTTCCTCCCAGAACCAAACTAGAATTACAACTAAATTATAGCTGTCACTCACTCCTCTGCCATCTTGGGCCTTTCTCTTTTCTCTTAGAGTATAAGTTTCCTGAGAGCAGAAAATGGATTTGTGAAATTCTCAAAATATAATTTTGTTAGCAGCAGCAGTAATATTCATGACATTTATATAATTTATGTTAATATGTTTAACTATTTTTTCTCTTTCCTCTTAGATTGTAAGTTTTCTGAGAGCAGGAAGTTGTTTTTTAGTTTTTTACATTTTGGATAACTTTGTACAGTGTTGACATCTACTCAAAACTTTTACTAATTAACCCTATCCCCTCTATTCTTTTAGCAAACTGTTAACCAAATACAAATTGAAACAGTGTACTTTGGAATACCACTTTGAGAAAGTAAGGCTTTCTTGGTGACAAAGTTCCAAGTCAGACAGACCTATTACAATATACTTAGATGTTACCTCAAGTATTGATTATATTATTTGTATTTCTGCTAGTGTTTACTTTTTTATTTGTACTTATGAATAATTCAGTCTCTTTGGGGCCTCACAAGTTTCTCGGCAGGAATTGTGTATTCCAATCCTATCTCCACATTGTTAGTACTTGGTTCGGAATTCAACCTGTCTCCTTGTACCGTATCCAACGATGAGAAGGGTTTAGGAGCTGAGATGCAGGTAGATGCTTCCTGATTTCAGCACAACTAGCTATAAAGTCAGGCTAATACCTATCTCATGGGGGCATCCAGAGGATTAAAAAAATAGATTTTATAAAGCTCTTTGGAGATCCTTGGATAAAAGGGACTGCCCAGGCACACAGAATTCTTATCTCCCCAGTTGCCACGGAGCCTGCGATTTCCCATGGTATGTTGTATCAACCCTAGAAAAAGCAAGGGTGAGCTGTGGAAAATAGGAGCATTAGCAACTGGAAGGGACAGATAGCACTAGCCCACGTGAACAGCACGGGCTGCCTCCTGGGATTCTAGAAGATAGGGTTGTAATTAATGGATAGGGATGTAGATTCTCTTTCCGGGATAATTGTGGCATTGCAAATTGGTAAAATTACACAGTTTGTATTTTGTAATTTTGTTTGACTAAAAAATACTAACTAGTAAAATAGCCTCTAGGAAAATTCAAAGAAAGCATAACATCAAAATGTGTAATGTGAACAGCTTAGCATTGAACTTGAAAGGTATCCTGCAGTTAACTATTTCATTTATAGACCAGGAATTTCTACAAACCAAGTAAGTGTTCTTTATAAAGATCCTGCTGGGTTTTGCCTATGGATAAAGATGTTGAACAAGGCATTGCTAGAGGGAGAAAAGCCTTTAACTTATGCCATACATTGTTTTAAGTGTCAAAATATATGCCACATTTTGAATTCCTTTAATTTAAGTAAGTCATATTGTGGCTTTAAAAAGCTATTAATTTTAACTGCCTCATTTCATAAGTATACCTCAGAAAATTACACATTTCTCTTTCCTACAGAAAAACTAATTAAGTATTCCATATTGCTACTATATGACATAATGACATTAATTTCTTGTATATATGTAGGTGCCAGAGTAAGGCAATCAAAGGAATAATTTTTATTCCTTATTCTGAATGTGCTAGAAATCACTAAAGAAAGTAAAATGCAAGGGACTAAATAAAAATATGGGGGTAGAGAGGGAAAAATCAATAAATATCTAAATTATTTAAAGAAAAGCTACAACCGGGTGTCTTACTGTCATGCATCATACCCTGGATCTGAAAGCAGACAGGTGAATTGTCTCCAGCCTGCATTGGTTTGGACACTCTCTCCAGCATGCTCATTAGCAGCTCCAAGTCTAGGCTCCCTGTTAGTAGAAAGGCAGGGATCACAGCAGGGAAGTTATATCTCAGGCTTCTCACATTCCTGCTCTATCTTGGCAAAGCTTTACAAAGCCTTTTCTGGCAGCTCATTAGTAGGTGCACTGATGCATAAGAGACAGTCATTAGAAGTGTTTTCAACATTGGCTTTTGATCAGGTGACTAGTACCATAGCAAAGACATTTACTTACATTGTTTTCAATAAGAGATTCTGTTGCTATATTGAGAATGACATACAAAAAATGTTGAAAACTAGCTTGACCTTTCTATGACAAAAGGGGAGAAGAAAAAGAAACTCCATTAGTTCCCTGAATCCTGCCTTTATATTGTCAACTATGACGCAATAGATGCGTGGACTGCTCCCAAGCAACTGCTCTCTTTTAGCTTTAATAATCTAAGCCAAGTTGAAATTTATCATTTTGTTTAGGGTTAGGACAAGGGGGGCGCTAGTGTGAGCAAATACAAATAAAATATCATAAGCTTTATAGAGTCTCTTCTCCTGCCAGGCATTTGTTTTTTCACCATGAAGGCTGACTTCACAAATAAGGGCAAAATCCATTGTACACTGCCTAATAAAACATTGTAGAAAAATAAGCAGGCCAAATTCAGATGGCTGATTAATCTCTAAAGAGAGTTTCCATTGTAAAAAAAAATTGTTAAAGCTACAGGAAAAATTTTTTTAAAGTAAGAGCTTAAGACACTGCATGTGTAGAAAGCATATACAATCAAGTGAGCCCTGCTGCAAAAACAGGACTGAATTTGTTATTCCTTTAAAAGTGCCCTGTTTATAAAATAAAGCAGGTTATTATGGGCAATTGTACTTTTACTAATGAATTTTCTTTCATTGGTGATTAGCTTTCACACCAATATTCTCTTCTTTTTTTGCCAAAACGCAAACTTTGTCAGGCCTTAGTTTGGCGAGATTTTTTTATTTTATCATTTCACAGAATACACCGTTAGCCTTTGGTTCCTTATAAACAGAAGAAAATCATGTTAAGCACATACCCTGACATGTAACTCTAAAGGATGAGAAGCTTTCTTTGTCAAACTTCACTGAAACAAAGTGCATCAGCTTAATCAGGTCTGTTCTTGGCAATGTAGGAACATGACATGCCAATTACATAAACTTTCAACTAAGTGAAGACTCCTGCTGACTAATTCAGTGTTGATTGTTTTCCGCTACTTGGCTTTGACTGCTTGTTAAGACTTAAAAAAAAAAAAAAAAAGGAAAAAGAGGGGATGGTAGAGGGGGTAAAATTGTAGGAATTCTCTCCTTCCGTCAAACATTCTTGTGATTGCCAGCAATTAGTTAAACTTCTCGCTGGTGAAATGACAAGATGGAACTTGACCAAATACAATGTGTGGAACTCACAGGCATCTGCCCCAGCTGAAAGACATTACAATGTTTGTTAACCTTACGGGTCATTCCTGATTCACTTCTGCAGACAGAAAACAAGATTTATATAACACAGATCAATACTGCCCTAAGACTTTCGCCATTGAGGATGCTAGATTGAGGCACTTCTCTTTATCAGTTTACCATGACACTAATGTATTTTGCCTGTTTTGCCTGGTCAGTGATGAATCTGTTGGCAAGAGAAAACAAATAAGTTTTGTTGTTGAGAGACATGTTGTCCATGATTTGTCTCAGCAGACATGCCAACTTGCTGGCCAATTCATTTCCTATTTAATTTAAGTGGCATATCTGTCTTCCCCTTTCAGGTATGTCTTTTGTCTACTGCACAACCACACTGGCAGTGTTCTGAGAGAGTCTGCAGTAGATCTCTGCAAGGAGATTGACACAACAGAGCCAGGAAACCAATCTATAATTTTTGGAAGGATCTCTGTGAAATATACAGCCACCATTACACCAACAGTCTGGTGTGAAACCCACTGTCTTACCCGGAGTCTGGAATGAAAGAATATTTTAGCATATTACAAATAGTCTACAAATGTGATGCAACTCCCAAATTATAAACATCTAGGAAATGTCCTTTTAAAAATCAGAACTTATTTCCTACAGGGAGAAATGTTTTGTTACTTTGTGAGATCAGGTAAGTATTGTTTAATTATGAAATATGTGTAGTATAATATTAAAATATATTGTTATGATGTGTTCCAAGTAGGAATGATTCCTAATTCCTTCATTACCTTAATTAGTTTTACTGAATAATCTCACATTTAAGAGATTGGATAATACTGTATTAAAACATCAGAGAAGCAAAACACAAGGTGATTCATTTTAAAAGCAATGCTTATGTAATTTTTTAAAAAGCTGCTTTTAAAAGGAAGACAGTCTACCCTATCACCAGACACTCATGACACCTAACTAAATATTAATAGAAAAGCCAAGCAAGAAATGACTTTACATTTCAAATCATGACAAAGCCGATGCTCTAGGAAAATGTGTCGAATGGTGAAACCGTAACATAGGAACTCCTCAAACTCTGACAGTCCTTAAGCAGTGGAACAGTTAACAGAGCACAGCACGGTCCGCAACTGTGCCAGCTAAATCTCTGTGTCAGAACGCATTAATTATAGCAGTCAGTTTACCTTTCTCCTTCATAACATTTTTGATTAAAATTTCACACATTACAATGATATGTGTCTTTTCTACAAGCTGTGAAATTTATTCAGCCATCAATGGGTTTGGATTTTGTTCCTAAGAAGCTTACAGTACATAAAAAGTTGACTTATGATCCCTGAATAGTGAAATCGAGGAGAGTTTCTTTTGGATAGACTTAGAATTTTATACCAGCAGTGGTGTCGTAGAGCAAACATTCATTAGTAATATTGTACCCCCAAAAGCAATAACTTCTCTCTTAATATGTTGGCTCAAAATTTATAACTGCAAGGCATAATTAAGCTGTAGATTATGTTTTGAAAGGTATAGTCAGTGTAATGAATCCCTGAAGATGAAAAATAAACAATAAAAGATAATCAAAACATTTATCTATTTAATGGATTTATATAGTTGTGTTGTAAATGTTATTTAACAGATGTGCCAAGATTAATAAAACAACACAATGATAATTGTGAACATATTCAAACCATCACCATCTAAATTGACATGTAGTACTACTTTTATGTTAGCTCAACTACAGAATACAAGTTTATAAGTCTATCAATTTGAGATCCAATTATTTCTAAGAGTGAAGCACTGTAGTTTTAGGTTCTATAGTTTTCTGATGGTTGATACAACATAAAACTGTTCTCCACTTAAAGTCTCGAGGATTTAATGAAGTAATCTTGTACCAAAATTTCTCCAGTGTTCCATCATTCATCAAGTCTAAAGATTCAATCTACATCAATCATGTTCCTGAAATTACTCTTCCTGAGGGGTTCTGTTGTTAATAATTATTTAGCAATGTGAAATATGATGTGCATGTGTGTGTTCATAGGTGCACATGCATAGCCACCCTTGAACCTACAAAGACATGCACATAAAGTTTAGCATCCCTGCAACTCCTAAAGAAATCAAACATTAATATGTTTTTTAATTAAAAATACAATGAATGCTAAATCTTTTTCTTTTGACATAAACTTTTTTTATTTATTGACTGATTTTATAGCGGAAGTAAGGGAGAGAGAGAAACATTGATGTGAGAAACATTGTCCAGTTGCCTACCACACCCACGCCCCAACTGGGGATCGAGCCAACAACCCACACATATGCCATGACCAGGAACAAACCAGAAACCCTCCCATTCACAGAAGGATGCCTCAACCAGCTGAGTCACTCAGTCAAAGCCCGAATCTTTTTCTTATTAAAACATATTTGTTATTGATTTATTAAACACCTCAGCTTTCTTAATCATACAAACAATAATGTGAAGGATAAACACATTTCAAATTTTCTGTTGTGTTTAAAAGTAATGTAGATTTAAATGTCAATGGGCATCTATACTTGCAGATTATCCTCTCAGACATGAATATGCATTACAGAAAGAAATTCCTTTTGATAACAGAGCTAATTGGAAATGAATTAATTTTTTTTAGATTTCAACAATAGTTTTACAAAATTCAGTGATTTATTTTTTTAAAAAAATTTCAAAGGGAGAATATGCAAACAATGTTTGGAAATGGTGGGAATTGAAATTATCAAGTTTAGAAAAAGTAACATGAAGGTTTGGCTAAATAGTAGGTCATTGATTCTAAGATTTTTTAAATTATAGATTGTGACTACCTTTTTAGCATTCATGGGTATTTAACTAGAGTTGAATCATTTGTGAAGTAGAACTCTTCATCTCCCATAACAACTTGCAATTTGTTAAATTCTAAGTATGGGAATTCAATGTAACATGGATTCAAATGAAATAATCTTAGGCTTCCTACTCTTCAAGTCACTGCCCAATTTTCCACTGAAGTCCAAATCTATCAATTATAAAACATTCCTTTGTTGACTGTAATTCCAAGAAGGTCAGTCTAGTTAATCCATATTCTACCTACTGCAATTTAAGCTCATCTTTTTATTCTTGTCATTGAAGGGGATGAAAAATTAGTGACTATTCTCCATAAACTTGTGGTAAAGGGGTAGGCTTCCTCCAAGTCTTCCTTTCTATAAATTATTTAATATGAATTCCTTTAATCTTTCCCCACCAGTCTGCTTTCAAATCTGGTTATTTCAACATCTTTCCTTCAAACTGTTTTCAATTTTCCATATCTAGCTTAATGTGAGGATCTCAAAAGCTAATACAATTCCATGATGAATACCACAGTGTACACACATCAAATTGGCCATGGAAATACTGCGTTTAAACATATTAAACACATTAAGAAGCAGTAAAATCCAATAGTAAGTACAAGTAAACTGCCATTGTATCTAATTCGCATGTAATTTCCAAATAAAATAGAGAGTGCTACTTATCTAAGAGCCTGTATTTATTAAGAATATTAGAGGGCATCATGTACAGAGGTCACACCAAGACTTTTACTGTGCAATATAACCATGATCAAGAATTACATTATATTCTTTCCCAAGAAAATGATACACTTGAGTAATTGAGATGGTTAAGGGAAAAAAGTTATACATCAGCAGACCCTCCTGTCCCTGTCCAGACAACACTAGGAAGGTATTGCATTATTTCCTGACCTCTGTGGAGGTTATTTAAGAGAAACACATCCTTTTCCACTGCTAACTTTCCCACTGCTTTGTGTCCCTTGGGAGATATACACAGGCTTCTGCTCTTTCTTACCCTCACTGAGTTATACAGAACCTGATTTCCAAAGTCCTATTCCTAGAAATCCTCAATGCTTCTTCCTATTGCTCTGACACCCAGAAGCTTGGAAAATGTAACTCAGATTCTCAATTTAAGGTTCTCTAAGAACAGAAACAGGAAAGCCTTTGTCCAGTAGAATTTAAGGAGACTGGACTGGTTCTAGGACTCTCAACTTAAACTGCAGGCATTCTCAGTTTACCCAAAGAGATCACTATGGGTCAGGAGTTATAAACTTAAGAGTATATCACAATCATGTGTAAGGCATGTTAAAATGCATTGCTGAGCCCCAAGTCCAGAACTTCTGATTCAGTAGGTCTAGGATGGAGTTCAAGAATTTCCCTCTGCATAGCCAAGGAAACCATCAACAAAATGAAAAGACAACCTACTGAATGGAGGAAAATATTTGCAAATCAAATATCTCATAAGGAGTCAATAATTAAAGTGCATGAAGAACTAAAATATACAACTCAATATTTAAAAAAAATCTAATTTAAAAGTGGATAGAGGATCTGAAAAGCCATCTAACCAAAGACAGACAGATGACCAGTAAGTACATGAAAAGGTGCTCAATCAACATCACTAATAATCAGGGAAATAGGAATCAAAACCACAATGAGATATCACCCACACTTGTTAGAATGTCTATTATCAATAAATCAACAAATAACTTGTCAAGGATGTGGAGAAAAGGGAATACTTGTGTACTGTGGTGCAGATTAGTGCAGCTGCTGGAGAAAACAGTATGGAGATTCCTCAAAAAACTAAAGATAGAATTACCACATCATCCAGTAATTCAACCCCCACGTTCATTGCAGCATTATTTACAATAGCCAAGACATAAAAATAACCTAAATGTCCATTGATGGGTGAAATTATAAAGAAAATGTGATGTAGATATCTGTATGTATATATGTAGTTAGGTAGGTAGGCAGATCAATCGATAGATGATAGAATATTCAGCTGTAAAAAAGAATGAAATCTTGCCAGTTGTGATATCATGGATGGACCCTGAGGGCATTATGCTAAGTGAAATAGTTCAGATAGAAAAAATAAATACCATATGATCTATGTTATATGTAGAACCAACCAACCAACAAACAAAAAACCTAAGTTCATCAATTCAGAGAACAGATTGGTGGTTTCCAGAAGTACAGCATGAGGGTGGGCAAAATGGATAAAAGGGGTCAACGGTACACATTTCCAGTTATAAAATGAGTAATGGCAATATAGCATACAGCATGGTGACTATAGTTAATAATACTGTGCTGTATATTTGAAAGTGGACAGAAGAGCAGATCTTGAAAGCTCATTACAAAAAAATATTTCATAACTATGTTTGGCAGCAATTTTCAACTGGTGTGCTGCAAGAATTTTTAGACCATTCAATACCTAACTATTTAATCAGGGACATCAACCTCTTTTCCCTTAGATTGTCAAATTTTAAAAAAATGACAACAGTCAACACAACGATAATCACCCTGTGTGAATAAATCAAAATGGTGCCAATATTTTGTCAGATCAGCAAAAAATATATTTTTGGTGTGCTGCAGAATTTTAGTAGTTAGTATATGTATACCATGAAATGACAAAGGATGAAAATCGCTGATGTATGGCGATGAATGTTAACTGCACTTATTTTGATAATCCTTTTGCAATATATAAACATATCAAATAAAAAAATAGTGTTTTCTTTTCTAACAACCTTTCAGATTATGTTAATGTTGTGGCTGAAGACCACACTTTGAGAACCACTAGTTTATCTCATAAGCAAATTCTGGGAGATATGAAATTTCCAGGGCTCCATAGAAAACCAACAAAAATACTGGGAATGAACTGAGTCCCCCTCTTCCCTCATCATCTTACTTGGATTTAACTTTTCCTTGGAAAATACTTCTGCCTCTAGGGACTGAGAATTTTGTTTGATTGGTGTTCTTTCTCAAGGCTACGTTTTGTAGGCAAGGCCAGCATAGGCACGGACCTAGTTTTAGCTAAGACTACGCCTTTTGTTGCCTCCCCTTACACTCACAGAATCACAGGGGAAGGGAAAACTCATAACTGCATCTCCCATAAACGTGTGCCCATGAAAACAACAAACCTTTTAGGTCTTAAAATATGTTAGGTGACCCAAGTAAGCAACAGAGTTCTAGCATTTTTCCACAGTCATTTACTACAGTCCTCCTCTACTTCAATAATTCTGCAGAGATACATTCTTTGGTCTTTAAAAACTCATAGTTTGGTGGAGGAAATTGAATACCTTCCTCTTGGATCACTTATTATTAAAAACTACTTTTGCATGTATTATCAAATGTGATCTTCGAAATATCCCTGTCAGGTAAAAATCAAATTTAAGTAATTGCTAAGATTTGCACATCTTGCTTTAGTTTTACCAAATAGACTTTGAGACAAGGATTTGAGTGCAAATAATTTATTTGGAAGGTCATTGGGAAAGTGCTATGAGGGAGTGTAAATATGACAGGCAGAGAGGCAGGAGGAAAGCCAATACATTAAAAGTGTGTAAATGAGAAGGTTGCTACCCACATCCACAATCCATGTATTAATTGGTCAAGGAAAGATGATAATATTTTATCAGAAAGGAGATATTTGTGTGCTGTATTTTATATATATATATTTTTTACTATGAAAAGGGTGCTTAATATTTCTTATGCCCCAATAATATTACTTTTGAAAATTAACAATAGTTTTTCCCGTCCAATTTTTGCATCAAAGCTGACCAAGCTGCTCCTACTCTGGAATTTTAAACAAAATCTAATTAAATCAACAAAGTTCGCTGGATGGGGTTAGGCCGTTTCCTGAATGCACGTGACTCTGCTGCTCTGCCTGGAAGGGCTCTCAGCCGTGTTTTCAGCTGGCTTTTTCTTCTGGCTGGCCCTTGATCACTCTTAACGATCCCCAGCTGTATCAGTTCCCTGCCTGCTTTAACCCCAATTGGCCTGGCCTCACATCTCTGCAGCATCTGGAGGACAAATGAAGCCAAGCTGACCAGTACCTTCTTAATGTAGCCCCAGATAATAGGTGGTAATAGACATTTAAATCATTCTTTTGTTCTATACGTGCTATGAAAATTAATAATCTGATTTTTTTAAAAAGCGGGAATAAAAAATAATAATGCATGTGTCTGTCAATCTGGTTGCTACTATGTATATCACTATTCCCTACCACTCTCACCTACTTCATTATTTTAAAGATGTTTACAATCCTGCCAGAACAGTGCAGAGGCTCTGGCTGAAAGGTTGTGGAAATCTGTCCACAATTGGCCACAGATGTGCTACAGCCCTAAGGCCTGAGTGTGCCCTCATCTATAACCTCCTTATTTCTGACACTGACCCTTTCCGCAGGATACCTATTTATGAAAATCACAGACCATGTTATTAGTAGGCCATATTAGTTGGTTTTAAAGTAGAGATTAAGAAAGCATCGCAAAACCAAGTGTTAGGCCTGAAGACTGGCGGGGGCAGGGTGCGGTTAGCTTGTCTTGCTCGACTATTACCTCATTATCAGAGAGGAATCCGGACTCTCCGTCCTATATGCAGATATTAACTGATGTAAACATAGCTGAAGGCTGGAAGGTTATATGCAGGCCAGAAGCTATTAATAAGTAAATAATCAAAACTCACACAGACATACCGTGAATGTTGTATGTCCCAGTTAATGTCAATCAACTGCCTAACTTTATACAAATAATTAGTTTATACTTTCACTGACATATAGTCTCCAATGTAGGTTCTCATTAGAGATTGTCATTGTTGTTTTTAAGTTCCAATTATTTTTTCTTAAAACAGCAACACAAAAAGGAAAAGGCATACTTGGTCTCATCCCCATCTCAAGAGATGGTTTTGATTTGCCAACAGCTTCCTGAGTATTGTAGTCATAAACCAAAAATCATCTCTTCAATATTAGAACATATTGACAGAGAAAGGAGAAGCCACAGACTTGAAAATAAATGTTTTAAAGTGTTATCCATTAATTTTCCTAAGAATTTTTGTCAGCCTGGACAATGATGATATAATAAGTAAAACTCTATTTTTAAAAAAAATGTAACTGACAGATTCTTTTTATTTTTCCCTATACAGCTGAGAATAGATCTTTTGCAAAACTGGAAATGCACCGGTGGTTGTTAAATTCAAGTTGTACTTACTTTTATGCTTTTCTTTCTGCAGGAAGCCATGCCTGGTATATGTATGGATATATATGAACTATGGCTATGTATTTGGATATATATTTATATATGGATATATATGAACTACATGCATCTCTGTCATTGTGGTGTGTTCTGACAAACTAAGTGTGTAGATATACATAAATATATATAGGATATGGCTACATTAAACTGATTAAGACTGAGTTCCAAGATGTTACCTGTTCATTCTCACTGTGAAGAAATCTTAGAGATAATCACCCTTTGAACAATGTTTTCAGCTGGGTATACACTGCTTTTGTAGTACAGTGTGAATTTATTTTTGGCCTTGAGTTATGTGAACAATATGGAGGAACTATTAAATAATATTACTTAATATGATTTTAGTCATCCCACCTCCTTTATTATGAAAATCAGCTTTTATTTCATGTATTTATGTCCCCAAATCAATTCTGTACTTTGTTATTTATGCTACAAAACTCCTCTGAAAATTGAAACAAAATCACCAAGAATAGAATCCGGCTTGAGGTTACCACATAGCTGCCTGGCAGAAATTTTGCCTATAACATTATGCTTGTAATATCACAGTTTGATTTTCTGTGAAAGATTTTCCTGTCAACACTGATTTCTACCACTGAGGAAGAATGGGTGGCTTTTTTGCTTCTTTCTGTGTGGGGATGTGGTTAGTTAGTACCTTGAGTTGGTTTTGCCCCAACCCCTGCATTTTATACTTTTGCCTTCTAAAATCAGGTATACTACATAAACTACTTTAAGACTCTAAAATGGAAAGGGCCATGTACATGCAATAAGCTGTAGGCCAACTTCTGAACTTGCCTTTACTGAAAGGTTTTTGCAGCAAGTGGTTCAGAGTGCTGTCCATTCAGGTCTACCATTGATAATGTGTCCAAAGTAAACACCCAAAAGGCCTTCCTTCTATTAAGTTCACCACCTGAATTATCCCCTCTATGAAGGATTAATTTTCTAAATGCCTATGAATTTCAAAGTAGAAATCACACTGTACAAATTAATAAAGAGTTTAGCTGTAGGGCGATCGGCAGTACTTTTTTCTAATCAAGCTCAGTATACCCACTGTACTCTTTTAACATTTTAATAGTTCACCAAATGTATCCGAAGTCACATTGGCATATCATCACACAAATAGCCTTATTAGGAAAATAATTATTGGATTAATAAAATCTGAACCTATCATTGCTAGAATGTAAGGAGCAAAAGATGAGTAAGAACCAGCAGTGTTTTTGATGAAAGCGTCAGGTAAACCAACCCTTTCACCCTCTGAGTGCAGTGGTGTCAGAGGTGCTCTGACAATATTGAGTTCACTTTTGCTCTGAAGTCAATCAGCACCTACCTTAAATGATACCCTTAGCAATTTAGGCAGACTAGGATTTTGAGCCTCTCATCTTCCTCTTTCTTCTGCCTCTTCTCCCCTCCTCAACTGTCCTTTCCTTGTATAACCTCAGGTGCAAAGGAGCAAGCTCACTCTACCTTATCATTTTCCATCTCTGCAAAGTCTATCACTGTTTTATTTTGTTATTTTTTTCTCCATTATCCCCATCTTTCCCTTTTCCTCTTCCCTATAGGTTCACACTCTAATATGAAAGTAAATTTATAAGATAAATTAAGAATCCTTAAAAAGATCATTTTGTGTTTATTGGGATTTTTATTTTTACATCATATCTATTAACAATAGTCCTTGTTTTTACTTTTCTAGGTTTTGTGTTTTCATTTTTTCAATTTTCTCACTGAGCTGTAAAATTTAAGACTTCCTTTCTCTATGTATTGGGTTGACCAAAAAGTTCATTTGTTTTTTTCCATAAAATGGCTCTAGGAGTACTTAGTTTTTTCTAACTTCATTCGAAACAATTTAGATTGCATTGTAACGACTGTCATAACAGTATGCATTTAAAAAGACATCAAAATTGGTAAATTTTTGTGTAGCCATTTTAATATTGAAGATGGAAGAAAATATGCAACATTTTTGGAATATTATGGTTTATTATTTCAAGAAAGGTAAAAACGTAATTGAACGCAAAAAAAAAAGATTTGTGCAACATATGGAGAAGGTGCTGTGTCTGACTGTGTCAACAGTGGTTTATGAAATTTCATGCACACACACACACACACACACATAATCTGGGTTTGCAGCTATTCCAAGTCTTTATATTTTGGGACATTTAGTTATAGGGCTAGCCAGTGACTACTTTTTAAAATTTTACTACCACATAAAAAACCTAGAGACCAACTCATGGAGAGCAGGCTGACAGTTCTGTGGGCAGAGGGGTTGAGCAAACCGAAAAAGGACTCATGGACAGCAGTGTGGTGATTACGGGGCCTGGGGGTGGGTTGAGGTGGAAGAGGGTGTAAAGAGGATACATGGTAGTGGAAGAAATACAGTTAAATGAAATTTTAAAAAAAGATAAATACTTACAGGTAAGAATTAATTTGTTAGAAAATGAAGTTCACTGAGGTGGATATTAGTTCTAAGCTCTATAAAATATCTTCCTTCATGTTGAAAATGACATTCAGTGAGGTAGATATTAGTTCTAAACTGTATAAAATATCTTCTTCCATGTTGTTGATTACTTTCTTCCTTATGTTTAAAAAATAAATATTTCTAAGTTCTAAAAATGTATACATTACCTGAGATTATGTCTTAAATGCTGGAAGAGACTAGATGGCAATAAAAAATATAGTTTTGTAAAATGATTTTATAAATAACTAAAAGTAGTTTATTTAGATTCTTACAATTTCTTTCATAATCTATGAGAATTTCCTGAGTCTTAGAGTCTATGACTCTTGATTTGAGAAATTTTGTGTTCTTAATGACATTAATTAAAATTCAAAATCTATACATAAAGTCTGGAAGAACAGGATCTGTGACAGTGGCTCTGAATGTTAGATTCAGTCTTTCATTACTATGGGGGTAGCGGAGCGGCCACATGTGATATGTAAGAGATTATCTCTCCCAACTAAATTTGAAAAGCCTCATCTTAACCCGGCTGTGAGGGAGGGAGGAGAGTGTGGTGGACTTGTGAACATAGAATGTAGAGCAGTGGGAATCCTGAGTAAAGATGTTGATTCAGTCTTGACAAACGGGCACCTTGAGTGATTTTCCCAACTGCATATGGATTTGCTTTGATCTTTCCAAGCACCACTGTAGGAACCTCTGTTGTGACAAATAGCATATATAGTGCAAGAAAGTTACCTGTGATGAGGGGTGTGATCCATAACCCTTGAATACAACAAAGTAAATGGGGCCACACAGTAGTGAACTTGTGACCTTGGATTAATTAACTGACTGTTCTCACCAATTGCACACACAGCCATGGATATACACAGGAAATGTGTCCTGCTAAACTTCAATGCCACTTCACAGTCAGAACTCAAGTGTAGATATTTGCCAGACAATCTGTACCAACAGAGAGCATGAAAGAGGGATAGCAATACAAGAAATTAGGGTCTGATCATTCTCAAAAATTTCAGTTCATGAATATGACACTGACTACTAGCAGATTCCCCTCTTAAAACATAGCATGATTGGTGGTTTCTGAGTCCTTATTTAAATTTATTCTGTAATTTGAGATGCAATGTTAATGAATCATGTATTAAAATGTCATCAAGAAAGAAAATTTTTTTTATGAACAATAAGCAAACACTTCATGGGTACTATTATTTTGTTTAGAACTCTGTCAATTAAAATACATCAGAAAATAAAGAAAAATAATGAGTGTAAAATATTATGAAGTACATTTTATACATGATATAATATTATATTTATACATATAATATTAAATATTATATTACAATATAATGAAATACAATTATTGAAATGTAAAATACTATTGCTATCAATATCTATTTTTGTAAATGAAATTGAATTAAGTTATACCAAGTAAATCACAATAAAACACATATTGATAAAATCAGTTGTTGAGCAACATCAGAATATCTCCTGCAAGAGAATAACATAATATACTGTGAGAATAATTGCATCTTCAGGAAATTACATTTTATTATAATGGCTTAGGAGACTGTTATTTGGAAATAAGATATATTATAAGATATACTTTTCAAATTTCAAAGGTAAAATTGTCATCTTGACATTAAATTGGAAGATTTTTGGAAACTATCTTATTATAACATTATACATCCATTTACTGATATGTATAGGAAATGAGAAATTCTGATTTAAACCAGAATAATTTTTTTTACTATATTAAGTTATCATCTATGCAAGACAAAAATAGTCAAATATTGGACATTTCATATGGTTGAACATAATAGTATTGCCTAATTTTTGTTGACAGTTAGTGTTTGTCCTGTTACATAATCATAACTTCTTTGTTTATAAATCCTTACTCGAGGATATGTTTATTGATTTTAGAAAGAGAGGAAGAGGGAGAGAGATAAATAGAGAGAAATGTGAGACAAACATTGATTGGTTGCCTCCAGTACACACCCCAACAGGCGACTGAACCTGCAACCTAGCTATGTAACCTGACTGGGGGTTAAATCTGTACCTTTTGATGCGTGGAACAGTACTACAACTATAACTAAGACACCAGGCCAGGGCTAAGCATAACATCTTAAGATTTTTTTTTCTTTTCATACATCTCTTTCTTTAAAAAAATCAGCCACAGAGAGCAGACCTCAGTTAGTGAAGGTGTGTGGATAAACTGATCCTATCTATAATTGAGAGTTTAATGTATTTAAATCCAGACAGAAACTAAAGAAAACCTTTTAGACATTTTCAATATTGTGCAAGTACGGAGAGCTGGTTATAGGTAATTGACTTGAAATTTTTTATTTAATCATTTAAAAAATTTGATTATACACATCTTCCAAACTTTTCTAGAATATTAGGCATTTTAATTCTCAGTGTTAAATTTAAAAGTAACTATGTTAGGATAAGTTGATAGCTATATAAAATATTTTATTATTTTATGTGTGTACACATAACTGATTAAGGTACATAAGTTTACAGAGCGAGTATATATGACAAATTTGTTGGTCAAGCAATGTAATCATAAAGGTGGAGAAAATAAGAATAACTGATTTTCACAATGGTATATTTTAGTATTGTATTAAGTACTATTTTCTTGCAAATGCTTTTTTTTTTGTTGCTTTTGAGACTTGGAGATTTGAGGCAAGAAAAATGATAAAGTAGAGGTGTGAAAATTCAGATAGCAGTTAATTAGTTTAGTTAGACTGTTAACACAAACATAATGGATTTTAACTTTTCTTTTTTATCTTCTGACTTTAGGCAATTATAAATCAGCGCTTCTTGAACAAGTTATTGTACATGATTTCAGAAAATAGACTGCTTGCATACTTAAGCCCAATCTAATTAATTCAATTTATTGAAATTGTTTGTTCATCTTAAATTCAGTTCAGTCTACTATGACTATCATTGAGCTCATTCATATAGTATTATCTTTGATATTGAAGTAAGTCGCCTTTTTTCTTTCCATTGGCTTTAGACAAAAAAATTTATATTCAGCAATATATAATTTAAAAACATTAATTTTACAAAATAAAGATTATTTTACTGATTCTTACCTGATGGATCTGAGATATAATATTTGGGTCCTACATTTTAAATGAGTATTTTAAATCTCTTTTTGACATTTTATGATTTACCTTTTATTTTCCTCTACTTAACAAATTGGGAAAATCTCCAAGTGGAAACTGAGTAAAACAATCTAAATTTTTCAAAAATAAGACAAAAGACTAAAGATGGGGACTTTGAGAGGTAGTTTCTATTTCATCTCATTATGGGAATATGTGTTACAGCTTTCCTGATTCAGTATAAGAAACTTCCTTATTCTCAGGAATGGTAGCTCTTTCTTAATTTTTCCTTTGTGTTTCTGGACTACAAAGAACTGTGCCACTCAAACCCAAGGGCTGTTCTTATAACCCATTCCTAGGACTGGGTATGAAATAGATATCCAGAGACCCCTGAATTTTAGGGAGTTTAAGTCTTCTGTAACAATCAGTTTGGATATCAATCATTTATGTAACTTTTTAATGAACTATCTAAACTTTTTAGAATTTGGTTTTGGAAAATAGAAATCATATGAAATACTCATACTATCACTATATAAATTTTAAAAATGCAGAGTCTAACTGGGCAAAATGGGCATGACATTTAACTAAAGACACAAATATAATAATCTTGTCATTCTACAACTGTCATATAGCTCTGAAAAAAAAACACACCAATTATACTTTTTGTAGTGATTGCATCAGTAAACTAGAACAACTAAAAATCTATGATCTGCCAAAAGATGAAAAACATGGCTACCCACAACTGAAGACATCCACTACCACTGTGTGAGGAGATAATTTTTCCTTGGCTTAAGTCTTCAAGAAATCTTAGAATATTTTCAAAATACACCATAAATACAAACCTTACAATTGGGTTTGCCCCAATTCTTTAACATAATATAATTGACCACATCATCAATAGGAACTTTAATGAAATGAAAAAAAAATTATTCTCTTATGTGTTCTCAATGTTCTATTGAACATGTTTTATAACAGTTAGAGTTCCCACAAATCATATTTCTCACTTTGAAGAGAAATGGGGACATGTTTAGGTGGAAGGCAGAATGAAGGAAAGGAAAAAAGTATTTGTAAGAAACATTGCAAAGAAACAACTATACCTATAGGGCTTGGTTATTTACCAAGTCACATACAAAGGGGACAAAGAAGGCATATTAGAGATGACTCCGAGTTTTCCCCAGTCAAGCATGCTTACAGTTCTCTTCTCTTTTTCTTTTCCCCATTTGGTACCAAGCAGCTAAATGCAGATTAAACTTAAACTTGTTGGATAATGTGCAATTGCATTTCCACTGATTTATTTTAAGAAAATCTACAAATTTTATTTACTGTTTGTTAAGTTTGGAGTGATAGTAAATTTATCCAGGTAAAGATGTGCAGCAAGCAGGACTGCTGCTCAGAAAAGTGTGTGTGTGTGGTCAACCACCAGGTAGAGTTAGTTATGAGGAAGCAGATGTAACAAGACATTCAATGCCAAAGTTCACCATTACTTTCAAGGCTATCAGTTATGTATTTTAAGGCTTCTCCTTGGTTGAATTTCATTTCAGTGAATGACATATTATTAAAATTTATTTTTAAGGGTTTTTTGGGGTAAATAAAGTCTCCTAAATACTTGACTTACATGAATGCCTTTGCCCATGCTCCTATTCTCAAAAGCCAGGAAAGACACAATATGGGAGAGTGTCGGTAGTGACAAATTCAGTTATCTCAAAGACATATGCAGGCTGCCCAGGTCTTGCAATCTATTACCACATAGCATAATGCTGTCTACATTGACTGGACTAGAAATACTTCATTTCACTGGATCACAATCTTATAAGACAACTTTGTCATTTTAATTTGTCACTCTTTCTCTCCTATATCTCATTGAAGCCTCATCTCTTCAGCCAAGTGCCATAGACTACTTTTCCCAGAAAAAAAAAAAAGAATCCTATCACACTGAATAGAAAAAGGAAGCCACTAAGAGAAAGTTTGTGTCTAAAAGACACTACTATAGATTCCATTCCCGCAGGCATAGCAGGTGGTATAAATACAATCTAAACTGAGACAGAAAAAATGAATTGTGGCTTCTATTCCCTGTCTCCAGTGTCTCTGGGAATGTTATATCTGCTTCTTTTACACAGTATTGATTTGGTATCCCTATCATCCACAGAGCAAAGTGAAAGGGGGAAAAGGAAATAGGGTATAGGAGGGTTAAGGTCTGAAGCATGGTCTGAACTTTAAAAAAGAGCAATTTTGAACGAATAAGGACACCTCTTTCAGAATCTTTTCTGTTGATTTAAAAAATAGGTCCCACTTTTTTTTGGCTAAGACATCACCTTGTATCAGGAAGTGGTATACAAATATGAGATACTTTTATTATTGTGCTTTAGCCCCTCTTTCTTAGTTTAATTTAAGCATTTGTGACACTGAATAAACACAATTAAATGTGATATTGTATTCTATTGATATATTTCTCCATTTTTCTTTTTTTAAAAAGTAATTAAAGATTTTTTCCAATTAATAATACACTCATTCTCTCCTTATTATGATTTGAAACAACAATCACAGATGCTAGCTGAGATTTCTATAACTCTTGAAAAGTAGCAATTGGTTTCACAACAAAAGAACTAGAAATAGAACAGTCTATATATTTAACATGTATTTCTTTCATTGTAAATCTTCACTTCTGTTAGGCTTTATTTGAAAACACTTTGGTATCATAAGTCAGGGATTTACCAAATGCCAGCACTTTCTATTTTTTTCTTCAGTGAAGATGACCACGGAATGAATACTTATTCTACTGTCCCCCGAGGCTTCCTTTTTTCTTCTTCTTGGTCAGTGAACTGTTTCCCGCATATTCAGGAAAGATAGAAGACTTCCAACACTAATGGAGACACTTCAGAATTTGGTGTGGCTGCCAAATCTGGTTGGCCCTCCTCTCTAAGACTTAAAAAAATCTTCAAAGCTAAGCAAAAATAAATAAGTAAATAAAAAGGAGTCGTAAATTTTGAACTCTGTATAAATTACTTCATGACATCCCTTAGTTGTCTTCATACCTCTTTAAAATAAAGGCTGTGAAATTCTTATATGGAGTTGTAAAATGGAATGAAGAATAAGGTGAGATAAAATGACTCAATGTTGTATGGATGCCCATTATCATTTTCATAAAATATTAATAACAAGCAAGCATATTTTAAAGAACTAAAGCACAATATTAGAATCATATGTATGTAGTTCATATGCCTTTCATATATGTGTTACTTGTTTTAAGCGATTTGCTTTAAGGTCAAAGACCACATATGTTAAGCCAGTTCTGCATGCCATTAGGTACAAGTAAGATACATAAAAAGGGCTTTTATGTGATAATCTGATATTGAAAGTAAAAGTGTGTGCATTAAGTTAGAGAGAAAATGAGTAAACTAGAGCTGGATGTTAAAGAATGGAAGACAGGATTTAATTTTAGTCACACTTAAGACATGCAATGTGTCTTTGATTTCAGGGCTTCCTTTGTCTTTTTCCCATTCTCTAGCTTTGCATCTGACAGTACTTGAACACTGTTGAGATCTCCTCTAATTTATGATCTTAAGATACTCCATAAGAAAATACTGTACAGCCCTCGCCAATGCAGTTCACTTAGTTGGGTGGGCATCATCCCACAAACTAAAAGGTTGCAGTTTGATTCCTGGTCAGGGCACATGCCTAGGTTGTGCATTTGGTCCCTAGTCTGGCACGTTTGAGGGGCAGTAGATTGATGTTTCTCCCTTACATTGATGTTTTGCTCACTTTCTTTCCCTCTCAGGAAAAAAAAAGTACTATTCTAGAATATTTTTACCCTTTAAGGATGCATAATACAAAGTGAATAAATTGAGTATTTAATGTACATGTAGACATTAAACAAATGCTTACTGAGAAACAGCTCTACATCTGTGTGTTCACCTGTTCAAAGAACTAGGGAAGCATCAGGGAACACTAATGCATAAACAATGCTTCTATAAATGATTGAATCGATTGTAGGTTATACAACAATGTAGTTTAAAAAATAACGTAAAATTTAAATTTAACAATTTAAATTTTACTGAACATATAATGCACTTATCAAGTGAATCTCATCACTTAAAACCAATGACAAAAAATATTTATTTCAAGATATAAGAAATAAAATGAAATAAATGCATAGTTTCTAAAAAGCCTGGATTATGCAAGTGTTGACTGAAGGAGTTAGGCTATTTCAAGAGTTTATTTTACATTTGTTCTAAAATAGTACATCCCATATCTAATAATATCAGTGTTTATTTTTGAACAGATTAACAGACACAAGTAATTGACATATTAAATAGTCACCAATTGTAAAGGCACAATTCTATGATGATGGTAGATTATTTATACAGAAGTGAATACCTCCCTAGGATCCAATTTTAGAACACATTCTTCAACACAGTTTCCTGTGCTCCCTCACAGTTAGTCCCTATTCTTCACCCACTAAGTCCTTGGCAATCACTGGTGTGCTTTCAATCTTCTTATTTCTTTTATTTTTATTTTATTTTTTTCCATTACCATTTAGTCTCCTCATATACCCCTCTCCCCCCAGCAATCACCACACTATTGTCCATGTCCATCAGTCCTTTTTCATTGTTGCTCAATCCCTCCAACTCTCAACTCCCTGCCCACTAGCTGGCACCACGCTCTCTATCTATGAGTCTGTCCCCATTTTCCATGTCAGTTCATTCATTAGATTCCCCATATTCATGAGATCATATGGTATTCCTCTTTCCCTGACTGGCTTATTTCACTTAGCATAATGTTCTCCAGGTCTATTCATATTGTCACAAAGAGTAAAACTTTATTCTTTTTTATGGCTGAGTAGTATTCTGTTGTATTAATGTCCCATAGTTGTTTAATCCACTCATCTACTGTTGGTCACTTGGGCTGCTTCTAGATCTTGGTGATTGTAAATAGCACTGCAATAAATATAGGGGTGCTTATGTTCTTTCAAATTAGTGTTTTGGATTCCTTTGGATATATTCCTAGAAGTGGAATCACTGGGTCAAACAGCAGACAAATTCAACACAAAAAAAAACCCCAAACAACCCAATTACAAAAGGGGCGAAAGACCTGAATAGACACTTCTGTAAAGAGGACATACAGATGGCCAATGGACATATGAAAAGATGCTCAGTGTCACTGATCATCAGAGAAATGCAAATTAAAACCACAATGAGATATCATTTCACACTTGTCAGAATGGTTATCATCAATAAATCAACAAATGAGTTCTGTACGGGGTGTGGGGAGAGGGGAATCCTAGTGGCACTGGTGATGGGAATGCAGACTGGTACAGCCACTATGAATAGCAGTAGGGACATACCTCAAAAAAATTAAAAATAGATCTGCTTTTTGATCAATCTTTTAAATATGCCTTTTCACACTCCCACCTGGTGGGGGTGGTTGGGATGGGGGTGAATGGTGGGAGGGAAGTGGAAAGAACTGTACTTGAACAACAATAAAAAAATAAAGTTCAAGTAGGCAAAAAAAAATAAATAAATAAAATGGGAATTATTTTGGTGTTTACCTCATAGGACTATTATGAGGATTATATGAGTTAGTATCTGTAAAACTCTAAGTGTCTGGTATATACTAAATGCTAATAAACTAAATTCAATCTAAAAAATAAATAAATATGCCTTTTTAGACTTTTCAAGTAACGGGAATCGTAACATGAAAGCTTTTGCCTCTGGTTCCTTTTACTGAGCACAGTGTTTTTGACATACATGTATAGTAGTTCATCTCTTTTAATTGCTAACTAGTATTGCATTGGGTGGATATATGATTCCAATTCTGGCCTGCAGGATCCGTGTGTTGTAGCTGCGACGAACAAATTCATGTGGACTACAGAAGTCCTGTAAAGAAAAAGGGACGGCATGGCTACTCCCTAAGTGAGCAGGGGCACCCCAATCCTTGCCTGGACAGGCTTTTATTGCTTTTCTGGGTACATTACATTGAGGATGGTCTTCATTTACTATGCAGAGGTCCACTTTAGGTTGTTACCTTTTACAGATAACAAAGGAAAGAATGTTGCTAATTACTTCAAAGAAAAGGATATTGCATATCAAGGGGGAAAGTGGTTTAACTGGTTTCACTCCATACTTGGGAGGTTTAGCTCAGATTTTAAGAAGTTACTTTAAAGATATACAGTAAACATTTGCTGCCTCAATTCCAGGTGAGGAAGTTTTAGCAAAAAACAAACCTCAAAGCAGCCTTGTTACAATGCAGACCTGATTCCCCACGGGAAAACCCATCCGTGGACCAGGTTCCTGTGTGCTGACTCGCTCCCTGTTGGTTTTTGGAATCAGGGGCTGGGTCACATTCGCCATGCCACACAGATAGGTTCCCTATGGATATACCACATTTGTTTTTCAACTTACCAGCTAATGACGCTTTAGATTTTTTCCTACACTTTGACTACTTTGAATAGTTGCTGTGAGCATTTGCATACATGTCTTTGTGTAAGAATATATTTAATTTCTCTTAGCTTCTTAGAAAAAAATATGGTTCTTATGGTAACTTTAATTTTAATTTTCTAAGAAACTGCCAAAATATTTTTCAAAGTTCCTAACATTTTACATTACTACCAGCAACGTGTGAGGTTTCTAGTTTTTTTTTACATCCTCCCCACCACTTGTTATTACTGTATTTCTCTTGGCTTACAGACATTTGAATAGATGTGTAATATTCTCCCATGATTTTACTTCACATTTTTCTAATGATTAATAATGATGAGCATTGTATAATTTTGTATAAGCCACTCATGTTTTCTTTGGTGTAACTTCTATTAATATATTTTGCCTTTTTAAAAATTGGTTTGTACATCTTCTTTCAATTGAGTTGTTAGAATTCTTTTATATTCTAGATACCATTCCTTTGTCAGATATATAACTAGCCAATTTTGCCCCTAGTCTGTGACTTGTCTTTTTCATTTTTTAGATCATGTCTTTTGAAGCACAAAGTTTTCCCTTTGGTGGCTTGTAACACAGCACTTTTTCTTTACTGATTATGTTTTTGGTGTTGTATCCAGGAACTCTTTATCCAGACCAAAGTCATGAAGATGACTCTGTGTTTCTCTAGGCTGTTTGTAGTTTTTTCTCATACATTGAGATCTAAGGCCCATTTTGAGTTAATTTTTAATACAGTTTAACATAAAAGTATTGTTTAAGCTTTGTGGGGGAGCACTTTGCATGTATATGAGGGGGCACACTAAAAAGAATTTGTGTATAAAAAGTTGTGTATTTATGAGTGGCAGACTCCTAGGCATGGACAATGTGTGGGGAATGACAGTGGAAGTAGGGGGGAGACAGGGCGAGGGAGAGCAATGGGGAAAAGGTGGGACAACTGTAACTCAACAATAAAACAATTGTGTATTTATTCTTACATGTTTAAACTTCAGTCACCTTTAAAGTACTGTCTATTTGATGCAACACACCTATCAAGATTTTTTTCCACTGCTCACAACAGTTTTTGAACTTGTCAGTTTTGATACCTTTTAGTGCTTCTGCTGTTTTTTGTTTCACTTCTTCCACATTGGCAAAATATTTCTGCTTGACAACTACTTTTTCATCCTGGGAAACAAACAAACAAAAAAGCCACTTGGGGAAAGATTGGGTGAATAGGGAGGGTAAGACGCAGGGGTCATTCCATTTCTGGTCAAAAACTGCTGAACACTCAGTGTGATGTGGGCAGGTGTGCTGCTAAATCACCCATCAGGAAATGGGCAAACACACTGAAAGTCTTTAAAAAAAAATGTACTGAAGCTGAACGCAGCCACTCGCACAAATGCCAGCTGGTACACTGATATAGATGGGTTTCCAGAACACTTAGCTAGTAGGGGAAGTTTGTTTACATGGGGTCCTCCCTCCAGAAGGTAATTCTGGGCTTTTTTTAATAGGGAGGTTCCCCCTCATACATCCAATTGTCTCAGTATCATTTTTTGAAGGGGATAACCTTTCTCCCATTGACTTGCCTTTACTGAAATACAATTGAATTTAGCTGAAATAATTTATGTGTGAACTTTCAACTCTGTTTCATTGATTTGTCTTTTTATCCTTATGCCAGCACCACACTGTCCTGTCACTGTGGACTTCTTAAGTTTTCAAACAAGGTATTTTATATGTTCCAACAATTTTTCTTTTTAAAAATCATTTTGACTATTCTAGCAACTTAGATTTTCCATACAGATTTTAGGATCAATTTGACAGTCTTTTCCACAAAATTGCTAGAATGTACTAGGGATTTCAATGAATTTAGAGATCAGCTGGGGAGAACTGTCATCCTGGCAATATTGAGACTTTAATCCATGAACATGGACTCTCTCTCTACTCTATTTAAATGGATCGATTTTGAGTTCTCTAAGCAATATTTTATTCTTTCTAGTACACAAGTCTTAAATATTTTTATTAAATTTATTTCAAAGTATTTTTGTTATTGTGAATAATTTTTTTAAATTTCAATTACAGATTTTTCATTGTTAATATATAGAGATATGACAGATGTGTGTAAATTCCTTGGTATTTTATACATACCAGATAACTTCATCTGCAAATAAAGTCACTGGTACTATTTTCTTAAACATTTGGATGCTTTTAATTTCTATAATTTTTCTTGCTTTACTATACTGCCTAGAACCTCCAGTACAATGTTGAATAGAAGCGGTAGAAAAAGTGGAACATTTGCCTTGTTTATAGTTGTAGGAATATGGTATTTTGTCTCATCATTTGATATAATGTTAGCTACTAAGCTTTTAGATGTCCCTTAACAGTTTTATGAAGTTCCTTTCCTGTACTAGTTTGTCGAGAGGTTTTATCTTGAAGAGGTGATTAATTTTGTTAAAGACTTTTTCTCCCTTAATTGATATGATCATATGATTTTACTTTTTTAGCCTGGTAATATGAGGAATTTTATAGATACCTTCAATATTTTTGAATATTGAACCAGCTTAGCATCACTGGAATAAAACCCACTTGACTGTGGTATAATTCTTTTTTTTTAATTTAAACTTTTAATTTTGGGATCATGGTAGGTACAAGTGTAATTTTAAAACAAATAATACAAAGAGGTTCCTTGTACATTTTTATGCAAATTCCACCAAGAATAATACCTTACAAAACTATATTACAGTATTGACATGGATATAATCCATCTATCTTATTCAAGTTTTCCTAATTTTAGTTGTACACATTTGTTTGTGTTCGTATATATGTTATTTAGTTCTATACAATTTCAGTAAAGTGTCAATTTGTGTGGTAGAATTCTCCAGTGTAAACAGTCAAGCCAGAGATTTATTCTTCAGGAGATATTAATAGTGAATTAAATTTCCTTAATAGCCATAGAGATATTCAAACGATCTGTTTTATATTGGGTGAGTTGTGGCAGTATATATTTTTCAAAGAATTAGTTAATTTCATCTAAATATATCAAATTTATGTGTGGAGTCATCATAGTGCTTGTTTATTACCCTTTGATGTCTGAAAGTTCTGTAGTAATATGCCATATTTCATTCTTGATATTAGTAATTTATGTTTTCTTTTTTGTCCATCTTGCCAGAAGTTGATCTAATGTATTGATTTTTTTCAAAGAACAGCTTGTTTTACTGATTTCCTTAATTTTTCTCCATTTCATGACTTTTGATCTTTATTATGTTTTTTTCTGCTTGCTTATTTTTCTCCTTCTCTAGTTTGGATTTAGGAGATCTTAGATCACAGATTTGTTTGATTTCTAATGTAAGCAATTAGCAGTGTAAGCCCCTCCGCAGCACCGCTTCAGTTGCCACCCCAAGTTCTGATGTGCCTGTTTTCATTTTCATTCAATGCGATGTATCATTCTGCACTTACATTTATGCTGAGAATTTTTGTTCAACCTATGAGTGATTTAGAAGTATGTGTTTTATTCTCAAAGTGTTTGCCAATTTTTTCTCTTATCTTTCTGTTACTGGTATCTAGTATTCTGGTCAAAGAACTTATTATGTATGATTTCTACTCTTTTACATTTGTTGTTTTACATTAAAAATGTCTACTCTTGTTTACATTTGTTGATTGATTGACTGATTAATGGCCCAGGTTATAGTTTATCTTAGCATATGTTCTGTGGACAATTAAAAGAAAATATATTCTCTGTTGTTGGGAAAAGTATTCTATAAATATCATTTAGGTCCTCTTGGTTGATCATGTTATTGAATTATTTTATACCTTTACTGATGTTTATCTTCAGTGTTTCTGTTATTTTTTGAGAGAACAGTGTTGAAATCTCCAACCAGAATTGTGAATTTGGATATTTATTCCTTTAGTTTTATTAATTTTGCTTCACACATATAGTTTTTTGTTTGGTGCATTCACATTTAGGAATAATGTTTTCCTGATGGATTTACTATTTTATTATTATCTAATGTCTCCACCTCTTTCACATAATTTGTTCAGAAATTTACTTTCTCTGATGTTAGTATAGCTACTCCTATTTCCTTTACATGGTTTATCTGTTTTCATTCTTTTACTTTTAACCTACTTATATGATTATATTTAAAATGAAATGATTAGGTAGCATTTAGGTTGGTTATTTTATTTTACCCACTTTATCAATGTCTATATTTTAATTGGTATATTTTGACCAATTTTATTTAATGAAACTACATTAAGGTAATGGTATAAGTTTTTCTTTACATCATCTAACATAATTTAGAAAACTCAAAAGGAGTTTTTGAAACTGGAGTAGGTAAGTCTATTGCATATTTTGTTCTGTGAGTTTTTTCTTTTATGATGTTTCAAGTTTTCTTCTTTTATCATTTTCTTTCTACTTAGAGAACTTCTGTGACAAGATTTTTTCAGAATCTGATAATTTTAAAATTTCCCCTTCATTAGTGAAGGATATTTTCACTGAGTGTAAAGTTCTGATTTGACAGGTCTTTCCTTTTAGCTCTTGGCTTCTTGTGTGAAATCCACTATCATTTGATTTGTTTCTTCCTTACGTGAATTGCATGATTTCTCCCTGGCTGCTTTCAAGATTTTTTATCTTTAGTTTTTAGAAATTACAACAAAAATAAATCTTGGTGTGGATTTGTTTGAGTTTATCTTATTTGTGGTTTACTTACATCTTGAATCTGTAGGTGTATGTCTCTGGCAAAATTGGGAAATTTTCATCTATTATTTCTTTGAACACTTTATTAGACTCACTTTTTTTCTTCTCACTCTGGAACTATGATGACAAATATGTCACATCTTTTGTTATATTACAACAGTTTCTTAAGGTTCTGTTCACATTATTTCAGTCTGTTTTCTCTGTTGTTCAGATGGTGTGCTTTCTAGTTTGCTGTCATCACGTTCATTGATCCCTTTTTCTGTTCTTTCCTGTTTCTCTCTTGTACTGTTGAGCTCATTCATTGAGTTATTTTAGTTATTGTATTTTTGAATTCTAAAATTTCCATTTGGTTCTATCTTCTATTTCCTTTCTGTCTTTCTGAGTCTTTAATGAGGCTTCCCATTTTTTAAGCATATTCATAATTGCTAATTGAAGTATTATTTTTGGATGACTGCTTAAAAATCAGTCAGATAATGCTAAAATCTGTGTCATCTTGGTGTTAGCATCCATTAAGACAATCATGATTTCTTATTTAAGTTGACACTTTCCTGGTTATTTATATGATGGGTAATTATCTATTAAAACCTAGATATTTTGTAAATCATCTCATAAGACTCTGAATCTTATCTAAGTGTTGTATTTTACCAGGACTTTTTTTTTTTTGCAATGATGTGACAGCAGAAGGGGCAGCTCCATTTTCTTACTTCAGTCAAAGTACTAATTCTCCACTTTGCCTCCAACACTGCCTAGAGGAGGACTCCTTATTACTGGTAGGCATAAGAATGAGTTCAGGTTTCTCATTAGACCTCCACTGAGGCATCACAGCTGGGAAAGGAGGAAGACCTTGTTAGTGTTACCCATGCTGACGTCTAATTACACTAAGGATGGGGCCTTCCTAATCACTCCATGGGGATATAAATTCCAACCCTCAAGCAGCTTACTCTAATACCATGACAGTGCGAGGAGAAATAAGAATGAGGGAATGTTTGGGTGTCTTATTCTGGTCTGTGAAGAATGAAATTCTGGATACTCACTTGAACTTTGCTGCCTCTGGTGGAGAAGTGTTTGGTTAAAGTACTGTGGTTGTTATCTAAAAGCTTTTTGTTTTGCTAGACTTCCCCCTCCCTCATACTTTCCTGGAGAGAACTCGTTTTTTGTGATTAATGGCATTTCTGTATTCTTACTTTCTCTGGTACCCGGTCTGAGATATCTAGGCAGATGCATTATTGTCTATACTTTTCAGAATCTTTTAATATTTATTTTATATACAATCTAGGTTTTTTGCAGTGCTTAGAGTGAGGAATAGGTAATAGTTTGTCTACACCATCTTCTCCTTGCTTTCATTTTTAAATGGTATTTTTTTGCTGGCTACGGAATTATAGTTGACAGTTTTGTTTTATTTTTGTTGTTTGTTTTTTTCCCCCACAGCACTTTGTATATGATTTTCCATGCTTTCTGGCCTCTGTTGTTTCTGATGAGAAGTTAACCATCAATTGTACTTATTCTCCCATGTAAATGATGGATTGTGTTCTGTAGTTATAGTTAAGGTTTTCCATTTGCCTTTGTCTTGTAAAAGCTTGATTATGGTGTGTCTTCATCACATCTTCTAATGTACACACTTTACCTTTTAGTTATCCTTTTTTGGGGTTTGTTGATCTTCTGGATTATACAGATTATGTTTTTCACCAAATTTGGGGGGTTTCTGTCATTATTTGTTTTGTTGTTTTTCTGTTTCTCCTCTCTCTTCATTGCTTGCAGGACTCTGATTGCATGTCAATCGGTACACCTTATGTTGACCCATAAGTCTCTAAGACTGTTCATTTTTCCTCACTCTTCTTTTCTCTCTGTTTTCAAACTATATAATTTCCCTTGATTTACCTTCAAGTTCACTGATTCTTTTTTTGCCATCCTGACTTTGCTGTTGCATTCTCTACTGAATTTTTCATGTTATTATAGTCTTCAACTCCAGAATTTTTAATATATAAGCACAAACATGCACCTAAATACACACATATTAGATGTATGTATGTATGTATGTATGTATATATCTACTGTGTGCATGTATCTCCTTATTGAGAATTTGAATCTAATCACTCAATAATTTACCAGTATGGCTACTCTCCTCTGCTGATATCTGTGTCATTTCCAAATTTCAGGCCATTTTTTCCAACTTTATTGAGAGATAATTGACAAATAACGTTGTGTGATGGCATGGACACTGGCCTGCCGTGTCCGCGGTGTTATGGATGAGATGAGGTAAATTCACATGGACTACCAGAATCCTGTGTAGGAAAATGGACCACATGGCCACTCTCTCAAGAGGAGAGTGTGCTGACTCTTGCCTTGACAATCTTTTATTGGCTTTCTCATAGCATATATCAAAGAAGGTTTTCATTCATTATACTTAGGTATGCTTTAGGTAATTACTTTTTACAGATAGCAACGGAAGGGATGTTACTGATTACTTCTTACAGATTAACAAGGAAAAAATGTTGCAAATGCAAGGTTACAATAAGAGTAACAGATCTGGTTACACTTCAGTCCTTGGAAGAATTAGCACAGATGTCAGGAAGTTACTTTAAAGATATGCAGCAAGGGCTTGCTGCCTGAACTCAAGGTGAGAGTTTTAGCAAGAGCAAGTCACAGAGCAGCTCAGGTATAATGTAGGCCTGATTTCCCACGGGAGAACATCTTCACAGGAGTGGTCCTGTGGTTTTCCATGTGGGTGCTGAGCTATATTTCCATGTCTCTCGAAGCGGTTCCCCACAGTGCGAGTTTAAGGTATGAAACATGTTAATTTGATACACTTACATATTATAAAATGATTACCACTATAGCATTAGCTAACACCCAATCACATCACAAAATTATCATTTCTCTTTTAGAGGCAAGAACACATAATTTACTTCAGGTCTTACCTTCTGTCTGGGCCCTTTCACGCCTTCTGTGTGCATGTGCATATTCTCAGGAGTGTATGAACAGCTTGGGGCTTTTTCAGTTTCCACTGAGCATGTATACAATCTCAACAGAAATCAGACTGCCCAATCATAATCGCATTCAGAACCTAACTACATCGAGTCATTGGCTCTCTCCTTACCTTCCTTTGTGAAGTTACGTACAATAACAGTGTTGCTGGGTACGTGTACTACCTACCACATCAAATTTAGTATACTGAAAAGAAAAAAACCCTGTCAGACGATCTCATCTTAGCAGAGATAGTTGGTGGAGGTGGGTGGGTGGGTGGGGGGTGGTAAGGCAGCCTCAAGCCAGAGATTCAGAATGATACTACGCAAAATTCAGCAGATTTTCAAGCACAGATGCTTCTCAGATTGTTTTATGTGAAATGTTCATTGTCTTCATGTTGAAATAGTTGTGGTTTTTTGTCAATTTTTTCCAGGTTTATAGTTATTCTGAAGAAAGATAATTTCATAATCTCATTTGACCAGAGTCACAAAACAGGTTCTATTTTAATCAAACTTAAATAAAGTTGTCCTTGTACAACAAGAGATAGATATACTTTTTAAGCACCTCACAGGAATTACCCTGCTAATACTTTACCTTTTAAAAATCTGATTTTCAATTAGATGCCTGGATTTTTGGTACAATTTATTGCTTTATATACATGATTTAAAGGCTGAGGACAGGTTTGAGAAAGCCTGAGCAGTTTATATAATGTAAAACATATCAATCATTATTTTTAGAACTCAGTCTGTTCAATTAGTTGACCTTATCATTTTCTTTGGGTGGTTTCCTTCAGTATAGAAAAAAAAAATCAATGTTATACAATAAATACTGATCATGTAAAACCTATTATGACTTATTTTTAACAGAGCTGAATAATCTTTGGAAAACTGCTCTTAGTTAAACCTATTTTTATTTGTTGTTGCTTATTAATATAATATAACTGTTATCATGTAATTTACTTTTCTCCTACAACTTGATGTTTAATAGTATCCCATGTGATGAGTTTACCATATTCTATATAAACAGTGCTCTACAGTTATATTCCTAGGTTATGTAATATTTTGACATGAAAAATAATATTATGATGAAAACCATGTACACTCTCTTTTGTGTATATTTCAATGATTTTTAGGGTGCTTACCAAGAACTAAAATAATGAGTAAAGTTTATGCATGGACATTTTTGCCTCAAAAGCAAAATTTTTATCTTAAAATCTATAGACAATGAGGGCCCATTTTCTTATGTTATTATTTATATTGAGTGTTAATTGGGAATTTTTGTTGGGTAATTCTTTTTTTTACAACTCAATTTCTGGCATTGTTATAAAATAACAAATAATCCTGAAAGATTCTCAATAATGCCCATTTAGAAATACATAAACACTCAAAGAAAAAACATAAAATCTCTGGGCATCTGCATGCCATATTACATAAGATATTAAGTGCTTAACCATTTATTTGTCCATTTATAAAACATGTTGTAGTGGGATTAAATTGTTTCCCCAAAGAGACATTAACTTGTATTATACTGAAGTGTTTATTATTGCAGCATATGTAACAGATAATATTTGTTTACATTTTTAATTACTTACATTTTCAGCCAAGAAAATCTCTGAGGATGATGCTTCATTTACAAGAGTGTCTTGGCGAAAGACAACATAATGTAATCACATATTACCAACAATTCCATGACTATGCGGTGGTCTTAAAATGACTGCCAAATAAAAGCTTAATTATAGCAAGCTATAAAAAAATTAAACAGAAGATACAATAATGGCACTAAAATGAAATTAAAGAAAAATCACACAGTACACAAAGATGTGAATAGAAATGAAGATACTGAAACTAAATACCTGGCATATTGTCCATTGTGTTCTGGAATCCCATTGTTGAAGTCTAATTGCTCCTTCCTCAGAACTCACAATGCTGGATGTAAATGAACCATGGGGCTCTATTCAGTAATCAGAATTGATGCAATATATGGAAGAAATAAGGTACGTTTTATTAAAAGTCATTTCTAATTCTTTTTCTCTAGTGAGGTTAGTGGGTGGAGGTTGAAGCTGGGGAAACAGGATTACATTAATAAGAAGGGCAGGATTTTTAGCATCTATGTTCATCAGAGATACTGGCCTATAGTGTTCTCTCTTTGTTGTGTCTTTACCTGGGTTTGGAATTAGGATGATCCTAGTTTTGTAAAAAGAGCTTGGGAGTCTTCCCTCTTCTTGAATGTTTTGGAATAGTTTGAGAAGGATAGGAGTTAGTTTTTCCTTAAGCATTTGGTAAAATTAACCTGTGAAGCCATCCCATCCAGGGCTTTTGTGTGCCGGGAGTTTTTTGATTACTGCTGCAATTTTGCTAGCTGATATCGGTCAATTCAGGCTTTCCACTTCTTCCTGATTTAGTTTCGGTGGATTGTATGTTTCTAGAAATATGTCCATTTCACCCAGGTCATCCAATTTCTTGGCATATAGATGTGCCTAGTAATTTCTTACAATTCTTTTTGTATTTCCGTGGTGTCAGTTGTAACTTCTCTTTAATTTCTGAATTTATTTACTTGGGTCCTCTCTCTCTCTCTTTTTTTTTTTTATGAATCTGGTTAAAGGTTTGTCAATTTCTTTTGTCTTTTCAAAGAACCAGCTCCTGGTTTATTCATCCTTTGAATTGTTCTTTTAGTTTCTTTGTCATTTAATTCTGCCCTATCTTGATTATTTCCTTCCTTCTATTTGTTGTGGTCATTGTTCATTGTTCTCTCTCTAGTTATTTTAGAGGTGGGGTGAGGTTGTTTATTTAGTGCACTGTTGGTGGGAATGCAGACTGGTGCAGCCACTTTGGAAAACAGTGGAATTTCCTTAAAAAAATTAAAAATTGAACTATCTTTTGACCCAGCAATTCCTCTGCTAGGACTATACCCTAAGAATCCTGAGTCACCAATTCAAAAGAACTTATGCACCCCAGTGTTCATAGCAGCACAATTTACAATAGCCAAGTACTGGAACCAACCTAACAAGCCATCAGTAAATGAATGGATCAAAAAACTATGGTACATTTACACAATGGACTACTATGCAGCAGAAAGAAAGAAGGAACTCGTACCTTTTGTTTACAGCAGAGATAGAGTTGGAGAGTATTATGCTAAGTGAAATAAGTCAGGTAGTAAAAGACAAATACCATATGAACTCACATGTAAGTGGAATCTAATGAACAAAATTAACTAATTAACAAAATAGGACCAGAAGCATGGAAAAATGGAACGGACTGACAGTGACCATAGGGAAGAGGATGGGGGATAATGGAGGGAAGGGAGTAGACAAAGAACGTGTAGGAATGCCCCACAGACATGGATGACAATGTGGGAATTGACTGTGGGGGTGGGGGGTGGGATGGGAGAGAAGGGCAAAGGGGGAAAAATTGGGACAACTGTAATAGAACAACAATTAAAAATGATTTAAAAGAAAGGACAGAAACCACATCATATCCATTTTTTTAATTAAACATTCATGAATTTCAATAAATGGCCTGAAAATATCTCAATTGTAACTTCTTTTATTGGTTTGGGAACATTTTCAATTGAATATTTTAATACATCTGTATCTGGTGCCACAAAGTTCTAAATTTTAAATAAAGTGAGAGAACCATAATGAAAACTTTATCTTGTAAGAATTTGATAAATTCCAATTAGAAATATATAATAAATAGAAGCCAGAAGTTTGTATCTTTATGTTAGTGGCTAATACATTTTTCCAATACGCATGATGTATTTTTGCTTTATGACATATAGAAACCTAATATAATTTATATCTTCACAGAGCTGTCCAAAATGTGAATGAAGACAGGCCTTGTTATTTATATTGGATTGAATGACCCTCCGATATAACGTGAGCTGATCCGGCTGCCCACTCTTTATGAGCTCAGTCTCCATAGGGTGCACACCTTCCAAGTGAAGTCACTAAACATGTGTATGTTAAAAGCATCTCTCAGGTGCTAGAAGGAGGACTGTGGTAATGTGATGGAAAATATAGAAAAGGAAATTGTGCTGAGGTACAAGAGGATTCAAGAAAAGATTATCGATCATCTGGATAAATTTGGAGGACATAACTAAAATTTAAACACCAAACACAACTAACCTTAGAAAATAATTTGGTTTCAATTGAATTTGTTATCTCTTCTTGAAATGTTCAGAGGTTTCTCATATTCAGTTTTCTCAACTAGCTGATGACAAAGGGCCAGTATGATTATCTGAGTAAAATGAAAGACGATGAAGTGCAAGTGACTTCCTTAAGGTCTTTTATCTTAGTAAAATCAATACAACAGTATAAGTAGCATTTGATTTTTGTAACTAATGCCATAGGTTTGTGTTTAGTCCTAGATTTCCTTAGGGCCTGTGATTAATCATTTGAAACTCTGAAGTTGGTATAACAACTGTTTTAGGCTAAAGTCATTTTCAATTTAATAGATGCAAAAAGAAGTCCTTTCAAAGCTCTCTTTACCTGATTAAAAGCAGAAACTTCGGAGAAATGAGGACTGCCATAAATTCCCTCAAGGTCGCTTCTACTCCCAGAGGAGATACCTAGAGTAAACCTACTATAAGTTCCCTCACTGGAGGAGTTTTATGGCCTAGAAGAAGACACAAAAACTATTCGTACCTCTATAGTGGGAGGGAGGGGACAGGTTTGAGGGTAGAGGGATTGAGCAAAAAGGACAAAGGACTCATGGACATAAACAACAGTGTGGTGATTGCTGGGGGGAGAGGGTATAAGGGGACTTATAAGGGAGTATAAGGGGGTATAAGGGGATAAAAGGTAAGGTTAAAAAAATACAATAAAGATTAAATTAAAAAAACAAAGACTATTCATACCTCTGTAGACACATAGTATCACAAACTTTATCTTCCACTTTTTCTAATAAGAAGAAAACATTCATCATTCTTTAAAAACCTATTTGTTTTTTCCATCACAATCTTTTCTGTCTGCCTCCCTTCCCTCCACTAGGTTTGGTACCTAAGTTCCAAATTCTACCTCTTTGAGTTACTCATCACTGAGTTTTCCTACATATATGCATGTTGCATGCAGAAATAAAACATTTCCCCTGTTAATCTGCCTTTTGTGAATTTAATTTATAACTCCAATTTCTGAACCTAAGAGGCTAGAGGAAGTTTTTCCTCCCCTACAGGTGTTTTGTGGGACCAAAAATAGGCCTATCAAATGAGACTTTCCAATGAATGATTCCAAGAATAAATATTTTAAGTAAAAATCTGGGTGATTTTTGTTAAGAGTTTTGACAACTTAGTACTATGAGCCTAATGCCATGAGGATTAATGGTTTGACACTTAAGGGAATCAAGCTGAAAATCAAAGTGTACAGCTTCCAACTTGAGAAAAAAACTAACAAAATATAGATGTTATTACTAATGAGATCCACATCCTTAGCTCAGATAAAATATAATAAATTTAATTAGAATCTAAAGGGAAAAGTCATTAAATTGAAAGTTCTTAAAAGCAGCAACAGATAAACAGTATAAGGAAACTAAATGGTAATGGAAAACAATGCAATAAAAGATATAATAATATATGAAAAAATATAGCAAAAGATAATGATTGTACAAATAACTGGCTTCTCAACAAAAGAGAAAGAAAGAGGCTAAATGATTTCTTCAAACAGCAATATAACTGTAAATAATCAACTACATGTCCAGAAAAATTAATATTCAAAGAAGATAAAGATATTTTATAAGATTTTATTTATTTATTTTTAGAGAGAGGGGATGGGAGAAATACAGGGAGAGAAACAATGTGTGGTTGACTCTCATGAACCCCCAGCTAGGGACCTGGCCTGCAACGCAGGCATGAGCCTTGACTGGGAATTGAACTAGTGACCCTTTGGTTCACGGGCCAGCACTCAATCCACTGAGCCACCCCAGTCAGGGCAAGATATTTTTTTACATTAAGAAGACTAAGAGAGTTAAAAACTAAAAGATTCTCATTGAAGGAAATCCTAAAAGATCTACTTCTTTCTAGAAGAAAGGAGTTTTGAGATGAAAAAGGAATTGCATGGGGGAAAATGTAAAACTATACAGATATATTTGGTGAATCTATACTAATGATAACTATTTAAATGGGGTTGGTATAAAACCAAGAGAGAATACAAATCTTGTATAGCAATAGCATATTAGGAAATGGGTGATTAAAGTTTAACCAATCTAACCACTAATATTACTTGGGGGAAGGATAAAAATTTTTATTAAGTTTAAATTTTGTTAAATTTTATATGCAAGTTAAAATTTTTAAATTAATCAAATGATATCTTATAATATCCCAACAAATAAAAAAACATACTAAAGTTATCATTTGCAAGTGATATAATTTTCAACATGGAAAATCTATGGCAAATTATTGGACTTTAAGAAAGAATTATCTTAGGTAAAAATATTAGAAAATTTAATATACAAAGTGTAAAAGTACAAATATATATGAGAAAATGACTTAGAAAATGTGATTAAAAGAAACATAAACTTACAAAACTAATAAAAATACGTTACTATAAATAAATCTAAAAATTATGTGTAAGACCTCCATGTAGAAAACTGTAAAATATTGTTGAGACATTTGAGACCTAACTAAATGAAGATGCATACCATGTGTATGTATAAAAAGAATCAATTTTGTAAAAATATGAATTCTTGCCGAATTAATTATAGAGTCCCTGCAATTTCAGCCAAAATCATAACCACTTTTTAAAAAATGAGAGTGATGATATGATTTTATGATACATATAAAGGCAAAAATTATCAAATATGCTCCTAAGAGAAGTTGAAGGGCTCCCCTTTTAGATATCAATATTAACTACAAAGTCACCGTATTCAAAGCAATGTCATAATGGTGCAGGGGTAGTAAATAGACTGATGCAATGGTGTGACAGCACTCAAAGAGCCTCCTGAATTCATGCTGACTGATGGAATGAGCAAGCTGGATATTCAGATCAGTAGGGGAAAATGGCCTCTTTAGTAGATGGTGCAGTTAAAATTGGTTTTCCTCTCAGAAATGAATTTTAAAAATGCTACTTTAAATTGCCCACAAAATCAATTACAGAAGACCCAGACACAAATTGCCAAAAGCAAAATTTTTATATTTTCACAGAAAAATATCATCTGGTTATGTAATGCATTAAATAAGACATGAATGCACCAAACAAAAGGAAAAGTAAATTTGACCTTCTTAAGATGAAAACTTCATAGTCATTAAATAAAATGATATGATAGGGAAAATACAAACTCTATCTAAGACTGTAAGAAGAAAATGATGAAACATATGAAGACAAGAGATTAATATTTATAATATATGAAGAGTTCCTACAAATCAATAATAAAAAGACCAACAAATCAGACTTCTGGCCAAGATGGAGGCATAGGTTGACGTATACAGTGCCTCCTCCCACAACCAAGATAGGGACAACAACAATTTAGAAACAAAATAACAACCAGAACTGACAGAAAATTGATCTGTATGGAGGTTGGGCACCCAAGTTGTTGAATTGGACACGTTCATCCAGACCAGTAGGAAGGGCGGAGTCAGGCAGCCAGGAACGTGTTGTGGAGCAGAGAGCAGAGAGCATTGGGACCTGACACTCGTAAGGCAACTGGGGTGGCACGCAGGACTGCAGAGGGCAGACCATGAGGACATAAGCAGCGGCTGGCTGGGTCCCAGCCCGGGTGATGGCGACCAGCAGACCCAGTGAGGCAGCGATTATGAAGCAAGGCACTGCACACAACTCAGGATCCCAGCTCCAGGAAACACAGCCTTGAGGCACTGATTGCAAAGGAAGGTCCCATGGGGTGCACAGGCCCACCCACATGGGAATTAGCACCAGAGGGGCCCAGTTTGCTTGGGGAAAGGGGGCAAAGGGACAGAGGTCCAACAGAGAGCAGAGCAAACGCAATTGTTCCTTCTCAGATCCCACCCCCACATACAGCATCACAACCAAGTGACTGGGGTGCCCAGCCCTGGTGAACACCTAAGGCTCCTCCCCTCACACGTAACAAGTGCAACAAGACCAAAAAACAAACAAACAAACACACACACACAAAGAGATGGCTCAAACAGACCAATTGAAAGCCCCTGAACTCATCTTTTTAAGTGACCAAGAGATAGCCAACCTATCAGATGCACAGTTCAAAGCACTGGTGATCAGGAAGCTCACAGAATTGGTTGATATTGGTCACAAACTAGATGAAAAAATGAAGGCTACAATAAGTGAAATGAATTAAAATGCACAGAGAACCAATAGTGATGGAATGAAAGATGGGTCTCACATCAATGGAGTG
>CM052541.1:53438937-53515661 GCA_028533065.1 Trachops cirrhosus | reverse complement strand
AAGAAACATAATTAGTAGGCATAAAGTAGACAAGCAAAGATAAAAAATGGTGTAGGAAACAGAGGACTCAAAGAACTTATATGTACAACCCATGGACATGAACTAAGCTGGAGGGGAATGCTGGAGGGTTGGGGGCAGGGTGGAGTGGGGATAAAGGGGGAAAAGTTGGGAAAACTGTAATAGCATAATCAATAAAAAATATTTAAAATATAAATAAATAAGAATGCATCATTGATCAAAGTGGTAGGGATTCTTTAGAAATAGCATACTTTTAATGATATGTTATATTTTGATGAGAAAAACAAACATTCATATACTGCTGATAGTAAATAAATTTATGAAAACTTTCTGAAGAATAATTTAGGAACAGAGATCACACACCTTATTTTGCATATTTTTACCCAAAATTCTAAATAATTATCTAAAGACAGTAATTATGAGTGAAAAAATGTAGGTACAAGGATGTTTATCCCATCGACATTTATGGCAAAGTAAAATGAAAGACTGTTGACCAATTTCTCCTGGCGACCCCTTGATGGCTCACAGTGCTTACTCTCTACTTCCACCGAAATCATTTGGTGAGTAACACTTCTAGACTGATGAGCCTGCAGTATAAAATTTACCTTCTTAATTTCATGAGATTAGACCCTTGTGTATCTTTGAAAAATAACAGAAGAAAAAGTTGGGTTACAATGTAATAATTGTAATTTGGGTTCAATATGATAATATACAATTAACCATTATGAAGTAATTTTTGAAGTGTTATGTTTTCCCCCAAGACATTTCAAAAATATAGTTATGTTAGAGATACAGGTATCAGATATATCTCCTGAATGGTACTACTTTTAGGCATATTCTTAGTGTTACAGAACACAGGGGGCCAAGGATGGGGGGCAAGGGTGGTATACTGTTACCGAAAGGAGCCCCCCAGGTTCTTTATGTCCACCGCCTTAAAGGAAAGACATCTCTCAATGCCTGAGATTTGTGAAAAGGAAAGGAAATGTTTATTTAATGCTATACAGACTTAAAGTAGTGACCTAATGTCCTCATCAAAATCCCAAAGTCTCTTAAAACACCCACAAACACACATAGTCCTTCCTTCCCCCTTTGCCCAGTCTGGGGTACTGTATCAGGAAAAGAAATAGAAGTCTGTGGCTCAGGCAGCCACCCCCGCCCATTCTTCCCAGCAATCCGTCTCAGCTGGTAGGCCTCCCTCAGTTCCCGGCACCATCAGCTGTGTCTCTGGGATGTCTGCTAAAGCCGGGTGGTGGTTCCCCCTTCTAAAGCTGCAGGGGTCCCCACTCTAGCAAAGCTGCGTGGCTCTCTTACAGGTCCACAACCCTGTGGCTCTCCTTTTATTGCCACAGACTCAGGGTCCTCTCTACACAATGGCTGCAGGAGTCTCCACTCTGCCAGAACTGCATAATTCTCCCTCCCAGGGCTGCTGGGTCTCGGTTTAAATCCCCGCGCCAATCTTCCTCTGCAGCCCCATTTCTGACTCCTCCCACAGTCGGCTATACTTGCCAGCACTCTCACGTCCTTCCAGCATTACTGGGCTGCCATCATGAGTCTGGGCAGGCGTGGCCCCATGTTATGGAGCCAGTCATCTCCAAGCTCTCATGCAGGCACTGAAACTTGGGGGACCTGACCCCCAGTTATGTCTTGTGGGGGGGAGTTACTTCCATCCCCTGGCTCAGAGCAAGGCCACAGCTATTTAACATATCTATGCAACCAGTTAAAGGTTATAGATATGTTAAATGACCACCCAGAGGTTAGTTGCAAAGCTGTTGCTATGCAAAACAGCTCTCAATGGCCCTGCTCCATTTGTCCCTTCCCCCAACCCACACCTGAAGGGGGAAGGGGTGAGGACATCCTATATATCTTTCTAATATTTCCTGGACACCCTGAGTTCTGGGCCCCATTCCAAATCCCTATTTGGGGCCCCCCTCTTGGCTGCACCCTGTAACATTAGTATTTCATTGTGATTGTGTTATTTTAAACAAAGTAAAGTTTTAACTCACTTTTAAAATAAAGTAGTCCCTGAATATAAAAATCTAAAACTCAAATCGAAAGTAGCCACAAGTCCCTTTGATGGTAATTCATAGGAAATCGCTTAGGTCTTTGGTATTTCCCATTGGTAGGTTCTACTCTTAAATACAAAGTAGGAAAAAAATTCTCTCCTTTAGCCTTATATTCAAGTAGTCACCTAACTCTTAAGTTATAAGAACACTAAACTACAGAATTGAAGAATACAGAATTTTTCTTATTTTTAAAAATTTTTAAAGAATAATTATTTGATAAGAAGTATTCTTTAAATTTCTTTCCAAATGGGGACTTAAAACTATAGTGTACCCCTTTTTATGTGTATAGTAGTGTATAATTCTGAGAAAGTATTTTCATTACTATTTAATATACGGATGGCACATATATTGGGTTTTTTGCTACGCTCAAAAAAGAAAGCCTAAAAAGAAAGGGAGCTGCGGCCTTATTTTCTAAGTTAATTATTAAAAAATTAATTAAACAAATTTTACTGGGTGCCTACTCTGATCTAGTTAGTCATCAAGTTAAGCAGGTGCAGTGTTGTGTCTGTCAGAATGAGTTTCAGATTACAATGATAAGATACAAATGAAAAAATTATTTTAGTGTGAATAATTACTTTTAAGTGAAGATATAAACAAAGTGTGTGGGAGCCTAGGAGAATTGCTTTGGTCTTTCTGGGGACCTACAGAAGAAGCCACAGAGATTGTTTCCTCTCATCTGTGACCCAAAGTAGAGAAAGGGAAAGTTTAGTAAGAAGGTGGTAGAGGTGTTAACATCCCAGACAGACAGGTCACCTTGACCAAAAACACAGTGGTTTAGAAAAACACGATGCATTGTTGAAATGCCAGTATGTTGATATTGCTGTGCCAAATGAGGAGTGCCAGAAGACAGAACTGGGCTAGTTAGGTGAAAGATGTTCTTGAAATATAAAAGGTTTCTATGCTGACAACCGTGGTTTTGTGCCTGGGGGAAGGGAAGAGAACCAGCCAGGGGGTAGGCCTAGGACCTCAAAAACTTAAGACATTCCATATCTATAAATCTCCGCATGTCTGTCATTCATCTGAGGTTTTTGCAGGCTGACATGTTTAGACAGTCATTGAGCAGTCACTGTAGAATGTACATATAGATGTTTTCATTCATTTCTTTTAACTGACTACATGGCTAAACTTCTTTGGTGGAGCCAAAGGAAAGCTGAGTATTGTGATTCACCTCAGCTATGTTTCACCCTCATTTTGTGACTTCAAATGCATTGTAGTAGCTATTAGCGACAAAATCAGAAAAGGCTTTTGAATATATTAGGGACAACTACATGAGTTAGAATCAATGTAGCCTTTTCAGTAAGACAGTACTGTGTTTAAACCTTGGCAGTATCGTTATTCTCTGAGTTCGCCTTTTTTTTCTATATAAAAGTGGTTGAAATAACCTACTTTAACAGAGTAGTTGAAGGTTATAAGGAATAGAAGGATATATCTGACTTTAGTAAGTAAATGCTATTTTAATTATTTTGTTCATTATGGGAGAGTTATGATAGAGTCAACCTAGTCTCCATATGTTCCCCTTAAAAAGTGGGGCTAAGCCAAGAATAGTCCACTAAAGCTGAGTAGAACCTTAATGCTTTATTTTTAAGAGTTAAAAATTAAATACACATTACATTCCCTTCTTCCCTAAAGAATGGCCATTACGTTTTATATTCCTACATACCAGCCAATAGATAAATAAACACAATAAAACAATGGTGCAATTGTTTTGGTTTTTATATTGTGATAGAAGCATTTTGAAAATGCTTTGACTATGAGTAGTTCTCTAATATAGCTCTGCATTACTGTATCACTTTCACTTAATGTGAAGCCCATACACGAAACTGTGGAGGCACAGAGTATCATCGTCAATCTGTGTGAGTGTGTGTGTGTGGGCACGGTGGCCCCTCGGGTTGTTTTCCCCAATCTCCACATTCCTTTCCCCCCACCCTCAGAAAATACCTATTTTATGAGCAGAAATATGAAAAGTTTATTGGACTCAAAATGTAATGGTAAGTAGAAACACCCAACTGTACTTTAAGCAGAATGAAGGGAAATACTGACTCCAGGATCCTAACAACTGTTAAGATAGTAGAGGTAGGGAATGCCAGAGTGAGGCTTGCTTGCAACAAAAACAAAACTCTAACCTTTAAATAACAAAATCAAAATAATTTCAAATAGATTAGAAAATTTGAAAAGCTCCCAGAGTAAGCAGCTTATATTTTTGTTTCTTTGCCTCCAGTAAATATTTATTTGATGTCCAAAGTTCATTTAATAATATAACTGCATTTGTTCTCATTTTTCCAATGTATGACCAAAGCATCCATAGACAAATACAAAATAAAGTATATGTCATTAAAAATTGTTTTACACTTGAGAAATTTCACTCCTCTGGAAAAAACAACAGGAGAAATTATCCAGAAAGATTTTATTATTATAAAGAGAGGGGGTATATCATGTCAAGAATAAAAAGAGCTAAGCAGAATTTTAATTTCAAAAACCTTTAAAAGTATAAGATCTCATCTTGTAAGTTATATTGTTCATAGTTTTTCTTTTATTAAACAGGGCTTTATAATTCTTTGT
The DNA here is from genome assembly GCA_028533065.1 of Trachops cirrhosus. Taxonomy (NCBI): domain Eukaryota; kingdom Metazoa; phylum Chordata; class Mammalia; order Chiroptera; family Phyllostomidae; genus Trachops; species Trachops cirrhosus. The sequence continues at coordinate 53,511,021 of CM052541.1, read as the reverse complement.
ACTTTCTTGCCATTAATAAAAGATAGATAGCAACAGGAGAAAAATAATTATACCATGTATTTATCAATTTATCATTTTATGCCATTCTATAGTGCTTCTCCTATTATGGGAACTATAGATTTTGTTTCTGGCTCTGCTTAAGACTAAGCTTTATAAGTAATATATTTTCTCATTTTAATTAAAGGGGGCAGTTGTGTTAGCTGTGTGGGCTGAAGAATCGAGAGAAGACAATGAAATGTATTCTTGGAAAATGTTCTTACAATACGAAACTTTAAGACCTATTTTTAACCATTCTTATTAATAGTTCTTGTGTAGTTTATAAAGACTCATATTTTGCTATGACTAGAAAATAATATTACTAATTAGAGACTAGTAGACAGAAACATTGTAAATTACTATTTATATATAGTATTTTATGTTACATATAGTATTGTATATAGTATTTCCTTATATGTAGTATAGAAGGTAATATAATTTTGAATTGCCCTTAAGAAAATAGGAGTACTACTATAATATTCTGACAATGGTCTTAGAATATTTGCAAATGTGCTCATTGTATTTCATCTTCAACTTTACAAAGCTTAATTATATATTAATCAATAACTTCAAAATGTTGGCTATAAACATTTTGGAGCAATTGAAACAAGGACTAAATGTGAGAGCATTTCAGACCCACTCCTCACTGGAGATTCATGCACATGCACACACATACGTCATGTCTCTCAGGGTGAGGGTGGATCAGTACACTAGTGACCACTCTTCACATGTTCTCTCCTCTCTTTGTTTTCTATTTAAACATTCAAAAACATGAGAAGTCTTCAATATAGAGATAACATTTGAATCCATGTGTTCATCTTCCCCTTTTCCCCAAATCCCATTGAAAAGTCCAAGGAAATACAGGAATAAAAAAGAATTTAATGTGACAAACCAGGTTAAGTATCATCAAAGAGGCAGATTAGTGCCAACTAATGGGCAACAGCTTAAATTCCAATGCTGGTGTTTTAGGATGAATTTTACCCCCGACAAATTTATGTGTTGAAGCCCTAACCCTTAGTACCTCAAAATGTAACTGTCTTTAGAGACAAGGTCTTTAAAGAAGTAATTAAATTAAAATGAGATCGTTAAACTGGGCCCAATCCAATATGACTGGTGTCTACTTCAGAAGAGAAAACAAGGACACAACTACAGAGAGGAAAGACTACGTGAAGACAAGAGAGAAGATGACCATAAACAAATCAAGGAGAGACATCTCAGAAGAAACCAACTATGCAGACACCTTGACCTTGGACTCTTAGTCTCCAGAACTGTGAGGAAGTAAATTTATGTTGTTTTTTTTCAAGTCATTGAGTCTGTGGTAATTTGTTATGGCAGTCTCAGCAACCTACTATGCCAGGCAAAGGAAAAACCTACCTCAAAAGTCAGTGGAAACATTTTCCAAACAAAGGTTTGGAAAACTCTCAAGTATGGAATGGTGGCTGGGAAGATGTCTGTAACTTTATTTGGGGAAGGCAGTCACTGTAGTGGGAAGAGATAATAGAAAAGTCCAATGTAACTGAGCCCTAAGCTACTGCATGCAGCATTTATACCAATATTTTTTTTTTATGTAAACACTGATGGCTCCTGAGAGGATAAGAGAAAAATGAGGTTAACACTTTGAAGGCAGTTTTGCATTATCACAACAAAACTGAATTAAAACCAAACAAAAAAAGTTCAGAACTCCACTGAATTTCCATAGCATTCCTCATCTTGTAACTATAAATGACACATGACACAGACATGCACACAATGCAACCGGCAGACGCTGAGAGAAGCTTTGGGAAGAAGGACCATCAGAGAGCACAATGAAGAGCTTTGAGACTGTCACAAGAAAGGCGTGCCATAAGTGGCTTCTCTCAAAGTCTCCCTGGGGAAGAGAACTTGTACAGTTGAGTGGAATCCTTAAGGATGTTGGGTATAGAGGACTCCCACGTCCAATGCTGTGTGTACTTCACTCACCTACACACCCAGCTGTAGATAAGAAACACAGGAAAAGGAAAACCACAGATCAAAAGCCCCTAAGAGGGAGAACAAGATAAATTATAACTAATGTTCTTTCAATTAATATGTATCTGAGGTAGTAGCAAGACATAAATTCAGGAAAAATATATATATTTAAAGGCAAAGGGTTTTTTTCCTAAATTTTAATTCCTAGGTTCTTAGATTCTTATTCTTAGATTCTAAATTCTTATTTATAAAGTTTACTTTGGACTTTACAAAAAGTTGATTATAATCATTTAAAAAATATTTGACTAGGCAAGAAGTAATTGCAATGTACTTGAATTGGTACATACCAGCTCACAAGGGTAAACTCAGCACACTTTTCCTAATTCCATGTCTGGTGTCATTAATGCTGATAGCTTGAAGTTGGCCATGGCAGAAATATTTACACTGTGGAAATCATTAAAATATAAAAATCAGGAACCTAAAACATTTTCCAGAACATCAGAAGTTAAGCATTTATCAGTAGATATAATAATTGTAATAATTATAGATTATTTATGTAATCCTATGACGTTTGCAAGTATGACAATGAATAATCTAAGTCACCATAACAATTAAATAAAAGATATCTAGGATTTAATGCAAACACTAGGAAGAAAGCCAGAAAAAGTTGCTGAAGGACATAAAGGAAGACATTTGGTGGGAAGTTTACATTTTATAAAAGATGTCAAATATTGCCAAAAATCATTTTGTGAATTTATTGCAACTCCAAATATCTACAATTTGGGAGGCTGATTAACTTAAAGTTCATTTTGTTCATTTGCAAAAAAGAAATACTCAAATATAGAAAAGGAATGTTTGAGCAAAATAGTAATACATTTATCTAGCCAGATATTGAAATATTTCATAAATTCATTTTATTAAATGAGTAGGACAAAGCAGAGGAATTATTATATTTCTAGAACAGTGTGGAGTAGAAGGGTAACTAGAAAGATATTTAAATTTAATATATAAAAATGGTAGCATTTCAAATCCATGATTAAGAGGGTGGATTGTTTTATAAATAACATTGGAAAAATTAGCTCCATTTAGAAGAAAAAGGTTAGATCCTTATCTCACACCACTGTAACTATTATGTTGAAGAAGCAGGACTCATAAGTTACGATTACAAACTAACTTTGTTTTGTCCACTTTTCTGCCTTTTGATATCATCTGAGGTCTGCTAATATCTATAATATTTGCTCTCACTGGTGTCCCACTGGGATAAGACCTAAGCTGACCCCACGGTCTATAGCTCTGTGCTGAGAGATGTGGTGGAGGAGCTTCTGATCCTAGGAAACACTCAGGAACCTCTGTTCTGAGAAATTCTGGGAATGCAAATTGGCCAATCAGTGGCAATCTGCCCTTTGTTCTAAACTCAAAAAAGCTAGGAAGCTAGTCCTCTGTCCCTTAAATTCTCCATCGTGCACCAGACACCTATTGACCATGTCCTGAAACTTCAGAGGACACACTGAAGTTGGTAAGTGATCTTAAAGTGAAGAGAGACCCACCTTATGCATTCCCCCCTGAGTATGATACATTCACAGAACACTAGGAGCTTAATTAACTAAAGAACATACACTTTTTATAAGCTTTTTAATGAGCCACTCCTGACCCTCCTTGATGTGTCCTTGATGAATCTGAAAGTTTTGAAGAGCCCTGCAACCTTCATGATGTAAAATTGCAATGACTGCATCATGCTCTGGCCCCTTGAGATACTTTAGAACAAGGTATCAGTTGTATCTTGGTGCCTCAGCACAAACTTCAATTGTGGTGTCATGTTATACATATTTATACAAGTAAATCAAAATGGATTCGACATACCGTGAAATTTAGAAGTAAAGCATATATGAAGATACATTTATAATCTTGAATAAGAAAAATCCTCTTACCACAAAGGTTGAAATAAAGAAAAGATGTACATATTTGACTGTATAAAAGACTACCTGGAAAGATACACAAAGAACATTAAAAAGCAAATTACAAACTTTGAAAGATACGTACAACATGTGTAAAAAAACAAATGGTTAGTATTCTCACTGCATGAAGATCAGCATAAGAGAAAATGTCAAAGCGGACACGAATAGGCGAGTCACTAAAGAGGAAACATACAAGGCCTTTAAATATATAAAAAGATATCAATCTCACTAAAAGTGAATGCAGATGAAAACAACAATGAGGATTTTTGTCTATCAGGATGGCAAACACTAGAAAGATTGATAGTTTTTAGCATTATTAAGGGTTTGCGCAGCAAGTACTCTCACATACGGCTGATGGAATTCATATATTTTAGCGGCTTTTTAGATGGTAACCTGGCATAATTTATCAATTTATATCATATGCATTGCTGTTGACCCAGTGCAGTATAGCAAACAACCCTCACCTGTCATCTGTCTTCTGTAATCAACCTGGCTGAAGAGAGCCACCTGGCTACAGGGCAAGCCAGCTTTCTTCCATGGGCAGCCTGTATCCAGTGACTAATCAACTCCACCTCATTCTAATTTGAGAAAACTCTAAGCATACAAGCTGGTTTAAAATTTCCCAGGACAATCAGCTGTGACTTTCTTTGAGATTGCATGGCAACCAGCTTCTCACTGGTCCAGCTTCCTTCTCTTCCATTCCATAGACCAGGGGTGTCAAACTCAGTTTCACCAGGGGCCACATCAGCCTCGTGGTTGCCTTCAAAAGGCCAAATGTAATTTTAGGACTGTGTAAATGTAACTACTCCTTAACAGTTAAGCTAGAGCTCAGTGTTGCCACTGGGTAGAAACAAGATGGAGGGCTGGATAAAACAAAGTGGAGGGCTGGATTTGGCCTGCAGGCCTTGTGTTTGCCACCTGTGCCATAGACACTGACCCCAGGAGCACTTCCTAATACATCTCCTAAATGCAATCTTCACCTCAAAGTATGCTATTGGAAAACACAACCTGCAATACGCAGCAATTCTACATGTAGGATTTTATCATAATGGAATAATCACTTATGAAAGTGTAAGGGGCAAAATGTCCATTGCAGATTAGTCTTGAGAGAGACAGAGAGAGAGGGAGAGAGAATATCCAGTAATAGGAGGAGCATGTGTGGTTAAATAGATATATAATATAGAAATCATAACATAAAATTTAAAAGCCAGTTATAGAATGATATGCATCTGGTTAAAAATTTAAATATTCTTATGAGACATTTACATATATATTTATATATGAATAAAAAGTTGAAAGAATAGCTCAAACTCTCAATCATGTTTATCCAGTTATCCACATACTACATTTTTGTGTTTGATTTTATTGTTGTTTTTGTTAACATAAAAAGCTACTGAGCTATCAATAAAATCGTAAACCCTACTAACCAACATAGAGTAGCATCACTAAACATATATAGGTTGAATGCTTGAGTCTGCTTGAATAAAGAACACAATATAAAAGGGCCTTCTCTAACTTTCATGACCTATAAAGCATAGCCACTGGCATCTTCATGTTGCAAGTACACAAAATATTTTGATTTCCTCAACTGAAAACTATTTCATTGTCACAGTTGTCAGCATTTCTACAGAAACATAATCATTTCTCATTTTATGTACCCCTTGTTTGTATGTATGTGGAGGGACAACAGAAAATAAAAAAGACAAAGTCTATTGAGTTTACATATTTAGGTTCAAACCCTGGTTCTATCTCCAATTCTGTTTGTAACCTTAACAACTTCTCTGGCTCTTTCTTTTTCAAAACTGAGAGGTGAAATGTGGAAATGATTTCTTTCTCACTGTTGTAGAAGCCAGATACAAGGACATCTAGAAAGATTCTTTTATCAAGGGAGGAAAGTAATATCTAACATGAAGATGAAAAGTAGGGCATAGTTATCAATATTTTTTGTAGTCTTAGAGATCTGTTTTACCTCACCAAATCTAGACCTACCTCTGTTGGCATCCTCACACAGTTCTGGTTCCCATCTTACATCTGTGAAATGGTTTGGTTGAGCACAATAGAGAACTAGCTAGCAGGTTCATGGACCAGAGAAATAATACAACCTGGATGTATAATGTGTGCCTGAGCATGGTATTCTAGCCTGGGATCTGCTGGTATTTTCTGATAGAAACTTTACCAGTCACTTCCCTCTTTGGGACTGTGCTGTGATTAAAAATAATAAATTATCATACATATAGCCAGCATGTGTACATACATGCATACATAAGAGGTTCAGAAAATAAAAGTATCAACATTTTTAATCTCGGTTTTCTTTTAGTTCAAAAAAAGTTTCACTATGTGTTCTTGGACATATTGTTTACCTTGCTTTTACTGGTCAGTTTATCTCAGCTGCAACATCTTAGTGAGTAAAATGTAGGCAAATCGTAAAAGAGGATGATTTCTAGGATCATGCTTGACTCTGAATTTTAAATTGGTTTATGGCAAAACTGACAAGTGTGTGTGTGTATGTGTCTCACTTTGGCCGTTATCCCCAAAGTGATGGACCTAGACTGGGTATTTATTTTGTGTAAAGCACTGTGGCAAATATAAAAGTGAAGCCCTGGCTGGTGTGGCTCCATTGGTGGGAGCGTAATCCTTTAAACCAAACGTCGAGGCAGTTCAATTCTCACTCAGGGCACACACCTAACCTAGGATGTGGGTTTGGTCCCTGGTCAAGGCACGTATGAGAAGCAAGCAATTAATGTTTCTCTCCCGCTCTCTCTTCCTTCCCCTCTCTCTAAAATCAATAAGCATGTCTTCTGGTGAGGCTAATAGACAAATGCCTTGTTTTTCTGGACTAACATTTAAATAGGAAAGATACAAATTGTATATAAATATTGACAACATAAGGTAGAAACTAATAATCAATTCTAAGAAGTATAAACAAAATATTTTGGAATTTCATATAAGGGTACAAATGCTCCTACCTGGGGGAGTCTTTGAAAATTTCATTAAGAACATGACCTTTGAACCACACCTTAATTATGGGGAACCGATCACTCCAAAATTCTTTGTGTATACAGAAGATCACAGAAGGATATGTGAGAGCAGAATCAGTTATACATCCAGAACTCCACCCCTTCTACTGGCAAGTCATATACTATGTAACTTAGTATTTATTACAGATTTTAAAACTTTCTTGCCATTTATGGAGAAGAAGTTCAGTGACAATGTAATTTACTGGATTTTCCCCTTTGTTTTACTTTTGAAAGAACACTGTTTTACAGCTAAATTGATTACTGTAGAATATCTAAATATCAATATTACTCCAAAGGTGACTCTGAGGTCTCTGAATAGATGCACTTATGCTGTTTATTGATAAGACTCTTGATAATAAAACTATTTGGATGTGAAACACATGAAACGTGTTAGCTTCATTCTTATTTTATTGCTCCAGTAGACAAAAAACCCTGTAGCCAATAAAGTAAATCTGCTTTTGTTTTTATTTCTCTGTCTTTTAAATTGTGGCCCTTGGTCTTAAAACCAAATGATAAAGTAGTTAGAAATGAGGAAGAGAAATAGTCACTTTGCAGTGCAGTGCTTACTTGCCAGAAATAAACAATCCAATTTTAGTAAAATAAAACTGACCTAACGCTGTGCTAAAATCTCAGATTTAATAGCCACCCCAGTTCTCTGTGACATTTAAAAATTATAAGGCTCTGTGAAAAGAAATTGTTAAATGTCAGAATCCTCATAATTTCTTCAACTTTTGCCACTGAATTCTTAACTCCTCCCCCACTCCTTCACCCCCACCCCACACACCCACCTGCGACTTCGGTGGGCCAGGAGACAAGCTGGAGGATGTACTTACGTAGGCTTCTGCTGGTAGCAAGGCTGGTTCAGGCCAAGACACGCTTCCAATCACTATCCTCAAGCCAGCTCTGCTGAGAGGATCCTTGAGAATCATGTCAGGATATCATTAGTCATATTTCAAAGGTGAAGTAAATAGAAGGCAAAAATCTGAGAAACTGAGGCACCACTGTTCTCTCCCCAACTTTTTTTGTTGAAGGTAATTCTATTCTTGGCTACTGCAGTTGTGGCACACGTACCTTTAATTTAGTGAAATCTGATTTTATGGGAAGCTGAAACTCTATGGTAATTCTACATGGGAAGTCAGTAGCAGGGAATTTAATAGTAACACTAAGAAGATGCAGGAGGAAAATAAAAACATAGGAGGAGGACAAGGAGGAGGAAGAGAAAAAGAAAAGAGGAGAAGAGAGGTATAAGATTTACTACATACTTATTAAAGGGAAGACACTCTGGAATCTTGTAGAAGCCATGACCACAGCATGGTGAGGACGGCATTGTTATGCTGGTTTTGACGTACAAATACCAATGGTGGAGACTTAGAGTGAGAAATAACTTGCTTAGGACCACAGAGCATCTAACTGGCAGAAACAGGATTCAAAAATCACACACTGTGTCCCTCTCAGACAGAAAAGTAATGATTCTAATGAGATGGTGTCTATATTCAGGAAAAGTTATAGAACTATTCCCCGATCTAAAAATACTAATTCATTCCACAAAATTTATTTAATGTCTATCAGCATAACATCATTTAACTGATACCTGTTAGTTTCATAGCCAAAGTACTAAAATAAAGGCAGATAGTCTCTACTGCTTTTCTTATTATGTTATGTGAACTCATTTCTTACAAATTCCCATTGTAAAGAGCACAAAATAAAGGTAGACCTGGTTCATTTGATTTTCCTAGCAAATTTCAACATACTGTTGCAATGGTTCTTATGTATGTGTATGTATGTGTGTATGAAATATATATACATATACATATACATATACATATACATATAATCACTTCATAAATTTATGTTGTTGGGCAACATCTCAGTCAATTCCATTTCTCAGTATTATATTCTGAGGAATCCTGCTGCTTCTGTTTGAGGGTTGTATTTTTTAAAACATTTACTGACTCCCAACACAGGAGATTTTATTTTCTACCAGTTTCCTCAATTTAGAAATACAGTAATTATCATTAGGGAGAGTATTGGTTAAAGTTTTTTAAAAAAGAAGATTTAAAAAAGGAAACCTTAATTTTTAGTCAATGAAACTGCCTCATTATCACAGGAACATTTTCTCTTAATTTTTAAAATATTGTCTAATCAAACAATCTAGATAGAGAACCCTGATTTAAGGCTGACCCTTTATAGCAATGGAGGGGTTTTATGTTGGCTTGTCAGAGGTAGATTAATTGTATTCTCTGTAAATTCTACTGTAATTGTGTCCTTTCTATGATTTTGCTTTAGTTTGGTTGTTAGCTGCAAAATTACTGATGAGTAATAAAACACAGGTCAAAGTATTAAACTCTTGTTGCAAATACCACCAAATCATAACAAAAACCAGTTGAAAGCCAGAATTCCTAGCATTTACCAGTTTAAATAACAAGACCCTTTTTTTCATCTTGTCATGGCATATTTCTACATTGCTCCTCTAACTTGTCATCCAAATGAAAGGCACTGTTTCTAGGAACTTCTTTGGTAAACTCCACTTAAGAATAAATTATATTTAATTTTAAATATTCATAGAGGGTTTAGGTCTTTTTTGGAGTGGAGGCTGGCAAGAAGTGTATGCCATATAACCGACCACTTGTCTCTAAAGTACAATAAAGGAGGATGAATGCTTGTGATAGATACTCTGTTTAATTCTTCCTAATCCATTATCCTTTTAAAAAGAACAATTGTGGTCTTATTTAAGATGTTTTAAAGCTCCATAGAGCTCGTAAAAATGTATTTGGACTTGTTCTCTATGAGGCTGTTGTGTTCACGAGGAGATCAAAACCAACGGGGCAAAATAGTGAGACACAGGGGAGAGCTTGGGCAAAACAAGGGGGAGCTGAGGCAAAGACGATGATACTGCGGTGACAACGCTGCCTTTTCTTCCTATTCCATGACATCTCTCATTCAACACTTGGCCAAATGTGTTCAACCCTCCTCCTAAGATTTGTCAGTAAATTTATGGCCATCATTTCTGAACATGCATTTTAAAGAAAAGTTGGTTTAAAGAAATGCTAACATTTGTTTTGAAAGTGTTCTTAGATCAAAGAACTTTGGGGAATAGTAAACTATAGAAAGTTAAATAGGGCTCTTTTCTCAAGGCTTCTTAGAGCTTTTAGTATGATAATTGTATGTGAATCCCCATTAGGAGATTTGCAACCCTTTCTGAAGGTATTTGTCCTTTGAAACATTTTTCATTGAGTATGCTTATGAACCCATGTTGGTAAACACTGAAATAAGTAAGTACAAAATTACCATTGGGTGTATTTTTAAATACGGGAGGGGTGGATAAATGGAAAGCTTACCTCTTCCACTTCTAAACAATTGGCTAGGATAGGGAGGGAACTTGAAACTGTCACAAGAGAAACAAGTGATAGAAAAATAGGTGCTGTTCAAGAAAATGCTGACTCCGAGGTGCTGTGATATGGACCTTTACATGGATGCATTTAGCCTCATTCTAACCTCATAAGGTTAAACTACTCACAGTTATTGTGGTTATCATATAAACTATTTCAAAAGGTGATGCAACTTTCTGTCACTGTAGACATTTAAATGTAAACTAAAGGATTACTTTACCTAATAGCAAGTTGGGGAACCATGGGACTTTGATCAGTTGGGTAAGCTACTTCAAAGACCCCTTCCAACCTTGACAGTCTATGGTTTTAAGATTGTAGCTTAGAACAATCTGTTTCTGCTCAGAATCACCAAGCCACTACTGGTACTACATTTTTCTCTTAGAGATTCTTAAGAAAGTGTCAAAATGGATTATTTTGTTTCTTCCCCCAAAATGGTTTAGTGCTTTTCACTTAGTGGACACTAGGAATGAAAGAGGCATTCAGAGAGCACATCTATCCATGGAAATTAACAGAGAGATTCTGATTTATGTTATCTGTCATGTAGGAAATCTCAATGTTTTACTGTAAAAGTTTGAAAAATACCACCACATGATCTTACTTATATGTGGAATATAATGAACACAATAAACCAACAAACAAAACAGTAACAGAAACTTAGATACAGAAAACAGGCAGACAACTGGGGGAAAGGAGGTGGGGACAGGCATGAAAGGTGGAGCAGGGTTTAACCAGAGAATATTTACACATTGCCCATGGACACGGACAACGATGTATGGATTGGGTTAGGGAGGGCAAAGGGTGGAGCAGGGTGGAGGTAAGGAAAGAGAGAAAAGTGCGGGAGCAACGGTTAACAGCATACAAAATAAAAATTAAATGAAAAAATAAAAGTTTGAAAGAGCTTCATTTGTCTCCACAAATTAGAAAACTGAGGATAGTGTTTTCAATTCATGTGCTACATATAAAGTCATGGAATTTTACAAAATATCAGATAACTACATGCATATGTATTTTTAAAGGTGAAATTATCATCACTCACAATGACCTTATAAACTGCAGCATTAATTTTTAAAATATTTATAAATTATCAATCCAAACTTGTTAAAATTTTAGTTCTTCAATATCTGGTAGAGCAACTTCCCTGGCAGCATCTTCATTCCCTCAGCCACTTCCTTTTCCTATAGCCGGTTCTCATTTTAAAGCACTCAACAATCTACATATTCTGGCCAGGGGATGACTTGGAAAAAGTTGGGTGTTATATGTATGCTGTTCCTATAGAACAGTATTTCTTTCCATCCCTAAGTCTACAGCATGAGTGACAGAAAATATTATCCTATCTCCTCTAAATCAGTGATGCCTTTACTCTTTCGTGTTTTATTTTTAATTCCTATAAATATTCCAACTATCTTTTTGAGGCAGATTCAGTCTCCCAAGTGTATTAATTCCCCACAATGTTCCTCACTCCAGAATCATGTTGTGAAATTCAGTCCCAGAGTACTTATTCCTCAACTCCTGGATAACCTTTATCATCTTGTCACATTATCTCATTTAGTGACATATCTCATTAAGGCTAAAAAACAGAGCACCTGTATACATGTATGTTCATATTCACAACTACGTAAGTCTTCTATTATTCATGTAAGTACTAATAAGGGTGGATTCATACCAATTTTGTCTGCTGATGGGTTCATGATACAGGGAAAAACCTGGAACTAAGAGTTAGAATACCTAAATGAGACCACTCATTTAACTTCTCTGACTCTCAGGCTTTCAGTCACTAGTGGACCAGATATTTGCTTGCATACCTTACAATCAAAATGTGATTTTAATTCATGCATCACCAATAGTGTAGTTTTCTTCAGGATATGATATTTAACTTTAAAATAATTCCTCAAGTCATAAATTTCAAACTTAATTTACCAGCCAAACCCAATTTCTAAACTACTGTTTCAAAATAATAGTAGTCTAAAAAAAGATTTGATATAGATTCATTTTTTTTGTGTAAAAACTGAGCTTTCTAATAAATATTCTATTCAATAGAAAATATAAACAATGAGTTATATATTTGCTTCAAAATTTTTCAGTGTTACTCTGGCTCAAGAAATCTCATCAAATTCATATCTTCTCAATAGCCAGAAAAAGTGTGTGTGTGTGTGTGTGTGTGTGTGTGTGTGTATACACACTCTTCTGTATGTATATGTGTATATATATACACTCTTTCTGTCATATATATATATATATATATGGCTGTTTGAAAGTTAAGCACTTTCTTGTCACAAAAGAACTATTATTTCATGACTTCTTGTAATGATGAATTATAGAAAAAAATTTCATTACAAAGGAAATCACTATATTACTAGGTATTGGTATAAGTGATTGTCATCATTTTCACACAGATGTATGAAAACTTTTTCATGCCCTATTTACTTGATTTGTCTACAGATGTTTAATGAGTACCTATGTGCCAGACTAAATGCCACCACAGGATCTATGTCTTCCTAGCGTGTCCTGCACAGAAATAAACGTTGACAGTGAAGAAAAAGTAGCAGTCATGGTAAAGATGGGAATGAAAAGCTCGAGATGCTTTTCTCATGGCATAATCTGAGGAACATAACACACTCACACTCCCTCCCAGACATTGTCTGAGACAGCTGATTTGCACACGTGCAGAGTAACTAACAGCCAGCATCATCATCCACTGTTTTGCACAAATTCAAAGATCTCACCAGGGCATGAGCAAATATGTCAGTCTGGACCAGCAAACAGAAATAGAGACAATTTCAAATGGAGAGTTGGCTAGAGAGGTATTGAAGGACTGGTGAGGCAACAAGAAAGCATGTGGTGACACAGAGATAGTGACAGCAGGGATCAGGGAGCCAAGGGAAGAGGTCGGGGTATCATACCCCTGACATTCAGAAGAGGAAACCTACAGAGCTGGGCTTTCATGAGGAAAGGACACTCTCCAACTAATGCTGAGCCCTCTAAGGGGGCAAGATAAAGCTGGTTCTAGGAGTATGGGGAAAAAGCTGAAAACTGGAATTATCAATTCTTATAATGAAGGCCATTGTTGAGGTGCTGTTAATAGGAACATCACATAAAACAGGAAGGAAGTCTTTTCACCTCCTCCAGGTATAAAATCTCTCTGCACTGCCACTTATTAGCAGACCTTAATAGGAAGATAGCAAAGGAGAGGAGAAGTTTTCAGGGTCCCAGCCCCAAAATCACAAGCATAATATGGAAGAGTGGATTTGGAGCTAATAGACAACAGCTTAATAACCGGCAATGGGAGCAGGAGACTGGATCTAAGAGGTAGAAAAGCAACAACTAATTCTGAGAGCATTTAGTGCCCCCCAACCTCATCCCCTGCTCCTTCCTGCAGCTGCCTTCTCTATGTCTCCTCTATGTTGTCCCGTACCCTAACTAGTCCTTCAATATCTGTTTAATCAACTCTCTATTTGAAAGTTTTATTGTTCCTTTTTTCCTAACAGGGACAGACCTTGCTTGGCCTCCCCTGCCTACCGAAACCTTACAAATCCAAAGAACCTAACTCTGGGTGATGCTGGCTGTACTCAATTACTGTGACAGCCAGAGCTGCCTGCTTTAAAAAGTCCTCTCTGCCTTGGCCTGGGCCCTGCCTGGTTTCTTAACCAGTGCCCAATGTTGACTGGCTTGTCTCTATTACTAGTTAATCCAATCCACTTTACATCCTGTAGGAAGCTCTATAACTTCTAGCTTGATGGACTTCATTTCTGGTCTAGGCCTCAAGTCAATATATGGATTTCCAAGACATGTATCAGAGCATTGCCTTGTAACACTTTCTAACCTCTTACCATACTATTTGGAAGGTTGTATGTGGGAGAGTATGACCTTACATAGTAGGAGGAGAAATTATGGGAAAATAAATTTATATCACCTGATTGGTAACTTACTCATTAGTTTGCATATACTAACTCATTTAATTTTCAAAATAACCCTGTGAATTAGATATTATTCCCACTTACCCGAGGAGCTTTAGTAACCTGAAGAAATTTACTCAAACCTGAGCCCATTTTAAACCCAGTTCTATGTGATGTCAAAACCCCTGCATCTGCTGATATACTTTTCGGTGGCATACCAGGGTCACTGAAAAGTATTAAAGTATTAAAGTATAAAGTAAGTTTTTGCTTAGAACCTTACTGGCATAACTCAATCTATATGAAGATGAGATATTGTCCCTATATTCTACACTGACTGCACCTTTTATATGCAATGATTAGAAATCCAGTATTCATCTAATTCAGCAAAGATTCATTGTGCCTCATGTGTGGCAGGAGTGTGATGATGATAACTAACACATTTATTGTAGACCTATGTGTTGAGTGCTGCCTCAGAAACTTGCATACCTTATGTCTCGTTAATTCTCATAACAACTATGCAAGATAGGTGTCATTATTAACAACCCCATCTTACAGATAACGGAACTGAGGCCCAGAGGGGCTTAATCAGGTAGCCAAGATCTCACAGCTAGGAAGTGACAGATCCAAGAAGAGAATCTAGGCAGGGTGGCTTGAAGCCTAAGGTCTTAAACTTTATGCTATATATCCTCCCATATAAGAGACTGAAAAGACAAATATGAATAAGACAGAGGTAAGGAGATCAGAGTATAGGAAATAAAACACATTGAGAAACATAACAGATATAAAAAACACCCTTGTAAAGGAATATACATTGTAAAGAAAGCAGGAATTAGTTTTTCCAAGTGAAATCAGAGAAAATAACTTCTGACCTGATTTCTAAAAATATGGAAGTATGGGTTTCAGAGTTTTGCAGGTGGGGTGCCGCATCAGAGAGAGGTGGGAGTCCAGGACGGCGCTGTGGAGGTGCAGATCTAAGGAGGTAGATTGGAAGATTTATTTTAGACAATTTAAGTTCAAGTGGGTGATAAAAAAGAAGGCAGCCAAAAAATAATAATAAAAAGCCTGGAATGGAAGATAAGAGTCACAACTGTTTTATAGACTTTGAAATTTCCAGCACAGAAATTTTATGGGAGTGGGTGGTACCCTAGGAGAATATGTAGAGACAAAGAAATAAGATTTTCCTTACTCTTCTTCTGGGGAAGCCCCCACTATGATCAGCTGGGTAATCAAGATAAACAGGCATAGAACTGAGAAAGGAAAAAGCATATGGGCTGGCAGCTTGGAGCTACCAGCTGGGCCTTGGTGTTGCTCGGAGCCAGACTGGATCATTTAAATCTTGGAGTCTCCTGTGAACAAAAAAGATTTTACAGAATACCAACATCAGACAAGACCACTCTGTGATCATGAGAGACAACACAGAAACAAGACCACTCTGTAATCACGCTTGAACACAGCTTCAAGATGAGCATCATCCAAACTACAGATAATGATTGACTGCCCCCATTCTGGGAAATATGAGTGACTGCTCCTTCTTTATCAGTTTTCACCTCTCTCTCTAGTTTAATCTAATAAATAAGAATTTAAGATACCCAGTAGTAGAATTTTTGCCACTTACTGAAAGTTCCAAACCACAGGAAACCTCCACTTACTTGGAACCACCCCTAAATCACACTACCAAACCTTGAATCCACAATAAGTCTTATTAACAACCTTTTACTGAGATCCCACAGAGTTCTCTGTGGGCTCAGGTCTGATTGAAAATGTAAAACGGAACCACTAGAACCCTTTATGGTCCTGGAAAGTGGAGGACCAATGCTGAAACTCTCCCCACGTGCATGATTTGTTCCACAGCTGACTGGGGACTTGGTGCTGCCCACCCTGGCTGTCCCATCCTGCACACAAATGCGCCAACCCTCTCCCAGAGAAGGTTGGGCAGGTAAAGCCACTGACACACCCAGAAATACAGTGAGGCAGAAACTGTGAGAACAGAACCTCGGTGAGTTGAGGTGGAACCAGGTGGCTCTCTGGGAAGATGGGACTCCGGGAACCTCATGTGAGCTAAGAGCAGATGCACCCCCACGTCAGTGAAGCCCACATGTGCTGCTTACAGCAAATGCCCAAGGTGCTCTCTCTCCACACCTTCCAGGACCCGTCAAGTCCCCTTCCAGGACCCTCAACCTGGTGAGATGTCCCAGTGCTCCACATGCTCTGGGTCTCTTCTGTATGGCTCCCTTAGGTGTGATTTCCTTTTCATCACCTGAGCAAACTTTGAGTCACTTACTGACAGTGTGACACTGAGCAATAAGCCTAAACTTTCAGCTTCAGGTTCAGAAGATTGTTGTGAGTTTAAAATGGGACACTTAACAAGTGAGCACCCAGAGAATGGTGAAGAAATCAACTGGGACCTGGAAGCCCTTAGGCCACAGTGCTGAGCGCTCCCCACCCTGATAGAGGAGTTGAGCAAAGGCAGCCTGGGTAGCAGGCTTACCACCACCAGCGCCCTGGCAACCCCCAATGCACAAGCAAAAGTTCTCTCAGGCAAGAATCACAACTGGGTAAAATGCAGGTGTGTTCCTGGTGGTCTTTACCTAGAGATTCTTGGGGGAAGAGAGAATTCCTAATTTGTTTTTTCCTATTTTACCTATTTCGTTTTGTTTTAAGTAAGACATTATAGTCAAACACTTTACCTCATTGTTTTTTTTTTGGCTCTATTCAAAATAATCGATATGAACCTATTAACCAAACACCCTCTTTATGGACAGAGTATCTGTTTGGATGATTATTTCACTCTAAAAGCAAAGTGAGAATAGTGGCAACAGTGAACATTTTATTGTGAATATAACATAACTTCTCATGAATGTCTGTTTGAATTAATAAAGACACTGATCTTTCATCACTATAAATACTCAAACTCTAACCATAATTTTTAAAAGGAATAAATCACTAGTAAGCTAACATATAGCTACATTTTTTTGTCATACAAGTGAAATAAAATCAGTTACAATGGGCAGGTCTTGTTGAAATCAGCCATTGTAGGTTCCCCTCATTTGTTTTACTACTCTAATGTGTCTTTTCCCTCTCATTTTATGTGAAAGAGAATATTTACATAAAAATATAAGAATCCTGCTTCTTTCAGTAAAAAAATAGGAAAATATTTTCCATTGTCTTGACATGTAATCAAATGCGACTGCTGCAGTCTGACAAATCCAGTCACAATATGAAATGTCACAGGAAAGTCAGGAAAAGCTACCATCTTTATCCAGACTTCAGGGGAAAAAGTACTTATCATGAAGTGTTAAAGAAAAAGTTTTGGAACATGAGCAAATGATACACCAGCACTGAGTTTGTTTAAGTATCTTCTATTCCGTTAACCCTGTTGAAATATATTCTATCATGGATATTAGACTGGTGTCATGGTTTTAAAAAATTATCTTTCCCATTTCAGAGTATTAGAATGATCACAATATGGGGCACTTTTCCATTTCTAAGCCTGATTAATACAACTGGGAACCACTGCTTTCTAAAGGACCTCTTTTCTGTGGTGTCCCTGACTCGGAGTTTATTTTTCCTCATGAGTTCCAAGGTGGTTCTAAATGGACTACATTTCAGCTAAGCTGTTTTTCTGAGACGGTACCCTGCCTCTGAACTGTGCTAAAATAACCTTGCATTATCCTAATTAGGATTATTCACAATACACACATACTGCAAAGGATCATTTTCATTTTCAATTAGTTGAAAAGGATTAGTTGCAGTGATACTCATATGGTCCTGAATGCTATTATTATTAAACCCAATATTTTTTATTGCTGTTAAAATTGTGCTCCTTCCATACATAACTAAGCTAATGGAGTAAAAAGATGGTCTCTTCCTGACAAATCATTCTTTTCTAAAGAAAGCTGTGAAGGTAACAATACATAAATGGAAGGAAATATATGTGTGTTAAAGAGGTTGTTTAATCACAAGAAATGGCAAACCTAAAATTAGTTCCAATTAGAAGAGAAATGCATGGAAACCAATCTGAATGTAGCAGATAAAGGGTGGCAAGAAAGAGAGATTATTAAGCAGCAGCATACGACAGGACCTCAAGTGCACCACTTCCTCGTTATACCTATGCTTGAGCAGCAACATACCGAGTGTACAGTAAAGCCAAAAAGAAAAAAAGAGGAAGAAGAAGAAAAAAAGGAAGAAAAAATACTCCAAAAATAATTGTACATAGTGACTACACTTGAGATGAACAAGTACATGTTTTTTGGGAGAAAGACCATAACAACTTCGTTTGTACTTCCAAAATACAGTGGCATGTTAATTGCTTGATCAGCCAAATGAAACTAAATGTAATTAAGACTAGTGTGGGGTTAATTTGATCCATAATTATGTTATATAAAGTAAATGAAAATTGTTTCTTTCCTAAATTGCAATTCATTAAAATTATAGATATTAAAATAAGATACTATAAAATTACATGAAGCATGTACACATTAGTAGCCATTAGTAATTGCTTGATATTTCTATCTAAGCAACAGTTTATTGGAATGCCAAAAGGTGATATTTGACCACTCACATGACTGATTTTTTTTTTACTGTTTTTCTGCTTTTCTAAGAATGTTTTTTAATGAAGCAAAGTGTTCTAATCTTAGTCTGTTTTTTCCATGTTCTAGATGTTTATTATATACTAAAATACCTTTGATTGACTTTTATTGAATCTTTATTAAAATACAAACACATATATTTAAAAATTAAAAGTGGCATACAGTTGTGTACATTTTGTATGATGTTAAATGCACACAGTTTAAGTAAAGTATTTGGAAGATATCATTTTCAAATTACAGTCATATATTTACATAATAGTTTTGTCTTAATCTCATTAGGAAAAGAATCAGACATAAAAATACAATTAGGCCCTGGTTGCTGTGGCTCACTGTATTGAGTGCCAGCCTACAAACCAAAGGGTAGCTGGTTCAATTCCCAGTCAGGGCACATGCCTAGGTTACAGGCCAGGTTGCTGGTGGGGGGCATGCAAGAGGCAACCACATACTGATGTTTGTCTCCCTCTCCTTATCCCTCCCTTCCCTCATCTCTAAAAATAAATAAATAAAATCATTTAAAAATACATTAATTAAAGGAAAATATGTTAATTAAAGGAAAAGGAACTACCATTTATTGAGTGCTTACCCTGTTTTGAGCACTGTATTAATGCACCTTAAATACCTACATTTATCCTTTTATGAAGCTGATGTTATTATTCTTCCCCTTTTGCATACCTGAGAATTGAGGTTCAGAGAGATTAAATACCTTGCTGGAACTCGTGGAGTTACTTGTCCCATTTACTGAGAGGTGGGGAAGAGGTCTCTTTCTATTGCACATGATGGAAGAAGATGGAGATAATATAAATGTGCTGTGATGTAGCATAATGTTTTAGTTACCACCTTACATTCTTATTCACTGAGGATATTTTTTTATTTCTATAAAAATCAAAACCAGACTATCTTAGCATATAATCTCTATGTCCATTCACATGACTTCTTTTATTTTGTTTTGTTTTAACATTTTTTATTGTTCAGGTACAGTTTTCTGCCTTTTCCCCTTGCCCCTCCCCACCAGGCCCAGGCCTCATCTCCTTCCCCTGTTTCCACCCTCCTTGTTATTGTCCATGTGCCCTTTCATTCACATAACTTCTTTCTTGAAATTTATTTTTTTAATGTGGCTATCCAATTATTCCAGTGCCATTTGTTGAGAAAATTGTCTTTTTTCCCATTGGATTTCCTCAATTCCCTTTGTTGAAACTCAACATGTATTCTGGACTGCCTACTTCATTCTATTAATCTGTACTTCCATCCTTACGCCAACACCATACTGTATTGATTATAACTTCATATTAAGTACCAGATAATATGTATTCTTTGACTTTGCTCTTCAAAATTATTTTGGCTAGTCTAGGTTTTTGCATTTTCCAATAAATCTTAGAGTTGACTAAAAGCCTGACTTTTTATTATGATTATATTGAATCAATTGATCAGGTTTGGGAGATTTGAAATCCTGCATCAACTCAGACTATCCAACAATCAACATTCATGTGACTTTAAGTGCAAGTTGGCCAAATAACCCCAACCCTCATTCTGAGTCCCCCAAAGTGTCGAATAGGGTCTCCTTAAAGTAGAGAAGGAAACAATGATGTCTCATTACACATGCTTCACACAGGATCCCATGGAATACAAACTCATAGAAAAGACTCATATTTAGGGTAAGAAGAGAAATTATTAGCTAATCATTGCACTGTCAATTGGAGAGAAAAGAAAGAGGGCTGGAGAAAAGTGTAGAAAATAGAAGACGTTTCCAGATTCTGCTGACAAAAACTGGCCCTCCTAGGTGAGATAATGCTTTTCACTTTTACTCATTTTGACATTGAGGAGAAAACTGGTGAGTTAAAGATCTGATATAATTTAAAAGAAAAAAACATTTACAATAGGATTTGCTTACACCATGTAGCAATTGCAGTTTATCTGTTAGAAACCAGAAATATGAAAATCAAGTCTCACTGAAACTTCAATATGCTACAATACATTTGAAAAAAAGTAGCTGCATACCCAGGAGAATCTGATATACTTTCTCTACACAATAGTGTCACTGTTTTAGCATTAATAATAGTATGCAAACATTAGCAAATGTTTCTCAATAATTGATTACAATACACTACTGGAAAACTATCTTTAAATTTCTTGAAAATCATCTGCATTTCTCTTTAAGTTAAAGCCATATTTCATCCATGAAAAAAATATTAAAGGATAATTGTACTTAACAAGTTGCCACAACACATTATTTACAGAAAGCATGTGTGCTTAACAAACCAAATATTTAATATTTCATGCATGAAAAATGGGCAGACATAATAGTCATTAGTATTCCAGGTGAGGCAGAACATGCAAATTTACTCAGCTATTAAAGAATGAGTCATATTCTGTTTAATATAGCAAAATAGTTTATGTATATTAGAGTAAACAGTGAAATCACAATAGGAAAAAAAATGGATTTGGTTCAGATGTTGAGCTGCTATGTAAACCAATTATCCATCCGGAGGGAAACAGCTCTGTCTACAACTCCTTAGGCTCTAGGGCCCATTACAAACCCTGGAGTGGGCTGTTGTTTCTGTTCTCAAGGGAATTTACCACGTCACACTAGAAATAGCTGACAATAATTAGAAAGCCTGCTTCTGCCAGTATTGCACACATTTTTAATACCTTTCTAAGTATTATGGGAGATAATACACAAGGTCTTTAGCATTCTAGTCATGCCACACAAGCCATGGAAAGGACAACTAGACAATAGCCCCAAACTGGACTGTGACAGGCTAATTATTGTGGCTTCATTATAAAACCTCTTTTTACATAGGTCACCTGGGAAGTGTAATTAAAAATGCATTATTGGTGTATTTTTTATTGAAGCAATTAAATTAAAAAGCCAAAAAAAATAATTATACGAGGAGCAAATAATAATGTTGGTCAATAGCGTTTATCTAAGAAAGAGAGAACACGTTAGTGGTTCATTAGCAGTAAATGTGTTAACGGGAATCTGTTTGAAAAATGAGCCATAGAATGGCTTTTAAATTCGCAGATTAAAGGATTTATAATGTCAAGTTTAACACAGAAATTACAGATAGTATTACATAACCATGAGTAATAGCACCTTTAATCTGACTTAGTAAAATGATTTACATCATACTTTGTGCTGCTTCAATTGTATGAGTATTATATGTGCTGCATCTCAGATAATTTGCCTTGTTTTTTTACACACTTATGGATCTGTCCTTCCTACTTCCTAATTATGTGGAACATCTAAATAATTAGATGTTAAAATATGTATCTTCCAGGGGCAGAATGTTTGTCTTGGAGATCTGTTCTATGGAGGAATACCAGAACATGACACTTTAGGAAAATTTATATAAAGCCTTAAATATATCATATTAGATTATCCCTCTCTCGTTTCAAAACTCTCCACATACTTCTTTACATTATCATCATCATCACTATTAATTATTATTAATGAAAGCTTTCTACTGGCCAGAAATAAACATTGCTGATATTATTTAGACTTGTAATTCTCCAAATTATCTTAAGAGATTGATAATTTATCTCCATTTTTAAAATGAGGGTAATCAATTAAAATTTAATCAATTTTTCTGAATATATCTTTAAAAATGCACTCTTCTTTAACAGATTATCCTAAGATTGCAATAATTTTTTTTGCTTTATCTTACAGGAAATCTTCCATGGTTTTAGCCTGTTTATTTTTACTGACTAGTGTTCAAATATATATAAGAGATAGGTAAGCATTTTGTAGACTTTCACATGCAACCTTTTTAATCCTTTTGGAGAGGAAAATCAAATTCAGAGAGGTAGAGGCACATCAATCATGGAGGTCAGTGAATGACAGGGTGAATAAGGGAATAAATGGATAATGGTAGAACTTTGTTGTTAAACATGGGACTCTGATTTAAGAAAAATATGTTTATAGTTGATAGAAAAAAACATGTTCTTGCCCTGGCTGGTGTGGTTCAGTGGATTAAGCACCAGCATGTGAAGCAAGGGGTCACTGGTTCGATTCCCAGTTACAGCACATGCCCGGATGGCAGGCTAGCTCCCTTGTTGGAGACATGTGGGAGGCAACCGAGAGATATGTCTCTCACACATCAATGTTTCTCTTCCTCTCTTTTTCCCTTCTTTCCTCTCTCTCTCTCTGTAATGTAAATAGATAAAATCAAGTTTTAAAAAAGTGTTCATTTATTTTCCATGTTAAGTTTGAGTGTTGGTCTACAACTAGTTATTACCTACTGATTCTAAATTATATCTTGACCTATGATTAGTTTAATAGCGTTAGTATTGTTATGTTACATTACATTCTTTATTAATGATCTTATTTCCCATATTAGTAACACCCAATCTGGAATATGCACTGTATAAACCAGATCTTCTACCAGATGCTATGCATGCATTATCTCTAAGCCTCCAAACATCACTGAATCAAATTACAGTAACCCCCCTTATCTGCAAGGAATATGTTTAAAGACCTTCAGTAGATGCCTGAGTCTTGGATAGTACTAAATGTTATGCATGCAGTTGATCTTTGAACAACATGTGTTTAAACTGTGTGGGCCTCTTATATGTAGATTTTTTTTAAATAAATATAGTTGGTCCTATTTATCAGTGGGTTTCTCTTCGAAGGATTCAACCAATTGCAAGTTGACACTGTTGCATTTCCAACCATGGTTTCCCAGCTGCAGTTTCACAACCTGAGATTTAAAATAGTATTTTGATCTAAAAAACTGCTTCCAACCCCAAGTTTGTTAAAGATGCATTTGAGAAGAGCCAATTATAGAAGTTATACAAGCATTTTTAAATGCACAGGGGTAAATGACCCGAACTGCTGTGCTTTCTAAGAGTCAATGGTCCAACATTTTTTCTTATACTTATGAGGTCTTTCAGGAAAAATTCAAGCATGGTTAATATAGTTATAGTTATGGTTAATATAATACAGTTTGCATGACATCCATGTAACCTGGCAGACAAGGAGAGTGGACTGGAATGTGCATGTGTGAACAATGACAACTCTACTGTACTAGTAAGTGGGGGTGATAGAGACTGTTGAGTGAGCATGTGTACTGTGTGGTTGCATGGGAAATAACTAAGCAAGTAGAGCAATGAATCTAAATAAAATTTTGCATTAAGCTTAAAGATTTTTCTACAGAAATTATTCAGATGATTAAGAAGGCTGTAGCTATGGGAAACTGGTGATTGGCAGCTTCATCACGACAACACACTCACTCATGCATCACATCTCCTGCAGTTATTTGTTGAAACATCAAATCAGCCAAGTGACACAGCCCCTCTATAGTCCAGATTTGGTGCTCTGTGACTTCTGCCTTTTCCCAAAACTAAAATCACCTTTGAAAGGGAAAAGATTTCAGACTATTGATAAAATTCAGGAAAACACGGTGGTGCCGCTGATGGCGATTGGGAGAACTGTGTGAGGTTCCAAGGTGCTGGGGACTGAGATGTCATTGTCCTATATACAATATTTCTTGTATCTTCTTCAATAAATGTCTCTGTTTTTCATAGTACATGGATGGATACTTTCTGGACAGGTCTCATACATACCTAAAATTAAAACCTAATTTTTAAATTAGGCATATTAAGAGATTAACAACCATAAGTAATAATGTTAGAAAATATAACAATATACTGTAATAAAAGTTATGTGAACATGTTCTTTCTCTCCCTCAAAATATCTTATGGTACTGTTCTCCCCCTTCCACCTAAAGGAAGACTTTTATGGTTTCTGTTTGGCATATCCAAATTGCCAGCATTACTACCCTGTGCTTTGGCACCATCATTAAGTAAAATAAGTGTTACTGGAACACCAGCATTGTGATACCATAACAATTTGATAACACAACATAGCTACTATATGACTAAAGGGCAGAGAGCTTATAGAGCATGGAGATCCTGAATATAGGGATAATTCAGTCTTGGGCAAGATTAAGAAGGACTCATGGTATTTCATCATGCTAGTCATAATGACATGCAAATTAAAAATGACATTAAAATAAGAATTACTTATTTCTTGAATTTTTCAGACCCTTATTAACTGAGGCTAACTGAAACCTCAGAAAGCAAAACCATGAATAAGAGGGAACCACATATTCTTATTTTACTTTTATTTTTAATTGTATAATTTTCCATTCCCATTTATCTACCTTATGCCCTCTTCTACCTCCACCCACTTCTGCCTCCCACATGCCCACAATCATTACACTGTTGTCCATGTCTATGAGTCCTTTTTCCTTTTTGCTCAATCCCTCCATCCCCTAACTCCTACCTCCTATTGCTGTCAGCCTGCTCTCTACCTATAAGCCCGTCTCTATTTAGCTTGTTAGTTTAGTTTGTTCATTAGATGCCACATATGAGTGCAATCATATGGTATTTATCTTTCTCTGACTGGCTTGTTTCACTTAGTGTAATGCTCTCCAGGTCGATCCATGCTGCCACAAAGGGTAAAATTTTCTGCTTTTTTAGGGCCGAGTATTATTTCATTATATAAATGTTCTATAGTTGTTTTATCCACTCATCTACTACTGATGGACACTTGGGCTACTTCCAAATCTTGGCAACTGTAAATAATGCAGCAATGAACACAGGGGTGCTTATATTCTTTTGAATTAGTGTTTCAGATTTCTTTGGATAAATTCCCAGAAGTGGAATCACTGGGTCATAAGAGTGTTCTTATTTTAGAGATGAGAAACTTGTTCAGGAGATCAAGTGATTCTTCCAAGGTCATGTGACAAATTGAAGGGTTGAGATTTGAATCCCTGTCAATTTGACTTCAAAGTGCATGCATTTCCCAGTGTTCCACTATGATTATGAAAGAATTTATAAAAGACATGAACAAAATTTGGGATTTTGTTCACATGTAAATCATTCTTAACCCAAATTTTAAATTCAATTATTTAAAAATTTATAAAGCTCCAAATGGTTTTCTGAGTACTTTATATCAGCAAATGGAACTTAGGGCAACAATAACAATGAAAGGATATTAAATTTCTGAGAAAAAAATAAATGAACTAGGAGTACTGTGAATTCAGTGTTAAGCATCTATCTTTACAAAAGAATTATTTAAAAATTCAAAATCTAAAATTCATGAGAGATACGCATAACTGTGACTGTAGGTATTAATCATGACCTCAGTGTTAAACATATAAAACAAATGATTTATAATTTGTAAAATATGACATACTAAAAACCTAAATTTTGCTGTGAGTACTTTATTTTTTTTAATTTTTAATTTTTTTATTTTAGATTATTCAGTACAGTTTCTATCTTTTATTCCCATTCCAGCCCACCCACCCATCCCTCCCCTCCTCCCTTCCATTTCCAAGCTCTGTAGTTTTGTCCATGTGTCCTCTATATTTGTTCCTGTAAACCCTTCCCTTCTCCCCTGAAATTCCCTCCCCTCTCCCCTCTGGTCACTGACATCCCATCCTCCATTTCAGTGTCCTTTGTTAAATTTTACTTGTTTCTTTGTTTTGTTGTTTAGGTTCCTGTTAAAGGCGAGATCATATGGTATTTGTCTTTCACTGCCTGGCTTATTTCGCTTAGCATAATGCTTTCCAGCTCCAACCATGCTGTTGCAAAGGGTATGAGCTCCTTCTTTCTTTCAGCTGCATAGAATTCCATTGTGTAAATGTACCATAGTTTTTTGATCCATTCATTTACTGATGGGCACCTGTTTAAATAGCATGTTCATTTTTAGTTGTTTTCATGTTTTAAGAGTACATTTGTTGTTTATAATAGCTGTTCAAAATTTTATAAAACCAATTGTATATATTGACTGTCAGAATATACAAATTGAATTAAAAGAGGTAATCTACCATTGCTTAGGTAGGACATCTTTAGAATTTTTCCATAGAAACTTCAAACAAATATCTATACCTCATAAGATGAGCTAAAAATTAGAAACAGATCTAGGATAATACAATGAATATAGTAATGTTAAATATTTGAAGTGCTTGGCAATAAATTGTGGGATTATAATGAAAAAGAATTAAATAGTTCATTCTTCTTAAGGTAAATAGCTGGCACTTTAAGAAAATAGGCAACTAGATAATCACTGGTGGGTGTATTCTCTAAATGGTTATCTGACTGGAGAAAAGATATAATTGCTATAGAAAGTCACAGAGTTCATAGACGTTCAAATAGAGCATCCAATGCCTTAAACACTTCAGAAAGTTCAAATTAATTGTAAAAGGCCAGATTCTGGATCTCAAAGAATTTATAACAAAATTCAAAATTAGCATACTTGAAATATACAAAAGTCACGTTGATTTGTCCATAACTCTCATCTGCCACCTGTGTCTGGCCTTATATAAATGCTTTACAAACAAGTCCCCAGACTAGCCCAGTACACCAGACTGTACATAAAAGACACTGATGTGAATCGAATTCTTTCTGAACCAGCCAGTAAAACATTGACTTTTTCACTAATTTACTTGGGGGAGGAAGGGTCATTTCTGATTACCCCTTCAGGTTTTTTACTTAATTTCCCCAGCTCTTCTTTTTGATCTTCAAATATTAAATTGATAAAAATTGTTAAAAATATTTTCTGGACATATCAGCTCTAATTTCAATGCTTAACATAAATAATAATAAAGCCACCTAAAATTTACTACATGACATGACTTTGAATGTACTACATGCAAAGTGCTTTATATATCTCCTTTAATCACCACATTAAACTACGTGGTAGGTATGACTATTATCCCTATTTTACAAATGGGAAATACTGAAGCTCAGAGCGGTTTAGGAGAGCCACACAGCTCATAAATGGTAGAGCTGGGAGGCAAACTAAGTCTATTTGACTTTAAACCCTTGCTCTTTTCCATTTTGTCTTGCTGCTTCATCTAAACCACACACACACACAGTCTTCTTTCTAGTACTCTTAGGTTGACATCCCAATAACAGAACCTATTTTTCAGAATCAATTTTATAGATTATACTGATCAGAGAAGCTCACACACCTGCCCCAGACTCTACTTTCTGTCATGAAAGAGAACTAAACATTCACAAATACTTCACAAATCACTTTCGGTCCCACAGCCACATGTGGGACCCCTGGGCAAAGCTGGGAGCCTATGATCTTGTGAACCTTGGTAGGTAGAAGCTAAAAAAAAATTTAAAAAGTCACTTCATAGCAGCCAAAAGGTCTTATCTGACAAGAGATAGAGATTCTAAAACAGATTAATTCCAAGAAAATCACCCAAATGGTCCTTCTAGAGACACAAATAAAAACAGGTACTTTCTAGCAAAATGGAAACTGGAACTCCTTTAGGTGTGAGACTACGTATGTTGTCTGTGTTTGCGATCAGGAGAACTTTAGAGGAAGTATGTGTTATCTAGGAGGCATGGAGGTGTTGAGATGTCAGGATGTTATTAAACACCATTTGAGAAGAGTAAGGGCCGAAAGTTGATAAACTTGTCATCATGGGAGATTTTGTGAGACATGAGACAGAAATAGAACTTCTTCAAAATACAGGTTCTGAAGTGAGACACAGAAAAAAAGACAAAAATATTTAGTCTTCCCTTCTCTGCTTCAGCATTATGGTGTTGATAGGCCATTTTGAATGGCCTCTTTTTTTAATTTTAAATTTTTTATGTTACTATATGTCTCAAAGAAAAGCAATGAATTAGAACTTTTTCTTTTTTTCTTTTTAGTGATTTATTTTAGCTTTTCTTAATATACATTCTATAATCCACAAATGATGACAAATATGCTTTCTTCTTACTCTTAGTTTACATACATTTCTTGTATTATCTCAGTTAGTTTCATGGTAATTTTTTAGAAATTCTATGAAGCCATTAGAACAGTGAGGTTTGGGGCAGCTTTGGGAAGGATGGACTTGAGAAAGAGGTAAGAAATAAAGTGGGCAGCTAAGATGCCCTTCTGTGATGTGATGATGGCTGAGACTAGAGCAACAGCTAAGGCAGTGAAAGGCAGAAGACATCTAACAGATTAAAGGGTGGTGTGGCCTCAGTGAGATGGAGAAATAATTTAAATTTTTCCAAACCTTCAAATCTACATTATAACTTTAGTTTACTACAACCAGAAAATTGATCATAATCTAAAAATCAAGGCAAAAGAAATTTATTAAAATTATGTTTACAAGAAAGTTTGAAAATATTAATAAGAAGATTAAAAAGAAATTAAGATATATAAATATTCTCTAACTCTGCCTACTGATGTTAAACTTAGTGGTGTCACAATAATTCTTAATATTTAATATTTACAACATTTTTCACAGTTTCCAACATGATTTTACATATATTATCTAATTGATTCTCTCAATGACTCTATGAGATAAATGAGAATAGTGATGTCCAGCATGCTTCCAGCACTTTACAAATTGTGGGATGCCATCACTTACATTGCTCATGCCCATATCTCCATCAATCATTCCATTGCTCCATTCCGGGGTTTCTATGTTAACTGAAATATAGTTTCAATACCAGCACATCAGACTCATTTTACTAAATGTAGTCCATCATCTACAATGCACAGATATGAAATATCAATCCATTACATTAGATTATTTTTATCTGTGGAATTTTATTGACATTAACATTCTATGTGATGATTACACTCTATTTCTAAAAACTGATATAGACATTCAGACTTACAAGAAACTGCCAAACTGTTCTCCAGAGTAGCTGTACAATTTCACATTCCCACCAGCAATGCACGAGTAGTGCGGCTTCTCTGCATCCTTGCCAGCTTTTGATGTTGTTACTATTTTATATTTTAGCCATTCTGATAGGTGTGTAGTCATGTCTCTTTGAGGTTTTAATTGGCATTTCCTTAATGATTAATGGTGTTAAACATCTTTCATGTGCTTTTTTCCCATCTGCATAGCCTCTTAAGTGGAATGGCTGTTCGTGTCTTTGCCCATCTCCTAATTGGATTGCTTGATTTTTAATGTTCACTTTTGAGATTTCCTCAAGTATTCTATATATTAGTCTTTTATCTGGTATGTGGTTACAAATATTTTCTTCCTGTCTGTAAATTTTCATTTCATCCTCTTCACATGGGATTTTGCAAAGCAAAATTTTTTCATTGTGATGCGATCCAATTAATCAATTTTTTTTTTGCACTCAGACATTTATCTGAGAGTAATAAAACATATGTTTACACAAAAACCTGAACACAAAATTTCATGGAAGATTTATTTGTATTTCTACTTATTTATGTGCTGTTAAGGAAAATCAGAAATTAAAATAGATTAATGTTTTTTTCCTAGCAGCTAAGTCCAAAACAATCTCACCCAGTTCTTGGATCACTTTGCATCATTTTAATCAACGTTCTGAATTCTTCCTAGAGGGGAGAAAACAGTTGTCTATCTCATGAAATTTAGTAAGTTCAAAATACATTTTGCAAAATATTTCATTTGAATAATGTGTGGCTTATGGTCATATTTATAATTATTTTTGGTTAATAACATATCTTTCAAAAACAGTTATTATACTTGCTATCAATTCAACAATAATTATTATGCACCTACTACCTGCAGTAAATCATTGTACTATGTAAAGAAGTTTATTTTCTACGTAAATAAATCACTGCAATATGGTGTGGTAAGTGCAAAGGTGCAGAAGGGAAGAATGAACAATGCCTGGAGAGGTGAAAGGGAAAACACCATAAAGCAAGGGTTACTTGATTCTGGTCTTGACATATTATATGCAGTTCATCTGATAAACAAGTTAGGGGAAGAGCATTTTAGTTCCAGGAAAACAAACGTATAAAAGTGTAAAAGCACCAAATACAATGACATATTAGGATACTGTAATTCATTGGAGATGAGCGCAGCATATGGAGTGATTTGGAGAGCTGCAGAAGATAAAGTCATTTAAAGTATTTATATAAACCATATTTTTCCTAACAGTGAAAGGAAAATCATAAAAATATTTTTATTCTGGCAGGTCTATGATGAGATTTGAATTTTTAAAAATAAACTTTGAATTATCAAAGAGATGGTATCAGAAAAAGGTGATAGTAAGC
The DNA here is from genome assembly GCA_028533065.1 of Trachops cirrhosus. NCBI lineage: Eukaryota > Metazoa > Chordata > Mammalia > Chiroptera > Phyllostomidae > Trachops > Trachops cirrhosus. Next base: position 53,480,188 of record CM052541.1, on the reverse strand, counting down.
TCTGAAACTAGTTTAAAGATTGTGCTCAAGTTCACGTGAGAAAGTGGAATCTATGAAAGTGACACGTGGTGGGATATGCTGAGGAAATATCCAAGAGATATTTAGAAAACAGAAATGACAAGACTGGTAGTGTGTTACATATAGATGGTGAGGAAGAGAAAGGGATCAAGAGAGAGTCCCTGGGTTTCTGGCTTGAGTCACCCTGTGAACACATGATCTCCTCTCTTGGGTAGACAATGCAGGACAGCCTTGCCTAAGAAGGAGGAGAGTGTAGAATTTGAGATATCTCTTGGACATCTAGGTTCTCTAAACGAGCACCTCCTAAACTTGAGTTGTGCATACATAAATTATTTGAGGATCTTGTTAAAAGGTTGATCCTGCCCTAGCTGGGTAGCATCCTCCCCAGACACTAAGATTGTGGGTTTGATCCTTGGTCCAGGCATAAGCAAGAAGCAACAAATAAATGCATAATTCAGTGGAACAACAAATCTCTTTCTCTCTCCCTCTCTCTCTGCATCCCCTTCTTCATATATATATATACCTTTCAAACCACAACAAACCTTTCAAATTAGGATTAGCATATATATATATATGTATGTATATATGTGTGTATGCATATATATGTATGTATATATATGTAGCATATATATGTATGTATGTATATATGTATGTGTATATATATATGCTAATCCTAATTTGAAAGGTTTGTTGTGGGATCCAAGATTTTGCATTTCTATCAAGCTCTTGGGTGATGTCAATGTCATTGGTCCCACAAGCACATTTTGAATAGTAAAACTGGTGTGGTGACATCTTTAACCTTAAGTGCCAAAAGAATGCCTACTAATTATAAGGTGAGGTTTGCTGAAGAAAGGAGGGAGAGAGGGAGGGAGGGAGGAAAGGAAGGGAAGGGGGGAAGAAGGGAGAAAGGGAAGAAGGGAAGGAAGGAAGGAATAAAAAGAAGAAGGGAGAGAGGTAGAGCAGAGAGAATGATGGTGTTGCAAGAAAACAGAAAAAAAAAAAGATGAGCTAAGGAGAAGAGATGCTGATAAACAGCAGCGTGTCAGCAACAATAACCTTTGCTGCATTTTAATAACATCTCTGCCAAAGGATGCCTATCCCTCCTGTCTCATTGAGAAAATATGATCCAGTGATTTAAAAAAAACTTGTTAGAACTTGACAGAATTTAGTATCAAAAAGGCCATGTGAACTAGAGAGACACAAAGGCTGTTCTTCAGAATCCAAAGTTTTTATTTTATTTAAGCATTGAAATGAATTTTTGAGAAACATACAGTTGGCATAACTGCAACAAGGTGGCCAATACTATAATAAACAATATTAAAACCCAGAATAACATGAAAAATAGTGCCAGGAAACAACAACAACAAATTCAAGAGACCCAAATCTATCTGCCATGCTAGGAGATTTTAGTTTTTAACTTTTTGTTTTGTTTTGTTTTCAACATTAGGTTGAATTCTCCCAGGCTTAGTAGTTTTTAGTGTGGTCCTGCCAGAAAGGTGGTAACCTCCATAACCTCTCTGAGTCCTTTTCAACCCTCAGATGCTATGGCTGTGCACTCCTCTCCTTCTCCTTTTATCTGTCAGGGCTTAACTTGTCTTTTCCTATTGCGTTCACCTCAACAAATACCAAGAATTCTACATTTTTGTAAGTTTAGTAATTGCTACACATTTCATTCAATTATTTTTATCAAATATTTCAACATGTTTGCAAGTGTACATAAAGAAAATAATAACCAAATGCCCACAAATATATCCAATTTTTAAGTACACACTAGTCTATATATATTCTCTGTTTAATCATCAAACACTATTATGGACAAGGAAAGTACTAGATTAATAGTAAAAAATAATCATTTTTCAAGAGATAGTCAATGGCATATTAATTTTAGCATTATTTTATCTAGGAAGTTTTATTCTATCAAATATATGTTCTGGTGCAAAACTGTGCAAGAAGCTTGAATAATATATATATATAAACAAAAGGAGTCCATAGCAAAAGGTAATTATGATTACTGAGACAACTACAAAGCCATAAATAATTATTTCCATTTTTCATTCAGATATCCTAAAGTATATTAATATTTCACAATAATTAACTCATTGATCTTTACATCATCTCTATAGTACAGGTAAATAGTCTGATTAACTTTGTTGATATTTTTAGAAAAGATAATTGTAAAATGACTTGCAATGTCATTGTATTTTGGGGAAAAAACTATCAGTTCTTGATTCTTTAGCCTTCACTGAGACAATTTTGCCACCAAAAATTAGTGAATGGATTTCTGAGAAAATAAAATTAACTTTCATTATGTTTTTAGGGATTTTTGTTTTTGTTTTTCAAGTAGATCACATCTTGCTTGTGTTCTTACTCTGTCTTTTATATCTTGTTTATTTGGCTTCCTTCTAGTTCACACCATTACAAAAATTTTCTCCCTGCACTATCTTCCCAGTTGAACATGTTCTCTTTGTATTATTACAAATTATGCTTCCTTCAAAGCTGTTCATCTTATTATGCAATTTTAAATTTTATTCTATATTGGCTAATTTTACTTTAAAATTAATTTATTTGTTCTGCCCAGAGGTCACTACATTGAATACTACCACTACTGTTCCCTCTCTGCCTTTTTTACTTATAAAACATCATTAAGGTTACATTTAAGGAGGAATCATCTGCCCAAACCATTTGCTTAAGATGTATCTCTAGAACATAATGCACTAGCCCACTAACAGTGCCAATTTGATTTTCTAAAGCTGTGATACTTTAATTATTTTTTTCATATGACAAATTTTCATTCTCAATTTTTTATCATTTTTAAATAATGCAATCCTTGGAGGAAAATAACAAATAAATTTAACTCTTACCTAAATAAGTCCTCATTTTTTTCTCCTGGTGAATAATCAGGGCAAGAGCCAAAGCTTTAGCTATCATCACATTGCTAATTACATCTAATCATTTAATTGTAAAAAAAAAGAAACTTGAGAAAAAGTAAAGACATAGAAGACAAAGTTTATGAGAGTGTATACACAGGTATGAAATTCAATTTAAAAAATGAAAAATTATCGGAAGGCATGATGGAATAAAAACAATACTGAAGTGCTTTTTTAGACTACCATGATGTGGCATACTGTCAAGGACAATGCAATCTTCTTCCTCCTTCTGGCTGTCCAAAACATGGAACACAAAGGAAATTATCAGAAGGAAGAATCTTGTTGCTTCCTTTGTAGGGTGTGTGTAGTAGCTTCTATTATTCCATATTATGTAAAAAATGTTTAAAAGAGTTATTTAAATGGGCTTCACCTTATATTTAACAGCTAATTTAGCTTTCAGAAGTTATGTTTTCTTAATAAACCAGAATGGTGGATGTTTAGAAAAAAATAGACTTCCCCAACAATTATAAGTTTTTTCTATAGTTCCTCTTAATAAGTAATCAACTATAAACTTATCTGTATGTAGATCCGTACAGACACAGTTGTCCATCAATGTCCAAAACAGCAATTCATTTCTTACATATATTACATGCTTTGATGGTTAATATTATATGTAAACTTGGCTAGGCTATGGTGCCAAGTTAGTTTGGTCAAACAACAGTCTAAGTGTTGCTGTGAAGTTACTTTTTCAGATGTGATTAACATTTAAATCATTGGATTTTGAGTAAATCATATTTCCCTCCATAATGTTGTTGAGCCTCATGAAATCAATTGAAGGCCTTAAGAGTAAAAACTGACATTTCCAGGAGCAGAAAAAATTCTCTTCAAAATTTCTATATAAAAACTCTGCCAGAGATTCTAGTTTGTTGCCTTGCAGATTTGGATTCAAGACCACAACATCGACTCTTAACCTGAGTCTCTCGCCATTCATAAGCCTGCCCTAAGGATTTCACAACTGCCAGCTGCCAAAATTGCAGAGGAAATTCCTTAAGATAAATCTATCTATCTATCTATCTATCTATCTATCTATCTATCATCTATCTATCATCTATCTAACTACCTACCTATGTATCTCTGTCTCCACTCTGTCATGTTTCTCTGGATGATCTAGATTAACATATAAGTTAAGAGGATGTCTGTAGTTGTTGCAATAAAAATTTATGTTCACCTTTATACTATCTTATTCTACATTAGAAGAAAAAAGAATAGTTTATGTTTATATTCTGGATTAGTAAATATGAATATAATACTTTTCAAATAATTATTTGTACAAAGATCCTATTATTAATAGCATCTATTACAAAGATCTTTTTAGTACCAGTAACTGGTCAGAGAGGATTTTACTTTATTTAGATACAATAGAACTCTTAAATGCTTGTCCATCTGAAAAACATGTTAATATATGTGACTTGGTTAAAGAAAACTGGTATTGTTATATAGAAGAAAAGAGAATAAAATATGTAGATAATTTGGGCATTGGTAGATAAGGACCTAGTCTTGGAAAATGCTATTAAGAACAGGATCTTTATTATTATTATTATTATTATTATTATTATTATCATTATTATTAATTATTATTCTCTCCTTAAACTGTGGAAATGAGAACTACAGCCAGACATGTACCAACTCCAGGCTTCATTATCAGGCCTTGTGTACACTTGGTATCATCTAGTATCTGGTAGTTCCTATACAACATGTATCTCTTCAGGTAGTAACAAATGCTATAAAGCAGAGAATAAGCAGATAAAAGATGACTGCAGATAGACTTTAGATAAGATGGTCATGCCTCCTTCCATGTTTTCACTGGCATGTGTTCATAGTCACAGCAGTGGCCATCCCTTTTGACTCCCTCTTGCCTTACATCAGGTGAATGACAGCAACGAGCAGTACCCCTCCCTTCCCCACTAGGGCAGCAGAACATGCTTGACTTTCTCTGTTTTAGGCCAGGCAAAGGCCAGCTAAGAAGAAGCGACACTCAACACCCCACGCTATTCCAGCAGCACCTGAAGGGTAACAGTTCTTTCTACTTTCTCGGCCCTTTTCCAGATGAAAGCGAGTAACACAACTAAACTCCCACAGCAGCAGGGGCAGAAGGGGCAACCCTCACACTCTTGTGTCTTGCAGGTTTGTCATAAAGCAGGCTAAGCAGTGGGAAGCATGCAATAGTATGAGAAACTACAGCTCCAGCTTTCTAGTCAGAACACCAAGGGAAAACTCTAGAAAACAGAGAGTAGAGGTAGGATCACTGAGAAGGAAGGAGCTAGAAAAAGGTACCCTTTGAATCTACACATCAAGTTCTGAGATTAGTACAATGCTGAGCTATATATGAATAAAAATAATTTAGATCCAGGCTGAAAAGATTTAAGAACTAAACTACAGAGGAGATCACTGCACAGGTTTCAGACTGGTCTTTGGATTGTGTACAATCAGGAAAGACCAGAATAGCACTGCAAGGATTCTGAAAACTAAACTGACATTAGACACACAGCCCACAGAAGAAAGGTAAGAACTTACAGCATATACCTTGCAGGACTGCCGAAAGAGAGAGAGAGAGAGAGAGAGAGAGAGAGAGAGAGAGAGAGAGAGAGAGAGAGAGAGAGAGAGAGAGAGAGAAGGAAGGAAGGAAGAGAGGAGAAAGAAAGAAAAAAATGAAAGGAAAGGAAAAGAAGGAAGGAAGATAGATTGAGCAGGATCAAGAGTCTCATAACATAACAGACTTCTTTATGATGTGGCAATGAGTTTTTCTCATTAATTTATATTATCTGTTCAGTAAACACTTTAGACCATCATAAAAACTTTGAATTTTACTTTAAATATAAGAATAAACTTTTGTAAAGTTTTATGCATGAGAGGGATATGATATAATTTATATTTTAAATACATCCCTCTGTAACAATAGAAAATTGTTAAGGTAGGAAATTGTAACCCACCCAACATTCTTTTGACATTGTTTCTGTAAGTGCTGACTCTGACTAATATGTAGTATGCAGAAGAACAGCATGTTTATATAAGAAATCTAGGAACTAACTTCAAAAGATACAGATCCCGACCTTCAGACATCCCAGGCCTGGGAGATTTGCTGGCCTTCAACTGTGAAGCTGGGATGACTAAAGCAGGATCATGCACATGGGACCATCACTTGCCTTATCAGAATGGACTGTGCTCATCTGCATGTAGAGAATTTTTCAACCCCTTCCTTGATCTCTTTGTTCTTTCTCCTCTCCATCCTTGTAAAAACCTCTGCCTCCACTGAGAGGAAGAGATGGACTTTGAGACATGAGTCCCCCATCTTCTAGATGGCCAACATCTGCAAATAAACTACTATTCTTTACATCAACAACTGCCTCTTGAGTATTGGCTTCTGTAACAGCAGGCAGCCAGACCTGTGTTTGGTTATACCTCTGGCTGCTATGTGAAGAATAGACTGAAGAAGAAGCAAGAGTGGACACAGGAACACAAGCAAGTGGTATTACAGAGTTTGAGGAAAGGTTCATGGTAGATTCGGCTAGGTGTATAGCATTGAAGGGATTGGTTTGGATATATTTTGAAGATTGAGTTTGAAACAATTCACTTATACATTACAGTGAGGTACAAGAAAAAACAAGATCTAAAAACCTAAAAACTGGTCCAAGGTGTTTTGTCAGGATAATTAAGAAAAAAAATTAAAAACCTGAGAGGGATAAAGATTTCTAAAAAGTATTAATAATTCAGATTTAGACATAAAAATGTGGGATGCCCTTTAGATAAATGAAGACTTCACAAAGGCAATTAGTTATGTGAATTTGGAGTTTAAGGAATAGATCAGCCCAGAAATATAAATTTGGTAATTATCAGCATAAAAAAAGTATTTAGAGCAAAGGGTAAGGTCTTCTGTCCAGTGATTATAACTAGAGAATACTGAGGCTTAGTCTTTCTAATTTAATAATTTAAGTAAGAAAGAACATCCAGTTTTCTGCTTGGTTACTGAATGTTTCCAAGGTATAAGAAAGTGGTCAATTAAAAACCACAACAACAACAGGAAGCATCGCATAAATACCCAAGAAGTGATGTATAAAACGATAGCATGAAAAACAGAGTCAGTTGTCTCCGTAAATTGAGCTGTTGACTTCCAGCCAAAATAGAGGGATAGGTAGATACACTTCACCTCCTTGCACAACCAAAAAAAAAAAACAAGGATAATAACCAATTAAAAAAAAAAAACAGAACATACAGAAAATCAAACTGCATGGAAGTCCAACAACCAAGGAGTTAAAGAAGAAACATTCGTCCAGACCAGTAGGAGGGGTAAAAATGGGCAGGCAGAGCAGAGAGGATGTATAGCAAGGCAGTGGGTGGTGGAATGGGTGGTCCCACATTCATGTGCACATAAAAACTTGGAGGAGTAACTGGGGAGTGAGCAATCCCAGCCCAGGACAGACTGTGCAACCTAGGGTTCTTGGTAAAGAAAGCCTCATAACTTCTGGCTGTAAAATTCTGTGGGATTTGCAGTGGTGGAATAAACTGTCCATCTCTCAGAAAAGTCCATTTGAGGGGCCCAAAGCATCCCAGAATGTACACAAGCCCACTTACCTGGGAATCAGTGCCAGGGCAGCACCTGGAAGGGCACCATTCACTTGTGGGAAATAAAGGACTTGACTGAATGTGGGACAAGACCTGAGTAAGTGGCATTTTTCCCTCTCTGACCCTTCTCCCACAGACAGTGCTTCAGTGCGAAAAAGTGGGTTGCCCACCCCTTGTGAATATCTAAGGCTCCATGGCTTACAATGTAACAAGTACACCAAGACAAATAAATATGGCTTAAATGAAAGAACAGATCAAAACTACAGGAGCTACAGGAGAAAAGGAGCTAAGCAGCAAGGAATTAGCTAACTTATCTGATGTGGAGTTCAAAACTATAGTAATCAGGATGTTCACAGAAATGATTGAGCATGGTTCCAAAACAGAAGAAGAAGTCAAGGCTATTCAAAGTGAAATAAAGAAAAGTGTGCAGGGAACCAACAGTGAAGGGAAGGAAACCATGACTCAAATCAAGGATTTGGAACAAAAGGAAGAAATAAATATCCAACCAAAACAGAATGAAGAAAAAAGAATTCAAAAAAATTATAAGAGGCTTAGGAACCTCTGGGGCAACTTTAAATGCACCAATGTCTGATTCATAGGGGTGCCAGCAAGAGAAGAGGAAGAGGAAGAAATTGAAAACTTATTTGAAAAAATAATGAAAGAAAACTTCCCCAATATGGCCAAGTAAATAGACACACAAGTCCAAGAAGCTCAGAGAATCCCAAACAAGTTGGACACAAAGAGGATCACACCAAGACATATCATAATTAGAATGTCAAAGGTTAAACATAAAGAGATGGCCTTAAAAGCAGCAAGAGAAAAGAAAAGAGTTACCTACAAAGGAGTTCCCATAAGACTATCAGCTGATTTCTCAAAAGAAACCTTGCAGGCAAGAAAAGTCTGGCAAGAAGTCTTCAAAGTCATGAAAAGCAAAGACATATCCAAGATTACTCTATCCAGCAAAGTTCTAATTTAGAATGGAAGGCCAGATAAAGTGCTTCCCAGACAAGGTAAATTCAAAGGAGTTCATCATCACCAAGCCCTTATTATATGAAATGTTAAAGAGACTTATCTAAGAAAAAGAATATCAAAACTATGAACAGTAAAATGACAACAAACTCACAACTATCAACAACAGAACCTAAAAAAAAAAACCCCAAAAAACAAACTAAGCAAACTAGAACACCAACGGAATCACAGAAATGGAGATCACATGGAGGGTTACCAGTGGGGAGGGAGAAGGGGGAGAATGGGGCAAAAGGTACAGGAAATAAGAAGCATAAATGGTAGGTACAAAACAGAGAGGGGGAGGTTAAGAATAGTATAGGAAATGGAGAAGCCAAAGAACTTCTATGTATGACCCATGGACATGAACTAAAGGGAGAAATTGCTAAGGGAATGGGGATTCTGGACAGAATAAAGGGGAGATAAAGGGGAGAAAAATGGGACAACTGTAATAGCATAATCAATAAAATATGCTTTAAAATAAACTGTTTAACAGAATATCAAGCACAAATACAAAAAATTGAACTCTTGGTTATATTATAACATCAACAAGTTAGCTTAAAATTTGTCTGTAGGCTTTATTCACAAATCCCAGTAAGACTAATATGCAGAAGGTACTCACTAATCACAATTACTAGGCAAAGAAAATTGAGTTCAACACTTTTAAATGAATTATCTAATCATCACCACAGTTCCATAAGTAAAGTTATTTCTACTTATCCAGATAACAAAACCAGATTCATTGAGGTTAAGGGACTTGCCCAATATTACTTGTGAATGATATAATTATTTACAGAGTTGACTAGAAGGAGGGGTTATGAAAGGGAAACTGGGTTAATATCTGACCTATTGAAGCAGGAAAGCACGGGGGAGAAAATGAAAAGAATTACAGATTTTACAGCTTTACATGATTTTGGCTGCAGATGGAGGACTCCTTTCCTGGATGAGCTGTGCACAGCTGGCCTGGCGGTGAGAGGAGGGGTGGGGGGAAGGAGGACAGTGCAAGTGTCCATGCCTCCAGGTTCCGGAGAGCTGCATGTAGACATCTAAAAGTGGTTGTTGCAAAGTTGATCTCCCAAGTTACAGATCCAGATTAAGCATCAATTCCATAGTCTAAGTCAGTATTTTTCCTCTACAGTCTGAGACGGTATTTTTCCAAAACAAACAGGAAGAAATAAAAGAGAACTTTCATGGAAATGACAGTCATCCTTTCTTATCTGTGGTTTTGCTTTTTGGGGGTTATATTTATGAACCTTGCAACTATATTAATCTACAACCAAATGCAGGTTCGGCTGTCTGACACTTTGAAAGCCAGTATTAGAGAGACAGGTGCTGGTTTAGGAAAGTGGTTTATTCAGATACCCGCAATGTGTCATGTCTCAAAGTCCATCACCCTGGGAAGATGGGGGACACTTGTCTCAAAGTCCGCCTCCCCTCTCGGTGCAGGCAGAGATTTTTGTAAGGAGGAAGAAGGGAAGCAGAACACAGAGATCAAGGGAGAGAGTTGAAAAGTTCTCTACGTGCGGACAAGCACAGTCCATTCCATAAGGGCAGTGACAGTCTCATGTGCATCATCCAGGTTTAGTCATCCTGGCTTCACATTGCACTGGCTCCCATGGTCGAAGGTTGGCAAATCCCTGGGACATGGGATGCCTGAAGGTCGGAGTTTGTAAATTTTGAAGTTAGTTCCTAGGATTCTTATACAAACCTGCTGTTCATGTACGAGCTACATATTAATCAGAGTCAGCACTTACAAAAACAGTGTCAAAAGCATGGTGGTGTGGGCTACAATTCCAGTTACATCAGTATCATACTGCTTGTGTTCAAGTAACCCTTATAAACAGTGTATTGTTATAATTATTATACTTTATTATTAGTTATAGTTGTTAAGTTATTACTGTGCCTAATTTAGAAATTGAACTTTATGATAGACATGTGTATGTAGGAAAAAGCATAGTATGTATAGAATATGGCACTGTCCACATTTTCAGGCACCCTCTGGGGGTCTCAGACTGAATCCCCTGTATGTAAGACAGGTCTACTGCAGTTAAAAGTGATTAGTCATAAAATGGATGCCTGAAGGTGTCACCCCAGTTTAGCCCCTGAGGCCTGCAGAGTAACTGCCCTAAGAAGCTTGCCTGTCTTACCCCTTAGGCAAGTAAAAGCTGTTCTGGGCAGAAAACAGTAATGACCCGTGCTTACAAGAATATCTAACATATGTCAGTCCTCAACAACAACTTGTTGAAAAACTAAATAAGTGAGTGATTTAATAAATGAGTGTCAGACAGTCCCAAGATCTTAGCTTTAAACCTATTTATGGGTGGTCTTGGGCTAATCACTAAATCTTATTTTTGAGACAGTCAACCTAATAAATTACCGACCAAGAAAGAACCTACTAAGAAAGAGAGTGCATAGAAGAAGCAAATGAAACTGACTATGAAAATACTAAGTCTCAATCAGTACTCAAATTAAATACATTATATTTATTATTTGGCATCCATGGGAGAAAAAAGAAAACTCAAGTGCTGGGTCAAAGAAAAATAAAGTGTTGGGAAAAAAATCATGGTTTTAGTAATAATCCCTTTCTGGAAGAAAAACAAAATGCAAATTATTGTAGCTGATCATATTATGAATATCAGAATGTTTACATAGTGTAAACAGAAAAAAATAGCAGTAAGAAAAAAAAAGACTGTACATTTTTGTTTCCAAAATTATTCTTTGCTCATTTCCCATATAAAGTTAGTGAGGCAGAAATAATACTGTGGTAAATTGCCTTATCTAAAAACATATAATATAAAATATAATAAAATAATTTATACCAAGTGATCTCTCATGGTTACATTACACTTCTCATATTTAATTTATGTTTTCCCCACAACTTACCTTTTTTCAGTTGTTACTATTTATAATTTATCATATTTCTAATGAATTGAATCTCCTCAGTTATAAATGGTTTCCAGAAATGCTTGGTAACTATCTTGTTTTCTGCAGGAGTGGTTTTTGAAAAACAGTCACAGATTCCTAAACATGCTTCTAATAAGTGCCTTGCACCCTCAGAGATGTCTCCTGAGCTGTTGTCCAAGTTAACACTGAGAAAGAAGATTTAATGATCTGTCCCTTGAGATTTTCCTGTTGGTTCCCAGGAATGAAGCAAGTCAACAATAATCCCGTTATTAAATGCTTGTGACATGCTTTGTTATATTGAAGTATTAAGAACGGCAATTTTTCACAATTCATACTTTTTTCTATGTGCAACAGAAAAGAAGGGTTTCATTGTGCATTTTTTCAAGTTGCAAATAAATATTTATACAGACACATAAACAATATAGAATCAGAAAATGTTCTTTCCACTATTCTGATACACTAGATTTACTTCTTCTAGGGAAGATTATTTTTTGCAAAAAACTGTAAAACATTAGAGCCCTACATATATGACAAATATCTCAATTTGTCTGAATATTTTGTTTCCTAAAATTGTTTGATCTCCATTACACACTTTATTTTTATATAATAAAACCAATTTGTAACCACACCAATGTTCTCAATATTAAATTGTAAGGCAGAGAAAGACAAGAATATATGTCAACAAAGCTATATTTAAAATGCAACAGACCATGGGAATTGAAGTGATTAATCCAGGCTTTAGTATAATGTTATGCCCTTCTCCCCGCCCCCCACCCTGAACTTGGAACTGAATCTCATTCTCTTGCACAAGTGTGCTATTTGGCTTTGGCCAAGTCCCCTCCTCAACAAAGCTTCCAGATCATGAAACAAAAGTTTGTGAACTTTCTGTAAATACCACATATTAATCAATCCATGAGTTGATCACTGAGAAAGAAATGCATTGTGTCAATTAGATTTATTTGGTTACAAACAACAGAAACTAACTTGCTACTCTACAGAGAAATGAAATTTATCAGAAGGATATCATAGAGCCCACAGAAACTATGAGACAGTTGGACAACCGGGCCCAAAAAGGGTAAAGAGTACCTCCTAGTTTCAAGTAATCAGAAATAAAGACTAATCCCTTTAGAGAGTGGATGATTTTTCTATCTTCATAACATTTTAACTCAAAATTCATTTTACCAGAAGAAAGAGTTCCCTGGGCCTAGGTTAGATCATTATTAGCTAGAAGATATAAAGCTCCTTTATTTCAAGTTTCCCTACAGTGACTCATAATGGCAAACCGAACTTATGCCAAAGAACAAAGATCCATTATTAATAAAAGTAGGTTAGATTAATTAAAAGTAGATTATCTCAAGCTGAATTCAGAAGAGTGGATTCTAAAAAGCAAAGGAGACAGAAGCATATAACATTTAGTTGGTCATCTAGTACGTCATAGCTTTAGATTTTTTATGTGGGTATATTTTTATGAATTTAGGATTAATGCTATAAATGCAATTCTTTTCCAAGCAGTGGAAAATAGCTGATCACTGATCAAGAGAAATGGCAATTCAACAGAAATTAAGGTTAAGTACACACCTGGATAAATAGGTTTACTCTCAAGTACTGCCGGATGAAATAGCCAGATGAAATGTTTAGATGTACTAGATTTGCTGGATTTTTCCAATGATTGAGAAGACTGGTGTTCTGTTTGCTACAAAAAGAGTCAAGTTAATTTTTACTTTTCACTTACAATTGACATACAATATTATTTTAGTTTCAGGTGTATAACATAGTGATTAGTCACTTCTATCATTTACAAGGGGATCACCCTTATAAGTCTAGTACTCATTCACACCATCAGGAGTTATTATAATGTTATTGACTATATTTCCTATGCTGTACTTTATATCTCCATGACTATTTGGATGGACAATTATTCTTTCTATAAAAATTGAAAAATAGGGATAAAATAGTAAAAATCACCAATTCATCTCTAATCAGCAGATATTCATTCTAAACACTTGTTTTTTAATTTTCATTTAAAATATCTTTGTGTATGATTTGACAAAACTTTACATGTGTACTTCTTTGCAGCTTTGTGTAGAATACCAAATGTAGAATAGTCTGAACATCTGGAAGGTCCCCTCAATTCTTTCCAAGTCGGTCTGTCCCTCGCAGGTAACCACTGCTCTGCCTTCTGTCATTATGTCACTACAAATAAACACATATACAAGCTTGTTTATCATCCTCCTTGCTGTTAATCTATATGGAGTCTATAGCACGTACTTTTGTGACTGGCTTCTTTCATTCAACATTATATGTTGTATTTAATGGTTTTCATTTTTCAATTACAGTTGGCATTCAATATTATGTTAGTTTCAAGTGTGCAGCATAGTGATTAGACATTTAAATAACTTACAAAATGATCACCCTGATATGTCTTGCATCTACCTGACACCACATATAGTTATTATAATATTATTGACTATATTCCCTAAGATATACTTTACATCCTCATAACTGTTTTATAAATGCCAATTTGTACTTCTTAATCCCTTCACCTTTTCTACCCCCTCCCATCTGGCAATCATCAGTTTGTTCTTTGTATCTGAGTTTGTTTCTGTTTTGCTGGTTTATTTTGTTTTTTTAGATTCCACATATAAGTGAAATCATATGGTAGTTGTTTTTCTCTGACTATTTCACTTAGCATAACATTCTCTAGGTCCATCCAGGTCATTACAAATGGTAGGATTTCATTTTTATGGCCAAGTAATATTTCATTGTCCATATGTACCAAATCTTCTTTAACTATTTGTCTTTTGATTGGAGCATTTAATCCATTTACATTTAAAGTAATTGTTGATAGGTATATAGTTATTGCCATTTTATTAATTGTGTTCTGATTGTTTTTCTAGTTCCATATACAACTGCACAGAAAGTCATCAACACACAAGAGAAGAAAGCAAGAAAATAATAAATGAACAGAGAAGAATTACAAAAAGAGTCTACCTTTAACTTGGAGGTCATGTAATGTTATTTTACCCAAAAGGCTTCCCCTCCAAACCACCTCTAAATTTTACCACCAGATACCCACTTCTTTGGGATAAGTTTTGCCTCTCTCTTTCATTCATGTGTTTGTTCAGTTATTCATTTGTTTGTGAGCGCACAAATACCCCTGATAGATATAACCCTTTCTACATGGGAAACATTCATGTTAAGTGCTATTTGAATGCTCTTCTCCCTCACAGAAGGCAGAAGGGACACCTGGGAGGCGGCAAAGTCAGAAATCAATCAGAGGTGCTAAAGAGGCTTGGAGAAGGGATGCGCTGAAAACAGGCGGGTGCCTAAGGTCCGGGTCATCGGGAGCACTAGCTCTCTGGCCTTCCCCACCCAACATGAAAAACATGAAAAACTGTCCTTACATTTATTTGACATAGAAACTAGAGTCTAGATTTTTACATAAAATCTTCTTTCAAGTTATGGAAATTTCTAGTATGCTTTTGCTAAAACATGGAGCTAGTTCACCAAGACCAGTCACAGGTGTTGCACACGTGACAGACTGTGAGCATTCCAATCCCTCACTCCTGAGTCTCTTTAATTTCACTTCAAATTACTGATTATGTTATAAAAATTATAAATTCAATCAGAATACTCTTTTTTAGCATATTATAATAACCTCCATTGCAACCACTTCTAACATTTTTCACCTATATCTATAGCAAACCTCTAATTTCACTGCTTTGAAATACATTATAAAATACAATATAATATTATGAAATAGCCTGAATTTCTTATGGCCAAATTTTCTTTGGGTCACTGAATTTTTGAAAGATTGTAACAGACTTATATTTAAACACACAGAGTGTACTTATTACTGCCTTTGTAATGTTCAAACATTTTCTTAAAAGTAAACAGAATAAGCAACCCCTATGCGTTTGCATGATATTTTTAAGTTTCATGGATTTTTTTCCACACTGAATCAACTGATTACTTATCTTTATTCTAACAGAGTAATAAAGAATGTTTTGAATTTTAGGTACAGATCATACATGGTAAAAATGAAAATATTCTAACATAGAACAATATGAAAAAAACCTTTAAATAATATTCGTTATGAGTAGAATAAAGATATCAGGGTATTATGTAGCCTTAAAGTTTAGCCTGGCAGTCATAACATGCACTATTCAGATCATTATGGGGACACCAAAGTGAAATTTCAGTTTAAAAACCAAAACTAAGAAAAATGAAAAGAAGCATGAAGCAACAGTTGTAAAACTGGAAGTAATTTTAACATAACTTTTAACGTGGGATGGGAGCAGGACAATTTACTGATGGAACATTCCAAACTGAATCGCCCCGGGGCTGAGCGGCAGTACATTACCTATCCTGGTTTTCTTCCATCTCTCTTTCAATGTCTAGATTTAGATTTCAGACTTGTCAAATTTTCCCTTCCTGCACACTATACTTTTTTGACAGTAGAGGGCACTTCGAATTTAGACAAAACCCAAGAAATCTCTGAATCTTCACTAAAGGAGCTTTTGTTTGACTATAAAGGGAAAAAATGCAATTTTAGTATCTATTTCAAATAACATATATTTTTAATTTTGTGGTATAAAAATTTGTGTCTATTATGTGAGATCAATTTTTCATTTAATTTTATAAAAATACTGTAAGACAAATTTCATGCACTATCACATGTCTAGAAAGATCAGTGATATAATAATGTAACAAATAAATTAAGATCAATCCACAAATGAATAAATCTTTGATTTTTCTATAGTAAAAAGTGTCAGTAAAAGGCAAAACCCCATGTACAAGTTAAGTGGCTTGTCAAAAATAACACATTGAAATCCTGAAATCACACTATAAAAATATAAAGTGTTTAAATGAAACCAGAAATATAAAAATTCTGCTTATTTAGCTCACCACAGAAGTATACATTTCTCATTCTTCCTCTTATGAATGTTACTTTAAAAATATGCTTAATGATATATAAGCTTTCATATAATCTCACATATTTTATAAAAATTCTTTTAATTTTACATTGAAAATACTATTAAAATAATGCAACAGTCAATTTTATAAATTATCTTTAAGAAAATTCTTTACAAATATTTATAAAATGCTACATCATTTTGTTAGAATTTATGTAAATGATTCATCTGAAAGTTTTATAGTTGTTTTTCTATTACCCAAGTATATCTTGATGACATTCATGTATGTGACAAATGTAATCTTATTTGTGATTACTCCAGTCTCCTGCAAATAACCAAAATATAAAGTGTAATGCTTTTAAAATTTGAAAATAGACAATTACTCCATCTGTATACTTTTGTCACTACATCAAAGAGTTACCTCTTTTAATTTAAGGCACTGTTTTTTCATTCTAAAAAAATTAATTTCCCATTTGGTTGAAAACAATTAGCATATGTCTATAAGTTGAAGTTTTGAAGTTTGGTTTGTTCTTTCCAACCCTTAATGCAAGGCTGTTAGTCTGACAGCTTCCAGACTCTGGAGAAATCTAGTTTTGCCCTTATGGAGCTCATACTTAAAAACACAAAATATATCTGTTTAATTCTCCAGTGAGTGAATAATGCACCTAAAATCTTCTGGTTAAATGCCCAAGTGTATAAAGAAATACATAATGATGTGGCAGAATTAAAGTGCATATATATGAAGTTCTGTAAACTTTTAGGCAGAATTCAATGGTCCTATCAGATAAGCTCATTGAAGGCAAACAGGATAACTATAAATGCCAAAAAAATGTGTAATTAGTTTTGCTGGAGTATTTCATAGAGGAGAAAAATCTATACTAAGAAAGGCTTATTGATATTTTTTTGTTTATCTAAATAAGGAAAATAAACTTGAATGCTTCCACTCACCCTGACTTCTAAAAATATGAGAAAAAATTATACAAGGATGTGTCTCGAATATAACCTTGCCCCCTGTGTAATTTTCATAAATGAAAAGCAAGTAAACAGCAATTGTGGCTACTCTAAATGCACTGTAGCCCTCAGTAATATTTATCTTTACTCCTTTCCTCTTTTATTACTGCCGGTGAACTATGTATTTGCCTCTAACACTACTTGAATAGATTTGAAACAGTAAGTGTAACAGGCTCAAATGGACAGTGCCTATTATCTCTTCCCTTTTCTCTCTTGCCCTTTTATGGCCTATAACTTCATTCAATCTGTAGCCACATTTATGTTCTTTTACAGCAAAAAGGGTCATAGTGTTGTCTCTGGTAATACTGAAATTGCCTAATTTTTTCATTTTCTTTCAAAGCCTTGGAGCTGGTCACCCTCTCAAGTTATGTCTAAGTCTATGCCCATCCATTTTGAAATTTAGGTCCTGTTTGGTCGTTGGCCGTGTCACCAACAAAACGCCGTAGGGTTTGGTGAGCCAGCGGGTAGATAAAATGCGGCAGAGGCCTGGGCCTAACTGTCTCGGGAAGGCACCGCTGAGGTTGCAGGGACACCTACTAGAACAAGCCCGGCGTCATTCACGTGCAGCGCGGAAAAAAAGAGAACCGGCTTTGCCAATCCCCAAACCAAGCGAGGGAGCAGCCGGTCAGCTGACGCTGAGAAAGAGAGAGTGAAGGAATGAGAGGAATGTGCTTGCTCAGAAGGCAGGAGCGATAGGGACTCCCCGCTCTGACCCCCGGTGCCGGCAGCACAGGGGAGAAGCCGGGCCTCCCCACAGCTGTTGCCACTCGGGCTGTCACCGCGGCGGCCGCTGCCCGGTAGTTGCCGGTGCTGGGCCGGCCACAGCAGCTGCTTCTGCCTCACTGTTGCCCCTGACCCTCTGTTTCTTCCTTGATTTTAACATCAGCATTTTTTTTCCTCCTGCTAGCAACACTTGTAAAAAGCAGAAAATAGCCTCCGCATTTGCCAGGGAGAGGAGGCTAGCGTGGGGTAGTTCAGGCTTCTAACAAAGCTTGGTTCCTGGGGCCCTTCCAGTCTTTTCTCCCCGCTCTGGTTAGCATTTTCGTTCCCGCAGCAGCAATGCTTTGTCAGCCTTGGGCTGGGAACTATGCACCTCCAGGCGTAGTGCCCTCCTCCTTTCCGACCTCCGAGGGTGCTTTCCCCTCCACGCCTCCAGCAAGGAGAATACCGAAGGTGTGAAAGGGAGGTACATTCTCCAAGATAACTTGAGCTTTTGCAATCCAAATTTTATTGGGATTCACGTAAGAGAAAACGGATCTTTTCAAGTACTACGACAATCAAATAAAATTCAAATGGTTGAATATGGCAGATTGGGGAGCAATTAACTCCTAATTTGGAAGAGCACTTCTTGAGGATTTTCCCGACCTGCCTATTCATGTTACTTCCCTTTCTAAGATCCTCTTCCCCTTTCAAGGCTAAAAGCTGGGTGTGATTCAGCTCATAAAAATATGTCACAGCAATTGGAATTTACCCTTTGACCTTCTACTCCCTCACTGCCACCTCTCGCCTACACACACACACACACACACACACACACACACTCCAAGCTGCAATTCACTAGCTAGCTCTGTTTTTACAAAACAGATGTCCGTGTCACTGGTGAAAACTGCCTTTTTGCACAAGATTAAAACTTCTCAGATCCTATGATAGGACTTATTTACAAAAAGAGCTTGAAGCCGCGTATTCCATGCTGCATGTGCGAATTCCGAGATGGTTTGATCAATAGAGAGGTAGATAAACAGATTTTGTATGCACAGGAACAAAAGTAAAACTGTCCCTAAATAGCAGTCTTTCTTTTAACACCACTCTTCTTTACAAAATTTGCTTGTGTGGGTCAGTTATGGATGATTATATTCAGCTTTAACATTAGGAAGTATAATTCTTTCAGGAATCCTAGTGACTAGATTTACAACCAGAAAGGGACAGAAAGCTGAGTCTAACATGAATGAGGAGAGTTTTCTAGTTTTTCTGAAAACCTGTTCACCTTTCCAAATAATTTCTCCTTGCCTTGTGCAGTGAAAGCCCCATTACCAGCTATGAAAAAAAATAGTGCTTAAGTGTTTTGTACAATTTCTTTGTGTGTGTGTGAAGCTGGAAAAGCCAAGAAAATGGGCAAAATACTGCACCAGGCCACCAGGGCCAGTTCAAATGCACAGAGAGACATTTTTAGTGCATTATTTGAACTATTACTAAATAAAATGCTTTCTTTCTTGGAGCTTGGCTAAGTAGTAATTTTCTAAAACATGAATATGACTTCTGGTGAAAAGTTAGAAATAATTTAAATGCATGACTATGCCATTGTACCCTTTCAAATTAACAATGTTCCCTTAGCCCTACCCTATATACTGAGAATGGTGCAGATTCTCCAGTCACATTTGGAGAGCGTAAATGTCCAGGAAGCTTTTGAACACAGAGGTTGGAGAACACAAGGGGCACGTTTAAACACTGTTTTTGCCATAAACGTGGGGACTATAAATGATGAATTGAAACAATTTCTGACAATTCATTCCTAGATGTCTAAGTAACTGACAAGTTTAAAAAAAAAAACTGCCAGACAGGAATTAAAATAGTGTTTAACATGAATATAATTGTGCTCTTCTTCTTGAGACAATTATTTTTCTCCTGTGTTTTCACAACATGCTGCAAATACACGGTTGAACTGAGAGCACAGAACTTACAAGAATATCAATGCCTTAAAATGTGCATATGGTCTTTTCTAAGTAACTCAGGGATATTTTTCTCAAATCTGGAGAAAAACTTCAGAATTTTTTGCAGTGATTATTCACATGTGCTAATAATATCTCTGCTTGGTACAGCACAGAAAATAACACTCACTCTTTAGGTGACAACTTTTTTTATTGTTTGTATGTGACGATAAAGGTTTTGTGGGCTTTTTTTTTTTATACTCCCTTTTGTCTGGAGTTTATGGAGCTAAAAACTTAAAAGATAAATCTGCAAATATACCTGGATACTCTTTATCACTGTCACTAGCTTAACGGTGGTCTGCCATTTTCACTGAAACTTGGGCACCAACTGCTGGTTAGAAATATTTTTCATGGAATTCTTTGTACTTTAAATAAACTACTACTCAAGATCTGCCATGTGTCCCTCGTTCATCTTTATGGCACAGAATTCCACGTACCTTTTTTTTTGTGCTGAGACTGAAATATTTGTCTTGTTTATAAAATCTCTAGCAATCTTTGAATTCAATGCAATTTTGTTAATGGACTTCAGCAAATTAGAGCAGAAATGTGTGTTGAAGATCTGTTCCACGATTCATCTTATGCAAAAATTAAAATTAATTTTGAAAAATGAGCCTATATTCATTTTCTGCTTTTTTTACTAGAGACCAATATTAAAAGGTCTCTTTGTGAGTTTCATGTAATGAACATCACAGAGGGGGAAAGATTGTTGTTTTCTTTGGCATTTATCCTATTAAGGTGATAGAAAAATATTCATCTGCTTTTCCAGTAGAGAGGAAGATAATATAATAACCTTCTGATTATATACATAAACGGAAACTGATCAGCTTCTCTGTTTTTTTTTTTTAAGGGCAAGTTCCAGTTGGATTGTGCTAATGCACATATTCATGAATCTCTCCAAACAGGATTCACAGCTCTCCAGGGAACCCTTGAAGTATGCATCATTGTTTCAATGAAGTATCTTCATTATAAAACATAGGGACTATAAAAGGTGATTACCATTTGCCTTGGCCTAATACAATCTTTGGTCTGACTTTCCTCCACTATGTTTTCTCATTTTCTTTTTTCTTTTCTTTTCTTTTCTTTTCCTTTCCTTTCCTTTCCTTTCCTTTCCTTTCCTTTCCTTCCCTTCCCTTTCCCTTTCCTTTCCTTTCCTTTCCTTCCCTTTCCTTCCCTTTCCCTTTCCCTTTCCTTTCCCTCTCTTTCTTTCTTTCTTTCTTTCTTTCTTTCTTTCTTTCTTCTTCCTTCCTTCCTTCCTTCCTTCCTTCCTTCCTTCCTTCCTTCCTTCCTTCCTTCCTTTCTTTTCTTTTCTTCCTCACCACACCTCTAGTAGCAGATAGAAAAGATGACAAAGGATAAAATTAGATATTAGACAAAATTGTGGAAAATGTTTTTGCTTTCAAAGTTAAACTTAACCTCCTTTGAAATGTTATATAGATATAGGGTAAGTAACAACTGAAATCCAGAAATTCTTGTATTTGTACAAATGTTTTATTTGATAAAAAGCAGTTTATGGAAATTTTTTGTCTCCAAGTTTGCATAAGCTTCTTGCACTGATAAAGCAAGGCCAAAGGTGAAAGACATAAAAAGTGGGTAGGTAAACACCATTAAAGCAGGCAAAGAAGAAAGGCACTGTTATCTGAACAATGTGATGAAATCAGGCACACAAATTCATCTCACTGGTATTATTACAAAGGGAACAATATCTTGAACTGATCAACCTTTTATTTATATTTGTGCCAACTGCATACCTTAACATTTTTCCTTTCTTTTCTGTAGAGTTCTTCCAGAGAACCTGAGATTTTAGGGAGTCCTACTAATGCGCATGTTACAAAGAGGCCTTTATTAGAGAGGACATGAATAGAGTTCTGAGAGAGACTACAATAGCCCTACACTGCACTCATGTATAATGGGGTGCTTTATAGGGAAGGGACACTGTCTTTGGGGTATGAAGGACAGTTTAATACAACATCTATTGCAAGGGAACAAAGGAGTTATGTAGCTCACAAATTAGGGTATTCACATCCAGATATATTAGTAGTGGAGTGTAAAGACTTGGAATTCAGTGTAAAATGATCTTGTCATCCAACACAGCAACACTCTGGAATGTGGCATTCCTTAGATGTAAGTGGTATAGTCATCAAAATAGATTGTTCAAGTCACAAATAACTGACACTCTGTGACTCTGTAGTGATTAGCTCCCAAAGATAGTAATTCTTAGTGGCACTAAAAATAAGATGAGGCATCTATGATTAAGCAGGAAATGACAAATGCAATTCAAGATACTATATATTCCAGTTGTCTTAAGACTCTCAGTGAAAATTAATTGAGGATAATATTTTTTAAGAAGCATAAGGGGCATAGCACATACAACACGAAGCCCATGATTTATTGCTGCAGTTTAAGTCTCCATTTCAGTAGGATAGTCAACTCTCAAATCTCTATTGTTTGACATGCCATAGGGTAGAGGGGAGGGATGGGAACCGAATGAAGATTAAGAACTCAATACCATGCTATAGGGCCTTGTCCAGTGGACAGGCCAATAGGCAAACCGCAGTACTATGGCCCAGGCTCACCATTATAATTCGTGAGGTCATATCTAGTTTTGTTACTAAATCCACTGGATTTACTTTCAATCTTTGATTTACTGTGACTGTTGCCAACATTTGACCCCATTGACCACTCACCCTCATTTCTTTGGCTTCCCCACACTCAGCCTTTATATCACTCCAACCCCCTCTAGCCACTTAAAAAAAAACCTACATCTTATACTCATCTGCCTCAATTCACTACTTAAATGCAACTATTTCTCTTAGATATGTCATCAAACCTTTTTTTTCTATTTCAAACCTGCTTGAATGATCTCAATTATTCCTGTGGCTTTAATTGTCTACATACAGATGAGCCTGACTCCCCAACCTCAACCCTGGTTTCTCCTCTGAGCTCACACTCATGGAAACCATTTTCTCCTGAAAGCCACCTGGATTCCCCACAAGAAGCTTGAATTTAGTGTGTCCAAAGCTAAATTTACATTATCCTCGCCCATTTCCCACATTCAACCTGTTCCCAGTCTCTTGGGTTTCCTTATTTTAGAAAGGTATCATCATTCAAACTGCTGCCTAAGTCAGTAAGTTATGACTTACTCTCCTGCTTTACTCTCAGTTACTAATTCCAATATTAATTCTACAGATTTATCTCTATCTCCATCAACAGTCCCTGATTCACACCACCATGATCTATCATTAGGATTATTGCAACAGACTTCTACATGGTCTCTTTGCCTCTAGTGATATTCTCATCTAATACTTTTTCCCCAGTGTTCTTTCTAAAATACAAATCTGTGACTCAGGTGTAATGTGTTTGTGTAAGGTGAAGGGGAAGACAGAAAAGATAGAAAACATTCTGTAAAGTGTGATATTGTATTCATCCAACCATTAGCAAACCGTCTTAGCCTTACCATCAAAATATAACTTAAATCAGATTCTCCACATGAATTGCTGCAGTAGTCCTTAGTTGGTCTCCCTATCTCAGTCTTTATTACCCTAGAGTCTATTTTTGAGAGAACAGTTAAAGTAATACTGTTAATACTTAAGTCAGATTGTGTTTTGTCTCTATTCAAAAGCTTCTAAGGCTTTTCCATTTAATTTAAAATAATGTTAAACATGCCTTGGCCAGGTGGTTCAGTTTTTTGAGCATTGTCCCATTCTCTCTTCCTCTCCCTCTCTGCCCCTATCATTAAAATCAATAGGCATGCCTTCAGGTGAGGATTAAAATAAAGTAAAATAAAATAAAATAGTCAAACATTTAATGGCCTATAAGGACCTACGTCACCTAACCAACTGGGATGACCTATCTGATTTCATCCCCTACCATTCTTCCTGTAGTTCACCACAGATTTAACATTTGGCAGCATGGACCATGAGAATCAAGTAGACTGATGCCAAGGTAATCTTGGGACCACATCCACACTCTGCAATTATCTGGCTTGGAGACGTAAAGCAAATTATTTTATCTCTCTGAACATCAGTTTCTTTACATTTAAAGCTAAAATGCCCACTTCAAAGGGCTTTTGGAAGGAAATTAGGTATGTAATAAGATGCATACCTGTCATGTAAAAGGTGCTTTAAAATTGTATTCTTTTTCTCCATTTAATCACCTTCAAAAACAATCCGAGAATGGTTTCCTACTTTGAATGAATACACAATTAATTTTTCCTGAAAACAGAGTATTATTTATTAATTGATAAACCCAGTAGTTGATATAATGTCCTAGAGTAAAGATTGGATTTCAAAATGAATCCTGTTGTTTATTATTTCATCCTTAGAAAATTCATTGAATTGACTTCATTTATCATCACAATTAAAAATATATAGAATTCTTGAAATTAATAATAAACTGACAGTAACCAAAGAGGAGGAGGGAGGGAAATAATGGGGGAAAGAAGAGAAAGGGTTGTCAAAGAACATGTGTGTAAAGGACTAATGAACAAAGCCAAAGGGGGGTAGGATAGAGGGTGGGATGTGGGGGACAGATGGAACGGAGGAATGCGGTGGTGGGAAAATGGAGACAACTGTATTTAAACATTAATAAAAAATGATAAAAATATACAGAATTCTATCATCACTTTTAACCTTGTTATAATTTTCTCTTTTTAAAATTGTCTAAAATATTTTAATATAAGAACAAAATGCTAACATAGCATATTGAATTAATCTGAATTATATTGGAATTTTTAATAGATTGCTAAAATATATTCATACTCTGGAATAACTCAGTTATTTAGGTTACAGACTTTCTAACAATGTCATGAGCTTCATACCAAGCATTTGAAGAGAAAGAAGGCAGGTCTGTGTTCAAGGCTTTTTATTTTCAGTTTTTAAAAATTATTATTTTTTTTACTGTGCTCAAATCTTAACACCAGCCTTCACCAGCTCTGTGACCCTCAAAACATCATTTAACCACTATGAATCTCAATTTTCTATTCTGTAAAATGGGGTTAATAAATGGTGTTCATCTCACAGGAGAACTTTGATGATTAAACAAGATATGCAGTTCAATAATGCTGACTAAGAGTAGCAGAGTCATAGTAGTACTATTAGTATCCTTAAAATAAAATTAGAATTCTGGAAAAGAATGTTGAATGATGTTGTAAACTCTTTATTATGAAAGCTCTTTTTATTCTCTTCAGGGGAACAACAAGTGTTTCTTTACCCTCATATTTGTCATAATTTTTAACAGAAAAATGGTAAGAATAAGCCCAAGATTTTACAAAAACTAGAGAAAGATTTAGAGCATTCTGCCATGGCGTATAAAGCTGTGAAACATTGTATTTATTTGGTAAATACTGAAGAAAAATGATATATAAATCAAACTATAAAAACCCTAGCTGTGAGCAGCAGTAGTTTCTCCCAGGAGACAATAATGTATAAAAGAGAAAAAAATAAATATTAAATTAAGCCTCAGCTTACACTTTCTCTGCTCAATTTTTTTTGTATGCAATTCTCCATATTTCAACTTTTTTGCTCATGAGGACAATTTTAATGCAGAAAAATATTTTCCCAGTGAAACTGAGCATCAGAAAATTAAAACAATCTTGGGAAATGGGGCAGAATAGTCAGGAAAAATACAGAGTGTGAGGCTGATACACATTTTCTGTTCAATCTTTTAAGCTAGAGACATTGTCAGCCAAAAATGCATTTCCAATCTCTTAAAGAAGATATATACTCATCAATATGGTAAAGAACAAGGCTATATTTCAATAATGTACTCTGTATTTTGCTTGAAGTTCACCAAATATATTACAATATTTTACCAGATCACATGGTTATCACACATGAATCAAGCATTAAATGTATTTTGATACAGTCAAGAAATTAGTGTGAATACCATAGTGTTTTGTGATAGGCAAAGGAAAACATTTAAGACTCTTCAGCCAAGTTGTTTGGAGGCTGAGATTCATTGTCCTGTGAAGGAAGCAGTCAAGGAAAGACTCAGTTGTAAAAGATATCAGTTCCACTCTCATCTCTAACCAGACTCACTAGTTGTGTAGTCCAAACAAAAAGGATTCACACACAAATAAGTGAAAATCTATTCACTGAACACATATTATGTGTCCTGGTGCAATGAGGGTAGAGGGCAGAGGAAAGGATAAATGGTCATCTGGTCCCTCAACCCCGTGCCACAGTACAATGGAGAGACACACACAAAAGTAAATATGTCTGTCTTTTCACTCATTAACAGCATACAAATTTATTAAGAGTCTCTTGTATGCCAGGCACTATTCTAGACAACATGGAGAGAACGCTGAATAAAACAGAAATATTAAATATGTAAATAATAAATAAATAAATTTAAAACCTCATTGAACTATGAAGTCTGTGTGGAAAAAAGTCCATCCCAATGCTAATATAACAAGAACATTTTGTGTGACATTGATGTAATCTGACAGCCAAAGAGAGTGAACTGGGATGCATGTGCATGAACAATGATGACTGTACTAGTCAGTGATGGTGGTAGAGTCTGTTGAGTGAGCATGTGTTTTGTGTGGCCATCACATTCAAAATGACTTAGCGAGAAGACAAACAAATCTCTATCAAATCTTGCATTAAGCTTGAATATTCCTCCACAGAAACTATTTGGATGATTCAGAAGGCTGCAGCTATGGGCAACTGGTGATTGGCAGCTTCATCATGACTACAGATCCACTCATGCATCACATCTCCTGCTGAATTTTTGGCCAAACATCAAATCACTTAGCTTACTCAACACCCCCTACAGCCCATACTTGGCACCCTGTGACTTCTGGCTTTTTCCAAATCTACATTCACCTTGGAAAGGGAAGAGATTTTAGACTTCAATGAGATTCAGGAAAATAAAATGGGGCAGCTGATGGCAATTAGGAGAACTGTGTGAGGTCCCAAGGTGCCAATTTTGAAGGAGACTGAAGCATCATTGTCCTAGGTACAATATTTCTTGTATCTTCTTCAATAAATGTCTCTATTTTTCATACTACATGGCTGGATACCTTCTGAACAGACCTCATATACTAGTGAATAGAAACAGACAAAGCCAAAATATATAAATATGCTATATGCCATGCTATGTAAGTTCTATGGAGCATATAATGCAGGAGAGGAGCATGGAAGATCAAATTTTAAATGTGTTGATCTCATAAGGCCTCACTGAGAAGATGACACTTCAGCAAAGACCTAAAGAAGGTGAGAGTAAACTCAGGCAGATATCTGGGGGAAGAGAATTTCAGGAAAAAAAAAAACAGCAACTACAAAAGCCCCAGGGCAGCAGTTTGTGAAGTGTGTGAGAAGCAGCAGGAAGGTCTTATACCCGGTGAGCAAGGGTATAAGAGCAGGGAGAAGATGCAAGAGGGGCCAGACCATTTTGAACTCTGGAGACTTGTTTGGGAACAGATCTCACTTGGTATTACAGGGACACTCTGAAGAGAAGGGCAGAAACAAGGAGACTTGTTAGGCACTCTTGCAACAATCCACGACAGAGATGACAATGGCTGATAGAAATGGAAGTTACGAGAAGTTATCTGATTCTGGGTAGATATTGAAAATAGAGATGACTGTATTTACTGGTTGATAAGATGAATCACTGGAAAATCATGTTTATTTTGTCAGGAAGCATGCAACAGTTGAGTGTCTTTTTTTCCTTTCTCTTTACTGCCTCTAAATATGCATACACTGCAAATTAATTTTGTCTGAGAGTTAGGAAAGATTTCACAGGAAAAATGGCATTCAACATTGAATTTGATCTTAAAAAATGACTAAATTTTTTCTGGCTGGGAGAAATGGAAAAGACACTCCAGGGCTTTGCACTTAGTAAATCATTGGAAACTTTAATGAAGTCAGTGTCAGAGAGGAGAGAACATTTATAAAACATGTGAGGGTGTTGGTTCATGGCCTTAAATGAGAAGTATGAGTAGCTACATGTACATATGTGGTCTTGGGCCAGGAGCTTTTGGTAACACAACACAGAAATTAAATTCAAATGGCTTTAGTAAAAAAATGGAGGGGATGCAAGCATGGCTGTATCCAGGATTAAAAGTATAAAAGATGTTTTTAGAGCTTGCTTTATTATTCTCCATTTCTCAGCTCTGCTTTTCTCTGTATGTTGCTGACAGGCTCTCTTCATAAAGCAGTAAAATGACTGCCAATAACATCAGCAAAAAGAAAAACTTTTTTCCACCAGTGGAAGAATTGCTGTTGGAAAGGAAAAAGGTAACATGAATTAACCTTGCACCCCATGCCCATCTCTGTAATTTATAAAAATGCTATGGAATAGTGGAGAGGTGACTGACTTCCTAAGGGAACGTGGAAGCACTGGGCAGATGAACAGTGCAGTTGGTAAAGTATGTTGGCTAAGATAAAGGGTCTGATATGCCGAGTGAAGAACTCTGCCTTTTATCCAAGAAGCAACTAACAGATTTTAGGGTAAGAATTAACATGACCAATTGTACATGTTTAAGAATCAGTGGTAATAACAACAGATTGTGATGGGGGAGGCTAGACTCAGTGTGGCAGGTACATAACAGGCCGAGAGTCTTACTTTATGCCTGTATCTATAGTCTGTGCCATATGACACAAAAGCAAAGTATATTTCCCCACTCCTTGACTTTGCGTACAAGTCTACGTGACTTGCTTTAGTAATGAAACAAGGTATAAGTACTATGCCAGTTCCCAGTCTAGCACTCAAGAAGACTTTAGATTTTCTGTTTCTGCTTACATGGTGCTGTCATTGCCATCCCTGGCCTACATTCTTTTTTTCAGGAGGAGAAAAGACAGGTGGAGCACAGCCAAACTGCTCCAGCTTATCCCAGCCTAAACCAGCCAACCACCAGACAGACAAGCAAGCCCAGCTAAGGTCAACAAAAGCCCTTAGCCAAGCCTAGCACGGACAGCTGACACATTGACTCAAGACAATGTATTATTGCTATTTTAAGTTACCCAGTGTTGAGTAATCTGTTGCAACAAAAATGTAAGTTTTGCCATAGTTAACTGGATACCTTCAGGGCTCTCATATTGGTGGCTGTTAACAATAATAAGCAAGACATGACAAGGGCTTAAATCAAAACTGCTACAGAGGAGTTAGGGATGGGCTTCTAGGACCTGATAGAGATGTAGGAAGTATCTTTGGATGATGAATATATTGCCAATTTAGTATGAGGTAGAAGCTAAAAGATTCCTTGGGAAAATATAGAATTGGAGGTGGCAATACCCAGCTGGCTCTTAGAAGTGAAGATAGGGCCTTCATTTGATTGAGAGGGCAGGACGTAAATGCAGCTAAAAAAAAAGTGCAGGAAGAATATGAAGAATGTGAAAGAATAAATATCCTGGAGAGCTCCAATAATAAGGAGTCAAAAAAAATAAGAGGAACGGCAGACATGTTGCTGAAGCCAATAGAGAAAGCATTATAATGCTCGATTACCATAATTAACTATTCCAAGGAAATGATTCGGTACCTGAGTATTAAAAAACATAGCTTGGCAAATGAGAAGTCATTGGCAACCTTGCTGAGATCATCTTTAATACAATGGAAAAAGAGAACCAGGTGGGGATGAGTTGAGTATTAATGGGAAAAGGTGACAGGTAACAAACTTTTACAAAGTTTGTAGTGACAGGAGAGAAATGATTTCATATAATTTGAGGTCCAAAGGGGGCATGATGCAGCCAAACAAGAAGGCCAGAGAAACAGAGGGTAGAAAAGAGAATGACCTGAGTATAAAAGCTTGCTTTTCAAAAATTTATGAGAATTAAATTAGACGATGATGATGATGATGATGATGATGATAACTGAGTGTAAGCAGGTCAATTATAATACTACTTAGGGCACTAAGCATTTTACATGTATTATTTCATTTAAATTTCTAAAATGTTCTATGGGATGCTAAAATTATTATAAATGAAAAATGAATAGAGATTTAAAAATGGCTTAGAGATATTAAATCACCTGACTTAAGTCATAAGGGGTAGAGGAGAATTCTGAGCATTATCTTCAATTGTTCTAAAGTATATGATAATCCATAAAACACACCAGAAATGAATGTGTGTGTGCATGCACTCTATGCACATACATAAGGGGACATGTATACAAAGGGAGTAGGCAGATTAATTTTACTTTCCCAAAACAACAGCCCCTAAATCATTTCCCGTAACTTACTGAAGGAATTTAAAGGTAAGAAGTGATGAATCATCTGAAGGTTGGAGCTGCCAGATAGTGTTTCTCTGTAGATGTTTAAGTGAAAGTGTTGCTTTGTTCTTTAATAACTAGAGACATAGCAAATTCAACTCTGAGAATAATAGGTCTAAAGAAATCCAATTATAAGCACTATAAAAAACTATTTAGCTCTGGTGGTTGAGCAATTCAAACTGGGATTATTCTGTTTTTGTTTTTTTTGCTTTTATGTTTGAGGACTAATATATTTATGTATACATTTATAACAACAAATAATAATTTAAAATATTTGTTTACAAACTGATACACATTATTCAAACTGTAATTAACATAAACCAATTTTCTTATAGGAAAAGAAATGTTAGACACTGTAGGATACAAGATCATCATCAATCTGACTATCTTTTCACATTTTACAGCCAAATAGCTGCCAGAGATGTTGTGGATGGATGAGCTGTCTCCTGACTCCATGATATACCTTGAAACTCCTTTTTGAAAATAGACTTTATTTTTTAAAGCAATTTCAGCTTTACAACAAAATGGAGAGGTACAGCATTCCACACGCCCTTTCTTCCCACATGCACACAGACTCCCACCCTGTCAATATTGCAGCACCAGAGTGGTCCATTTTTTACATACGTGAACCTACATTTACACATCATTATCACCAGAAGTCAATAGTTTACATTCAGGGTCACTCCTGGTGCTGTATATTCTATGGGTTTTGACAAATGTAAAATGACGTGTATCCACCTTTATAGCATCATAAAGGGTAGTTTCACAGCCTTAAAAATCCTCTGTTCTGTCTCTTCATGCCTCCCTCCCCCTATCCTTTGGAAACCAAAGATCCTTTTACTGTGTCCATAATTTTGTCTTTTCTGGGTGTCACATAGTTGGAATCACATGGTATGTAGCCATTTCAGATTGGTATCCTCCACTTAGTTATATACAATTAAGTTTCCTATCCCTTTCCAGGGCTTGACAGCTCATTTCTTTTTAATGCTGAATAATGTTCCATTATCTGAATGTACCACAGTTTATTTATTTATTCACAAACTGAAGGAATCTATTTCTGAAAGGGTTTGTTTCTGTGTTCTCTATTCTGTTCCATGGATCTTCTTGTCTATTCTTGCTCCTATATCACTGCCTTGATTACTGTCGCTTTATAATAGGCTATATGCCATTGAAGTAGAGGAATGCCAGCTTTGTTCTTTTTTTTATTTGTTTAATTTTAGTTTATTCAGTACAGTTTCCATCCTTTATTCCCATTCCAGCTCACCCACCCATTCCTCCCCTCCTCCCTCCCCTTTCCAACCCCCAGCTTTGTTCTTCTTCAATATTGTGTTGGCCCTTCTGGGTCTTTTGCCTCTTCATATAAATTTTACAATCTTTTTTGATAATCACAAATTAACTTGGTGAGATTTTGAATGGGATTGCATGAAATCTATAGAACAACTTGGAAAGACAATATTATTAACTGACATCTTGTTAATGTCTTCCTATCCATAAACATGGAGTATGTTCTCATTTATTTAGTTCTTCTGTGACTTTTTTCATCAGAGTTTCATAGTTTCCTTCACATAGTTCTTGTACATTTTTTAAGATTTATATCTAAGTATAGTATTTTATTTTTAGGAGGTGCTATGGTAAGTCGATGGTGATTTTGATTTCAAATTCCACATATTCACTGCTGGTACATAAGAAAGAAGTCAACTTTTGCTTACTAACCTAGTATCCTAGGTTATTTATTAGTGCCAGAAGTTTTTAAAAATCAATCCCTTTAAAATTCTCTACATAAATAATGTCATCTGTGGACAAAGGAAGTTTATTTCTTCCTTCTTAATCGGTTGCTTTTTTAAAAATCATATGTTATTGATTATGCTATTACAGTTGACCCAATTTTTCCCCTTTTGCCGCCATCCATCCAGCAGTACCCACTCCCTCAGGCAATGTCTATACCATTGTTCATGTCCATGAGTCATGTCTTTAAGTTCTTTGGCTACTCCATTTCCTATACAGTACTTTACATCCCCATGGCTATTCTGTAACTACCTATTTGTACTTCTTAATCCCGCACCTCTTCCTACAATCCCCCATACTCCTCTCCCATCTGGCAATCATCAAAATGTACTCCATATCCATGATTCTGTCTCTATTCTTCTTGTTTGACTTGTTTGTTTTTTAGATTCAATCATTGATAGAATGTTTAGATTCAAACATTCAGCCATTGTTCCTAGTTTTGATATCCTTTTTCTTAAATAAGTCCCTTTAACATTTCATATAATAATGGTTTAGTGATGATGAAATCCTTTAGTTTTTTTCTTGTCTGGGGAGCCCTTTATCTGCCCTTTGATTCTAAATGATATCTTTGCTGGGTATAGCAATCTTGGCTGGAGATCCCTGCTTTTCATGACTTTGAGTATTTCTTGTCAGTCCCTTCTAGCCTGCAATGTTTTCTTTGGGAAATCAGCTGACACTCTTATGGGAACTCCCTTGTAAGTAACTAATTGCTTTTCTCTTGCTGCTTTTGAGATTCTCTCTTTATCTTTAACCTTTGGCATTTTAATTATGATGTGTCTTGGTATGGGCCTCTTTGCATCCATCTCGTTTGGGACTCTGTGCTTTCTGGACTTGCATATCTATTTCCTTCATCAAATTAGGGAAGTTTGCTTACATTATTTTTTCAAATAGATTTATAATTTCTTTCTCTTTCCCTTCTCCTTCTGACACCCCTATGATGCAAGTGTTGGACCTTTTGAAGTTGTCCCAGAGACTGCCTATACTATCTTCATTTTTTTAAATTATTTTTTCTTTCTTGTTATTATTATTGGTTTTTATTTGCTTGTTTGTTTTGCCTCTTTATGTTCCAAATCATTGATTTGATTCTTGGCTTCATTCACTCTAATATTGTTTCCCTGTAAATTGTTTATTATTTCAATTAGTGTATCCTTAACTTCTGACTCAATCTTTTATATGTTGTTGAGGTCCTCACTAAGTTTCTTGAGCATCCTTATAACTAGTGTTTTGAACTCCATATCTGATAGATTGTTTATCTCCATTTTGTTTAGCTCTTATCTGGAGTTTTGATCTTTTCTTTCATTTGAGCCATGTTCTCTTGTCTCCTCATTTTGATAGCCACCGTGTGTTTGTTTCCATGTATTAGACAGAGCTGCTATGTCTCCCTGTCTTGGTAGTGTGGTCTAATATAGTAGGTGTCTTGAAGGGTCCAGTGGCACAGCCTCCCTATCACCCAACCTGGATACTCGAGATGAGTCCTTTTTGTGGGCTGAGTACACTCTTTTCTTGTAGTTGAAACTTTATTGCTGTTGGCAGATTAATGGGAGGGATTTGCCTAGGCCAATCAGATGCAAGGACTGGCTGCCACTATTAACCACCAATTTCTGACCTCTGTGGAGTATTAGCAGTGCAGGGGCAGGGTTGGTGGTGCTCCAACATGGTCTGTAGTTGTCCACTGGGTGTGCAGGCTTTGGGGCTTCTTGGATGGAGCAGGCCAAGGTTAGCCCCCTCCTGTGTTATGCCCGGAGCCACCCTGCATGAGCTTTAAAGCAATTTGAGATGGCTTCTATTTGTGCTGGTCTTGGAGATTCCCAGGTAAAGCCAAGCTATGAATCTAGGCTGACTGCTGCTAGTTGTAGTCCTGAGGCTACTTAACAAAAGGTATGAGCTTGTGGGCTTACTGAGGCCAGCTGTTGCTTGTTTGATAGGATTTAGGAAGTTATGAAGCATGAGCCACGACCAGTCATTTTTATGGAAAAGTCATGCTTAACAGTTGGGTGGGCCCATAAGTTAGGTGGGAAGGAGTCTCAGGGGATCTTCAGGGTAGGGCAAGCAGTGTTAGTAAAGTTGATGGAATCTGAGATATGACTCCTGCCTATGGGTTCTGTGGCTCTGTGGTGGGAAGTCTCAGAAAAGGAACAATGGCCTCTGCCTGCCTTTCTGTCTGGAAGAAGGCTCCAGAAGTTTCTTCCACTGACTCATTCGCTGCTGGTTTTTGCAGACTGAAGTTATGGGGACTTATCTTCCTGGCACTGGAACCCTGGGCTGGGGCTTGTGTGGGACTGGGACTCTTTGCTCATGAGTTATCCCTTCTGAATTTTCATCCACCACAAGTGGATGTGGGACCAGCTGGTTCTGTGTTCCATGTCTCTGCCCTTCCCACCTGTCTGGATAGATGTGATTTCTTTAATTGTGTAGTTGTCAGACTTTCAGTCAACTTGATTTTTGACAGTTCTTAGTGATGGTTGTTCTATATTGTAGTTGTAATTTTGATGTGGTTTTGTGAGGAAGCAAGCTGTATTTACCTATGCCACCATCATGAGCAGAAGTTCTGTTCCCTTTTATTTCTTTTTCTTGTCTTACACATTGGCTAGGAATTCCAGTATAATATTGAAAAGGAGTGGTGAGAGAGATCATCCTTTCTTCAAATCTGATCTTAGGGAGAAAGTTTCAAATTTCTGGCTGTTAAGTATGATATTGACCATAAGCTTTTTGGTAAATATTCTTAACCAAGTTGAGGAACTTCTCTTCTACAGCTAATTTCTGGTCATTTTTATCATCAATGAGTATTAGATTTTTGTCAAATGATTTTTCTGCAACTATTGATATGATCATGTGATATTTATGATCATGTGATATTTCTTCATTAGCCTGTTGATGTAATAGATTATCTGGGATAAATCCAATGTGAGCATGCTGTGTAATTCTTTACATATATTTATATTTATATTTTTATATTTGACTTGCTAATTTTTAGGACTTTTTTCATCTATGTTCATGAAAGATATTGGTCTGTAGTTAGTTTATTTTTTTTCTTGTAATGTATTTATTTAGTTTAGTATTTGAGGCTCTAGGCCTCATAATATAAATTAGGATGTATTCTCTCTGCTTTTATTTTCTGGAAGAGATTGCACAGAACTGATATAATATCTTCCTTAAGTAGTTATAAGAATTTACCAGTGAATCTACATGGGCTTGGTGCTTTCTGTTTAAAGTTATTAATTATCGGTTTAACTTATTTAAAAGATATAGGTCTATTCAGATTGTCCGTTTTTCCTTTTCTGTGAATTTTTGCAGATTGTGTCTCGCAAAGAATTTATTTGTATCATGTACATTTCCAAGTTTGCGGGCATAGAATTGTTCATAGTGTTTGTTAACCTTTTAATGTCTAATGATCTATACTGATGTCTCTCTTATATTTCTGATATTCATAATTTTTGTCCTCTCTTTTTTTTCTTAGTTTGGCTGAAGGCTTATCATTTTTATTGATCTTTTAAAAGAAACAGCTTTTGTTTTTGCCAACTTCTTTTTATTTCCTGTTTTTAACATTATTCATTACTGCTCTAATTTCTATTTCTTTTTTCTATTTACATTGGATTTGATTTGCTCTTTTATTTTTTTCTAGTTTCCCAACGTGGAAACCTAGATTATTGATTTGAGATCTTTCTTCTTTTTCAATATTTGAATTTATGGTATTAAGTTCTCTCTAAACACTGCTTTCACTGCATTCTACAAATATTGATGAGTTGTACTTTCATATTCATTTAGTTTAAAACAATTTTCAATTTTTCTTGTTATTTCTTTTTTGACCCACGTGCTACTTAGAAGTATGTTGTTTATTCCTCAAGTATTTGGGGTTTTCTAGCTATTTTTCTGTTATTTATTTCTAGTTTAACTCCATTGTTGTATGACAGCAGGCAGTGTATGATTTCTTTCCTTTTAAATTTGAAAAGTTGTATTTTATGGCCAAGAATATGGTCTATCTTGGTGAAGGTTCCATGTGAGCAAGATTAACAATATGTGTTTTGCTGTTTTTTTTTGATGAAATAGTCAATAGATGCCAATAATATTCAGGTGATTGATGGTGCTATAAATTTAACTATATCCTGAAAGAATTTCTGCCTCTGGATCTGTCCTTCTCTGAGAGAGGTATGTTAAAGTCTTCAACAATAATAATAGATTTATCTATTTCTTCTTGCAGTTCTGTCTCATATATTTGATGCTTTGTCATAAAGCACATACACATTAAGGATTTTTATGTCTCCTTGAGAATTGATCCTTTTATCATTGTATAATGTTCTTTTTTATCCTTGATGACTTTACTTACTCTAAGTTCTGTTCTGTCTGATATTAATATAGCTAATCATGCTTTCTTTTGATTAGTGTTACAAAAGTGTTATGTATTGACTCTTTGTGTCCCCCCAAAATTATATGTTGAAGCACTAACTGCTAGTGTGGTGGTATTTGGGAATGAAGCTTTGGGGAGGTAATTAGGGTTAGATGAGGTCATGGGGTAAAACCCTCATAATGGGATTAGTGCCTTTATAAGAAGAGACACCAGAGAGCTTGCATTCTCTCTTCCTTCATGCATGCATAAAGAAGGGGACATGTGATCACACAGTGAGATGGCAGTCACCTACAGGTCAAGAGAAGAGGCCTCAAATTGAAATCTACTCTGTCAATACCTTAATCATGGACTCTAGAACTGTTAGAAATTTGTTTTGTCTTTTTAAGTTACCCAGTTTGTAGTATTTTGTTATGGCAGTCCAAGCAGACTAATACACACTGTATTTCATTTTCCATCACTTTACTTTTAATCTATATGTATCTATGTTTAAAGTGGGTCACTTATAGACAGTATACAGCTTTGTCTTGTGATTTTATACACTCTGACAACTTTGGTCTTTTAATTGGTTTATTTAGACCATTGACATTTAAAGTGATTATTGAAATATTTGGATTGATATCTACCCATATTTTACTGTTTTCTAGGCATTGCCTTTTTCTTTGTTCCTGGTTTTGTCTTCTACTTTTTTACCTTTCTGGAGGGTTTTAATCCAGCATACCTTATTATTATATATTTTTTAAACTTTTTTAATGGTTGCCCTAGTGTTTGCAATATACATGTACAACCAAACCAAGTCTACTTTCAAACAACACTATACCATTTCACACATAGTACAAGTGCCTTACAATAATAAAATAAATCTAAACCCTCTTATCTTTTGTATCATTGTCATTCATTTCTCTTATACACATGCATAAATATTAGATACATCATTACTATAATTATTTTTTAAAAACCTGATATCTGCTAAATCAACTAAGACTAAGGAAAAAACCTATTTTATTTTTACTTTTTTCTTCTCTGATGCTTATCCTTTCTTTCTGTCTGTCATTCTTTTTCTCTCTGAAGAACTTTTTAAAACATATCTTTCAAGGCAGGTCTACTGGAAACAGATTCCTTCAGTTTATACTTGCCTGATGAAGTCTTTATGTCTCCTTTACTTTTGAGGGATATTTTTCAGGGTACAGCATTCCAGGTTGGCATTTTTCTTTTAGCCTCTTCAATATTTCACTCCATTCTCTTCTTGCTTGCAATGTTGCTGAAGAAAAATGCATATAATTCTTATCTTTGCTCCTCTACAGGTAAGATGTTTTCTTCCCCTGGCTTCTTTCAAGATAACTTTTACCTTGTGATTTTTTTCAAAGTCTGAATATGATATGCTTACATGTAGTGTTGATTTGTTTTTGTTTCATTTGTTTTGGCATTTGTCTTACTTGATGGTCTTTGAGCTTCTTGCATCTGTGGTTTGGTGTCTGATATTAATTTGGAGAAATTTACAGTCATTATTCCTTGATACTTTGCTTCTGTTTCTTTCTTTCTCTCTTTTCCTTCTGCTATTCCCATTATACATGTTTCATCTTTGTGCTGTCCCACACTTTGATTTTCTGTTCTGTGTTTTCAGTCTTTTTCCCTTTTTCATTTTGTAAGTTCTATTGATATATCCTCAAGTTCAGATATTTTTCTTAAGTTGTGTCAAGTCTACTAATGAGCTCATCAAAGGCGTTCTCCATTCTGTTACAGTCTTTTTGATCTATGCCATTCTTCTTTGGTTCTTTCTTAGAGTTTTTCTCTCTCTGCTTACTATTCTCATGTGTTTATGCATAGGTTTACCTTATGCATGAGAACCTTTAGCATATTAATTATAGTTGTATTAAGTTCCCAATCTGATAATTCCAAATTTTTTACCATATCTGAGTCTAGTTCTGGTTTTTGCTGTCTCTTTACACTGTGTATTTTGCTTTTTAGTGTGCCTTGTAATTTTCTTTTAATAGTCAGACATGAGGTACTAAGTGAAAGGAAGTGAGGTAGATAGACCTTTAGTAGTGCAGTGATAAGAAAAGGGGGTCACAAGAAGCATTCTACAGTCTTTTGATTAGGGCTCAGTCTTTTAGTAAGTCTGTGTCTCTGGAGTGTGACCTTCACAAGTGCTTTTCAGATCTCCCCCCTCCTAGCTGGGAAGGATGGCTAGAGAGGGCTGGAGTTGGGTTTTCTTTTTTTCCTGTGTGGGAGGCTAGAGGGGGTTGGAATTATTTCCTCCTCCCATATAGATGACTAGAGTAGGAGGTTAGGTATTTCTCTCTCCCAAGTCAGTAAGCTCTGATAAAACCCCAATACTTTGGTATCTGTTAACATAGTTTCCCTAGATGGCAGAACTTGATAAGAACAGAATGCTCTGGGATATTTCTTCTGGTTCCTTTCCTCCCCCACCAGAAACACAGGAATATTTTTCTAGTATTGACTATGAGAACTTGGTCAAGCTTGTGGAAGTAAAACTTACAAAAGTGTTGGGACCTCTTTCAGGATGGGCCCCCTGCAGTGCTCCTCAGACTCACCTACTCTAAGCCACTGCAAATTCCTCAATTGCAGTTGAGGTTCCCCTATCCTGGCAATGGTTCCCAAGGAGGTTTCTGTTAAAGGGTAATTAGTGCATCTCTGTATTCACTTGTC
This sequence comes from Trachops cirrhosus, assembly GCA_028533065.1. Taxonomy (NCBI): domain Eukaryota; kingdom Metazoa; phylum Chordata; class Mammalia; order Chiroptera; family Phyllostomidae; genus Trachops; species Trachops cirrhosus. The sequence goes on along the minus strand of CM052541.1, from coordinate 53,441,139 downwards.
TTCAGCTTTGAGAGATGGTGGTGTCCCCTATAACCTCACTTCTTTTGAAACATCTAGAAAGAGTTGCTAATTTTTCAGTTTTTTAGCTTTTTCCTTGTTGTTAGTTTGGAGTAAAAACTTCTAAACTCCTTACATGCTAGAGCCAAAACAGAAGTCACACATAGTTTCTAAATAAATTTCTAGAACTAGTTCAATTATTTTTCATAAAAATGGATATTAGAAAAAATATGTGCTATTGAGTTTTCTTCTATTTTTATTTCACCTAAAGTCTTAATATATATGCTAGGGAACTTGCAGAGATAATTTAGATTGGTATTTATGGTTCTATAATGCTAGTTGCAGGTGTAAAACAAGTCTTATCATCATGACACCATATTTATTTACTATCAGTCAGGCTTTTGAGTTGCAAACAGAAAGTTTCTCTAGTTAACTTAAACACAAAAGATATCTATTGTAAGGGAGCAAGTTAGGACACTAATAAACAGAAGGCTAGAACACAAAGCCTGTTAAGGATCTATGGGAGAAGAAATACAGCCAAAATTCTCCATTTCTGTTTACGATGTCACCTAAATGCACCTAAGAACACCAGAGAGATCGTACTGTTAAATCTGCACTCCATCAGTTTTGCTATAAAAATAACCTCAGCTGAACATATGATCTTTGTCTCATGCCTTCAGAATTCAAACCCTGGGGTAGATGCATCTGACCAGATACACATAGATCACCTACCCTCCTCTCTAGGAGTGCAGAAGGTGAATTCTTTGTTAATACTTTCCCCACAAACACCACTGGCTTCCCACATAGCTTATGATCTTCTACTTCCCCAATTAGAAAGCTGTTCAGAAGCTGAGCAGCACAATAAAAACAACAAAGCCTTCTGCACCACTTTGCTCAGACATGGATGGCTATTGATCTTTTCCCCCCTCTTTTTATTTGGCCATGAGAAAATAATGGCTCTGGTAGTCTAAATAGATCAGGTGCTGAAATGTAGATAGACCCCTCTCTTGGATTAGGACTTAACATAAATAGAAGGCATTTAATCAATGTTTGTTGACTTGAATTCTAGATGAAGAGAGATAGTATTGCAAATAATGAAAATTATTAGATACTATGGATGTCATTTACACTTGCCATTGGAAGGTATTGTGTGATTTTTACAGCAAATGTACTATAGATTTGGGCAAAACTTTAAAGTTGCTTATCATAAGCTTTTTAGAAATTATCTGAACCTGTTCAGTCAGAAAATTGGGCTGTAAATCCCATGATACTAAATATTTCTTATAAGATATCAAAAATGAATAGGTTTAAATTGGGTTGGAAATTCCGCAAGAACAGCATTTTTTACAGTAGTGCCGTATTTCTGACTGACACCTGTCCTAATCCCAGGCCATGCATGCATAGCTTCATGAAATGTGCAACACTGAATGAGTTACCAAACTTTCTGAATTTTGAAAAAAGACAAAACCAAGAAAACTTTATTTGAGAAGGCTAAAGTTTAGAGATTCCTTTATTCAAGGCCAACTGTTCAACCATTATCATAGTGTAACCACCTACTTTGAAACCTCAAATAAATTAATACATGTAATCTGTTCACGTCAATTTTCACATGTGCTTTTTGTTTCTGGGCCAGTATGCCATATCACACTTACATCTCTGTCTTGTTTTGCTATTGGCTACATACCGCATTCCAGCAGTCTCAAAATTGCCAAGCACCATGGGAAAAGTAATATTAACATAAAAGAAAAGCACAGGAGTTGGTATCTGTTCTCTTGATGTTTACCTTCAACTATTCTTCAGATTATTTTGATTGCACACCCTGCCCTACCATAAGGGCAGCTCCATGACGTTTAGCTAAAGTGTCATTTGAAGAACAATTAGCTGAAAGCTAGTTTAGGCTGTAAATTAACATGTCCATGCATTAGCAAGGTCTTTCTTGCATTTATCATTTTTAACTGGGATTAAAATGGAAACAATTTCCAAGAGAGTTGGAATTAAAACTCCTATTATTAATTAAATGTATTTAATTATAAAATAATGATTGCTTCTAGTAAAAGGAAAATAAGAAAATATTAGAACATTAACAGAGAGCCCAGAAATAAACCCAAATCTCTATGGTCAATTAATATTTGACAAAGGGGGCAACAACATAAAATGGAGTAAAAATAGCCTCTTCAACAAATGGTGTTGGGAGAACTGGACAGC
>CM052541.1:53395040-53438437 GCA_028533065.1 Trachops cirrhosus | reverse complement strand
GCAATTCCACTGCTGGGACTATATCCTAAGAACCCTGAAACACCAATCCAAAAGAACCTATGCACCCCAATGTTCATAGTAGCACAATTTACAATAGCTAAGTGCTGGAAACAACCTAGGTGCCCATCAGTAAATGAATGGATCAAAAAACTGTGGTACATTTACACAATGGAATACTATGCAGCAGAAAGAAAGAAGGAGCTCCTACCCTTTGCAACAGCATGGATGGAGCTGGAAAGCATTATGCTAAGCAAAATAAGCCAGGCAATGAAAGACAAATACCATATGACATCACCTTTAACAGGAACCTAAACAACAAAACAAAGAAACAAGCAAAATATATCCAAAGACACTTAAATAGAGGACAGGTTGACAGTGACCAGAGGGGAGAAGGGAGGGAATTTTCCGGGAATTTCAGGGGAGAAGGGAAGGATTTACAGGACAAATATAGAGGACACATGGACAAAACTAGGGGGGTTGGAAATAGGAGGGAGGAGGGGAGGGATGGGTGGGTGGGCTGGTATGGGAGTAAAGGATAGAAACTGTACTGAATAATGACTAAAATAAAAAAAAAGAAATAGCTTCTAAAAAAAGAAAATATTAGAACATTAGAAGAATCTTAGTTGGGAATATTCCAACAAAAATAGAAAGTGGTGATTAATGAATTTAAGAAAAGCTACATTCCAAAAAGAAATGAAATTGCACACTATTTCTTTCATGTGAACTTGCTACTTACTTGTGATACAAGTAAGTAAAGTGAACGAGAAGTACCCAGGAATTTGTATTGAGTATCTATACTGTGCCAGGTGTATATGCTATATGATGATGAAAAATAACATGAGGATGAGAAATAAATAGTCCCAGTACTCAAGAGTTCACATTTTAGTATAGAATAAAACAAATAAATAAATTAAATATATTGTATTCAAGGGGATATTGTTATATTTTATAGAGGGTATGAAATATTTTTGAAAACTTAGACTATTCAGAATCCTATATTTTAATGTTTCCATAGATTTAACCAAATGAGTACCATTTTATTTGATTTAACAAAAAAATAATTTTTCAAACTCTACAAGCCTGGGCTTTGTGTCATGTGTATGTTGTTTTTTTTAACCTAAAAACCAAATTAGAAATTTTATACTGCTTACATTTATAAATCTGTTGAGCAATGACTAGATTGTATTTTTATATCAGTAATGAACAACAGTTTTTCTGGGAATAGACAGCTGACTAAGATGAAATCCAGTCCTTGCCTGGGAGACTCTATCAATAAAGAGAAAATGAAAGACACTAGGAAAAGTTGTATGACTCACATTTTGGGAAAGTAGCTGTTGTTAGTTTCAATTTTCTTCAATTAGGATGGATGTTAGTAAGGATGTTAACCCTGTCATTCTGGCTTAAGTCCAACTTGGGTAATTACATTCTGTTTACTTAAATTCTTTTTGGGTCCAATGAGATCCTTCATTCTCACTTCACAGTGTTTTGTAATGTTGCTGCATACAGCTAAATAGAGGCCACATTTAACCCTTGAAATGGCAGCAGCTTGGTGGTGAAAACTTGATCTTTTTGAATAATACCAGTATAAATTCACTTTTGGGGTAAAAGTTTTAGGACATGCAATGTAATAAAACCAAAGAAGTCATATGGCATTCTTAACTAAAGATACTACCCTCCTCCCCCCCAAAAAAAAATCCAGTAAAATGAATTGTCTTTGACAGAGTCTCTGCAGTAATGGGAGGATTTTTTTTAGCTTGTTCTGGCTATAAATGTAAGATCATTATCAGTATATCTTTAAAATACCAATAAGCAAAATATAAAGAGATTTAATGTCACCTTTAAAATCACCCCAAAAGTTCAGTCTCAATTATCTACAATCAATGTCATTCTCCTTGGCTAGAAATTGGTACCAGAGAATAAATTCTGAGAAAAGGAAAATTTAAAAGTACAATTGATGCTGACAGTTTATCAATGGGAGTGCATTTCTAAGTCATGCTCATTTCTGCACCCAACCTCTGTTTATTTCTCTGCTCTATCTGCTTTGCACTTTTGCCACATTTTTATAGGGATATTAGACAGTGCTCAAAAATAACCTTTACTACAAATACTTCAAACTTTTTCTGTGAGATTTCATTTGGAGATATGCATTGGGCTCCATGCACCTTTAGATGGCAAAAATTTTTACAAACATTTAATTTTTTCTTAGCAGCTCTTTTATTTTTAAAAAATTTTTAGATGTTTCTACTGTACTTCAGTCCATTACCATTTATTCCCTTTATACCCTCTTCCACCATCTCCCAGCCCCACCTCCACCCCAATAGCCACACTGCTGTCCCTGTCCATGAGTTCTTTTTTCTTTTTTGCTCTATCCCTCCACCCTCTACCACCCACCCAGAGCTGTCAGCCTACTCTCTATTTATAGGTCTTTCTCTATTTTGTTCATTGGTTCTGTTTGTTTATTAGATTCCACATATGAATGAAATCATATGGTATTGTCTTATTTCTCTTAGCATATTTACCAGGTCAATCCATGCTGTTGCAAAGGGTAAAAAATTTGTTTACAGCTGAGTAGTATTCCATTGTATAAATTGTACCATAGTTGTTTTATGCACTCATCTACTGATGCACTCTTGGACTACTATTACTAAAGTTCCCATGGAAATCTTCTTTCTGTAATACCTATAAAAAAAGTCACTGAAGGTTTAGCTTCCTTAAAGGCTCAACTTTTAACATTACAATATATGTACATTATACCTATGTATTATAGCTATTATACAACCACCAATATAAAATGCATACTGTTTTTAACAAACACAAATTTGATAAATTAATAAGAAAAAACCCAAAACACTAACAGATAATTGTACAAAGAGATTTATAAAAGCAAAGTCACTGGTGATTCATAAAGGTGAAAAAAGCACAAGGAATTTATAAAGGCAAAAAAAAGTCAACACAATATTGATAAAGATATAATTAAATAGACACTACCACAATACTGGTACAAACAGAGTACATTCCAAGTTTAATAAATATTTGTACAATTCATTTGGATAGCAATTTTGTAATGTTTACTGAAATTCCTATTCCCAGTTATCCCATACCTGGGAACCCATTTTAGGAAACACTTCTTTAAACAGATAATACTTTTAGACAAAGATGTGTATGGTAGCAAAACATAAAATTGCAATCAATCAATAGGTAAAAGGATCACTAAATGCACTGAGAGGGCTTATATTTCTTGGGGAGAGATAAATAATAATAAAATGTGACATAAATATTATACAGTATGATAAATGGATACAATTGATAAAGAAGGGGGAAAATAGGAAGTTGGCTAGGGTAGGAAGGGATGGAAGTACTAAGGAAGGGCAAGCTATAGCATTAAGTACGGTAAAGTAGGCCTCATTCAAAAGGAGATACTTAAGCCAAGCTTAAAGAATGTAAGAAAATTACCTCACATATACACATGGAAAAAAATTCCAGGCTAAAAAAAAAGCTGTAACAAAGGCCCTAAGGTAACAACTTGCTTGTCATGTTTAAGGAATGACACAAAGGTCAGTGTGATCCAAGCAGAGTGAGCAAAGGGGAGAGGAGTAGTACAGGAGGTTAGGGAGGCAAACAGTAGCCAGAGCAGGGGCCTCGTGACCCACTGTAATGACTTAGATACATTCACATAGAATGAAATGGCGAGCCACAGACATGAGGTATGTGCAGAGGAATGGTATGCTATGACATATTTTAACAGTATCGATATAGCTGGTGTATTGAGAATAAACTATGGGGACCAGAATAAAAGAAGACGGGCCTGTTAAAGAAGATATTATGGTTATATGGATAGAAAATAATGATGGCTTTGACAAGCGTGTTACCAGAGAAAGTGATAAGAAGTTAGTATGTTCAGAAAATACTTTGAAGAAAGAGTCAACAAGACTTCCTAATACATTGGTTATGCAGGGTGAAGAAAAGAGAATAGTCATTGATGATTCTAAAGGTTTTGGCCTGAGCAACTGGAAGGACAGAATTGAGGTCAACCAAGCTTGAGAAGGCAGAAGGAACAGGTTTGAGGATGAGAGAGATCAGAAACATCATGTTAAGCATGTTGAGTTGAGATGTCTATTAGGCATGGACAGAGAGACGCTGGATATGTGAGCCTGGACTCCAGGGCAGAGGTAGATTGAATATACAGATTTGAGAGTCAAAAATGGGGAGTCGTAAGCTTATCATTAATATATAAAATGATGTCTAAATGAGATAATCAGGAAACTAAATATATATGGAGAGGAGAGGGATACAAGGACAGAGCTCTGGGGTTCTCCAACATTAAGAGTTTGGGTAGAAGAGGATGAATCAGAAACAAGCAATCAATGAGATAAGGAAAACATGTACGGCAACCCTGAATTTGAAAGAGAAAACTACATAAAAAAAGCAGTGGTGATCCATTGTATTACGTGATGTTGATAATCAAGATGAAGACCAACAATTGATCACAGCATTTAGGAACATGGAGATCAGTGGTAACAGAAATGAAAACATGTTTTGAGTGGTGGGAATAAAATCTTATTTGGACTAGATTTAATATAATACAGAAAGAGCCATATCTATCAAAGAGGATCACTTCACGAAATTAAAGAAAATGTTTTTTGTATTGTCTGTGACTACCTCTGACAGTTGCTTTCTTCCATTTCATTTATTCCCACTTCAATTATATTAAAAATGTATGCCTAAATTGCATAATGGCTGTAAATACAAATTCAGGTGCCTCTAGCATACAAGTGTATAAGAAAATCTGTCTAAATTTCATGCCCTACAGTTAGTATTTAGATTTACTGCAATGGTATTTATATGATCTTAATCAATATTATTATTAGAAGGAAAACAAATATAAAATTTGCCTTGCCCATTCATAAAGCATTAAGCTTTAAAATTCTATTTGAAATGTGTTGAAATACTATTTCAGCTATGAGGCTGAGCTATGGCATTAGCTTTGGTATTAGGACTCACTTCTTAGTTTTAATGCCCATGGAAGAAATTGTGTAGCTGGAGAAGTTTAACCCTGTTCTTCAGAAACTTACTTGGGTATTCGTTAATCATCAGACCACCAGAGATAGGATATGAGATGGGGATGGGAGGCTGTTCCTTTCCATTTCTCAAAGGTTAACTCTGTTAAGGAGATTGCTCTCACTTCAAAGTTATCCCATTTAACATCCTACTCAATACTTTGAATCTCCTCTAACACTTTGTCAAAGAGAGCCAAAGGAGGACATAGATTTTAAAGCAGGAGAGGTATAGTTGGAGGTGGACAAGGCAAAGCAGACAAAAAATGAAAGAGAAAATAAAGAGAACAAATTAAGCATACTAAAAATTTTAAATATTCACTTATTCAGCAAAATTTCTAATTAATTATGTGATTAATACCCTTGAAATCACCTCATATGCCATCTCTGGAACTCCAGCTCTCCTTATAACCCTCAGCTTGCCTCCCTAAGCTTCTCTGAAGAATTCCACAAGCATGATATTATCTTTATTTACTCATGTTCAACCTTATTATAGAAGTCATTTGAGGGTCCCTAAATAAACACCAAAACACCAAAGTAGAAAACAAAAACAAGATGCAAAGCAAACAAATAAAGAGTTAAAGGTATCAAGGCAAAAGGGAAATATTCAAATTGTACACATATGTATTTAAATATTCATGCAAGAATATGTTCATTGATTTTAGAGAAAAAGGAAAGGAGAGAAAGGGAGAGAGAGAGAGACAAATGAGAAAGAAAGAGAGAACCATCGATGTGAGAGACAAACATGGATTGAATCCCTCCCATATACACCTTAACTGGGGATTAAACAAGAAACTTAGGTATGCGCCCTGGCCAGCAATCAAACCCCCAATATTTTGGTGTACAGGACTACGCACTAACCAACTGAGCCACTCGGCCAGGGACAGATTGTGAATATTCTAATGACAAATGTTTCATTTGCCACAAATTGTATTAAACATTATAAATTATCTCTTTTAATGCTCACAGGAACTTATGAGGAAGATATTTTTAGTTCCTTATTATCATATGAGGAATTGAAGACTTGGGAGTCTTTAAGTTATTTGCCTAAGGTCACAGGGCTAGTAAATACCAAGAGCTGTCTGTCATTCAGTCTCAGACTAGTGGTCTCCTAGGTTGATTCTCTTAACCACCTAGAGGTTAGGTTAAATAAAATCTACATGATAAAGCATTGTACAATTAAAAGAAGTGAGCTTATGTTTGGATGAAGATTCTCAGTGGCCAAAAGAAAGATGGAAACAAAACTGTTACAAGATGCATGTACAAATAAACAAAATGTTTCCTTAGGAAAAGCAAAGTCTCCTCTTTTCCCACTCCATCCAACATATGTATCTTCATACATTCATGAAAAGGGTATGTACACTATAGTGGATTCTGTTCTTAACAACATCCAGTAATAAATACAATATTAACTTTTGCACAACTTTTATTTATTAATTCTCTTGATGCAAGCCAATGCAAAAATTCAAAATAGAATTCCTTAATACAATTTCAGTTTAAGCAGGAAGTAGGGAGGAAATGCAAGTAGGGAGGTATAGCTCTCTGATTGTCTAGCAAGGTAACAGTTAGGGTACATATGATATCTAGTGGAGTGGTTTTCAATTGGTTACATACTTCATCATCTGCTTGTCCCCCAACATACAGAAGTAGCTCAGGAGGGGAGCATGAATTATGAAACATATTCAAAATTTACATAGTTTAATATTCATGAAATTAATGTAATATTCTTACTGTTACAATACCTATTGATGGTAAAGCAACAATTTTTGGTTGGTGGGAATATGCAGAAAATAGTTATACTCAATAGGCAAGCTGTTGAGACTCTAAGAAACCATGAGAATTTTATGTTTATTAAATGGGATCATGGGTTTTAGAAAGATTGTGAAACACTGATTTAAATGAATAAATAGATGACAGACTCCTTGTGTAGTAATCATTGCAGCAAATTTGAGACTATATTCTGGAAAGAAGTCAAAGTGCTGAAATTTTGTGTTTCTGATTACGGGAAGATAGACTATATGCTTTAATAATTAAATAAGCCAAAAACAAAGTTTTCCTCCTTTCTTGAAAATTAAGAATTCTAATCGGGACTTGAATCTTAACAGATGGTCACACATTCATATAAAATTGGGCCACAGGAATGTCTATAAACAATAAAACTTGTGTTTTGTAAATAGCCCTGGGTCTATTCTATAGACAAGTTACAATTTTTACTCTTACATATGTCACCTTTTATTTTATTTTTTTAAGATTTCACTTATTTACTTTGAGAGAGAGGGAAGGGAAGGAGAAAGAGAAAGAGAAAAACATCAATGTGTGGTTGCCTCTCAGGGGCCCCATATCAGGGACCTGGCCCACAACCCAGGTATGTGCCCTGACTGGGAATCGAACTGGTGAGCCTTTGGTGCTCAGGCCGGCACTTGACCTGTTTCGCCACACCAGCCAGGTCTCATCTTTTAGAATGAACATTCTGAAGAGAAAAGTCTTGTTTAGAGAGTTGTAAGGTAGCCTTGTCACTTAAAAATACATACTTTTCCCTAATCTTTCCTAAAATAGAAATAATTCCAAACCTTATTATCTCCACTGTCTTTGGCAGAAAATTTAGTTTCACATTCTGCACAGTATATGGAAAGAAATGTGGCCAACTTGAACAAGCTATAACTGAAAAAATTTTTTCATGTTTTCTCACAGGCATGAACAACTTAAAGAGAAAGTTTAATCATAACATTAGCTTAGTTAGAATAACATTAACTTAGTTACTGAGATCTAGGCCAAAGATCTGTTTTTTGTTTCTGATTGTGGTAAATAGATAATTGCCATGAACCAATAAATACTTGGAAAGAATCAAACAGAAGAGTGCTTGTAAGTTAAATATTTCAGGTCTAACTCTCTTTTCACAAGCCGTGTATTTCCTGCCCAGAATCAGAAGGCACATTTTCCCCCTATACATTCCATTGTTGCTTTCTCAATTATTTTTTTTCCAGTGAAAATTACATTTAGAAAACCACTAGGTTAAGTGAATGGTTAGGTGGATAACACTGAAGATAATCTCTCTCTTCTTTTCTTTTTTTTTTTAAAGATTTTATTTATTTATTTTTGAGAGAGAGGGAAAGAGAAGGAGAAAGAGAGGGAGAGAAGCATCAATGTATGGCTGCCTCTCATGTGCCCCCTACTGGGGACCTGGCCTGCAACCCAGGCATGTGCCCCAACTGGGATTCAAACAGGTGACCCTTTGGTTCACAAGCCCACATTCAATCCACTGAGCTACACCAGCCAGGATGCAGATGGTCTCTTGAATCCCGAACTTCTTGGTGACTCCTTCAGCCATCAGCAGTTACTCCTGCCACCCGCATGTGTCAACAGCTTCCCATACTTTCACAGCTTCCCCAAACAGTGGCAGCCTTTACAGAGCCCTGAATAGCTCCAGAATCCTTCACTATGTAAAACAGACCTTAGCCTCCCCAATACGGAGAAATTCAGAAAGAATTCTCAAATTATACTCAATGAACAGTTTACTAAGCTTTTATGCTTTACCATGAACTCCAGAAACAACAAATAGTTTTTGAAGAAATAAAGTCACAGTACATTTCAAGTAACCACAATGTCGCACTTTGAGATATTCTCCTAGGCCAGTTGCTGTTGTTGTCTGAGGCAGACTAAACCGACAATTTTATTTCTACCTCCTGGCAATGATCAAACACGAACATCTAAACCAGAATTTTTCTTTTGTCTTGCTAATTGTAAATTAAGACCATGAAATACTCCTGAACAAATTATAGCTCAGCAATCTAAATTAAAGCTAAATTTGTAGTTACAACACACACACATTTCCTTGCTAAATGCAATAGCTTTTTGTGTAACATGAGTTTGAAATAAGCTTGTCACATAAGCTTGTGTAACACAAGCTTAATTCAAATATCAATATCAAAATGTGTTCTTCCTGTTCATTATCCTAATGCAGTGTTCTCAAGTTGTATCTAAGTTTCACATTATTGTATGATTTATAAACATACCTCAACACATATATTAATGCTTGCACACTTCCCAGTTTAGTTCAGAAGAAACTAAACTACAGGAGGCTTTATTACAGCATGGTTTGATATCGCTGAGATCAGAGGCAGGCTGCACAACAAAATGAGAAAACAATTTTCTCAGAGAGTTTTTGTATCAGTTGTGTTGGCCGACCACAATCTTTTCTCTCATTTCAGACTCCAGTTATTGGACCGTGCCCATGGGAAAAAAGAAAGACACATTATGTAGAACAAGGTGTTAATCAACCTCTGCAATGATCGTCAGCTTTTCAGTGCATTTTCATCGGTGGCCGGCCACCTCTGTTATCAATGTGCTAAAAAGGAAAGAATCTCATCAAATTCTGTTAGTGTAGAATTTAGAGGAAGGACAGAAATGCCAGATGACATGTTAATGAAACAATTGAAGACATGCAATAATTTAGGAACACACTGAATTAGAATTAGTAATAGACCTTTCATTTTATTCCATCACATGGAAGAGTCCAAGACAGGGAGAGTTGATTCTTCTCTTCCCACCGTGCAGCGGGTCTTCCACGAGTGTTCTGACTCATTGTTGGAAGTCCTGTTCAGGTGGCTTCTCTCCTCTGCAGCTGTTTTTGAGGGCCAATGCTCCGACAGCTATCCGCACAAAATTAATTTTTTCCTCCTTTATATTCAGACAATGCATTATACAAACCTAAATTCTATGTAGAGCACTTACTACAACTGTATTATATCCTGCTACCCATGCATAACAACAGGTTCCCATGTTTGTGAAGCTTCCCACTATTTTAGTGTGTCTGCATATATGCAGAACTTTCGTTTTTCCCTAATAGATATAAGAACAGTGCTAGGTCTTGTTATCTCAAAATCTTCACTGCCAAGCATCAGGCTTAGCATAAGGTGGGAATTCAGTAAATATTTGTATCAACCTTCTTCCCCGCTAGTACTACTCTCAAGAAAAATGCTTTGTCTGAACTGTGTTATATATTTAATATCCTCCAAATCTGTGATGCTTCTATAAAGTAAGCAGGAACAGGGCCCGAAATGTAAGGATTATGGGAAAAAAGAAAAACTAGTTTTTGTTCAAAATGTAATGGCTTGTTTTAAAAAATCCATGAAGACAATATTGGTGCTTTGTTGTTTGTCCTGCATTATGCGGGCTTTCTAAAGTCTGATCTGTTCATTTCATAAGGAATATAATTAAAAGCTTAACAATTTATAAAATGTTTGAGTGAGATCTGTCTTCCCCCAGGAAAATACATTTTGAACTGAATGTGTTTATATGTTTACATTCTATTTCTAAATCAATATTATTTATTGATTCCAACCCCATTATTACTAATATATTATATAACAATTATTGCAAGTAAGTATATGTGACTCTTCAAAGATTTAAATACTACTGATGAATTAGCAGATATAGAACATACACCAAGAAATGAAATTGGAGTTGCTTTTACATTAAAGTAGAGAAGACACACATGAAAACCACTCAGAATATTTTTGTGAAAGTTGTTCTGTATAGAAACTCTCCCCCTAGAGTCATTCCTAAATTTTTTTTAGTCATTGAAAAAAAAAAAAGAGTACAAGATCAAAGTTCTTCTAAACTACCAAAAATTATCTGTGGCATATATGTCCCTATTAGATCCTGCTAGATGACTAGATTAGATATGAACATAGTTCAAAGTGGTAAACCGAGTAGGAGAGGAAGTGCTTCTGCCATGTAGCATGAACTGGATCTGTGAAGTCTATATTCTGAAATTCTGAAACTCTTCAGACTGCAGATTACAAAGTGGTCCTCCAGGTGGAATTCTACTAATATGCAGACATACTAGAGTGGAATTCAAGACTAACATTACTTCTTGGCAGACCTCAAATATTGTAGTTTTACTATACTTTGTGAAGTTGTATTATATTCATGTTATATTTATATATTTACTATATATGTTACATAAATATGTAATATGTAATATGTACACAATAATAATTTTATTATTCAGCCACAGGGAGAGCCAAGTTATGTTTGTTCCAAACAAGTAAAAGCAAACAAATGCAAAGTTCTGGAGCTGAGGAAAACCTAGAGATCAGTGAGAATGGGATGAGCCGCATGAGATGAAGTCAGAAATGAGTTCACAGTGAAAAATATGGACTTTGTTCTCAAAGTGATGAATAGTCACTGAATGGGCTTAAATAAAGTATGTGAATTGAGTGTGACAAAATCAGATTTACACTTTTAAAAACTCACTCTGCCTGCTTTGTGGAAAACATTTTGTGGTGAGGGAAAATGGAAGCATAAAAACCATTTAGAAAGTTCTAATTGTCAAGAGATGTTGCAGTTTGGACTGAATGGTGGTCATGGAAGGAGGAGCCTGAGGTGTGCAAGATTTTCTAAGCGATCATAGATTTCTATGCTTCTGAAGCTGTTGAACTCTCAAACAACAGAATAGTGCCATTGAAAAACTGAGAACCTAAGTTTTCTTATAGATGGTACCACAGGCTTAGAAAGTCAAGAGAAGTCCAGTTACTGTCACACATGGTGCGATTCAAGACTCAATCATGAAAATTAAATAGAGATGCCATGAGGAAAAATGTGAGGGAATTTTGGTCTTCCAAGTCCATGAAATAAAATAAGTAAAACATTTTAGTTCTCAAGAAATATTGTGTGTGCATGTTTGTGATATTACCACAGAAGTATTCCCTCAATACCTTTTTTTCAGCCAAAATCATTCATACATTATTCGTGTGTCCTCTAAAATAGGACACTGTCACTGTCCTGCATTTACTTATTGCTTAAATACTTACACTTGCCTCTGAGGAAAACTGGAATCCTAATCACAATGATTCTGACCATTTAAAGTAATAGGCTAAGAATGTCAGTCAAAATTGTGACCTCATTACTGGAGACTGTGCTCCCAAGTTCAAGGGAAGTTAGGGCCATGTGGACTAATTTTAAATTTAACAAGCAGGATGACAAGACATCTTTCTAGAGGTTTGTATTGGCAGTAGGGAGTAAAGGGATGAAAGTTAACATTATTTAGCTTAATTTCAGAAGGCATATCATACTCACTTGCTCAAGGCTGATTATGTAGTCAAATATCCAGTGTCTTGGCTTCTCTCCCATCTAAATCCTAAAATTAAAACATTGCAATAGTCTTTAAAATCCTAGTCTGGACTTCACATTGATGTGTGATCACTCTTTTGTTTAAAATTAATGGAGCTCCTTCTGGTCACTTAAATAAATTAGAAATTTGTTTTAAAGACATACAGAGAAATAGTAAGAAGGCCCACCATATTGCCAGGCTTTAGGGATACATGAGTGTCTTCAGTCCAAATGTAGCTGTAGTTGGATGGCAGCTTTGGTAATTCCCAAAATGCACAAGTGTTCCTAAGAAGCAGGAGCTCTTGACTGCTACTTTAATGCTCTCTGAAAAATATGTTTTGTAGAAACCTCTTTCTTGTTTACATCTATACCTATCACCAATTAATTAGTTTCCTATATTTCTGACTAAGATTTCTGGAAAATAAAAAAAAATAATTGGGTCTGTTAATCACCATTTTACAGAACATGTAAAATGACATGTCATGGCTACATGGTCAATGACAGATCATAGCTACTAACCAGCTCATGGACTGACTACTTGGGGTTGGGAATCTACTCTAGCCTAGTTAACCACATGGGCAGGCCTGTAGGATCAGGTATAAAAGAAACAAAGTCATTTTTTGACCATTGCCACAATATAATACTCCTCACTACTTCTTGCTGTTAGAAGTAAGTGTGTATTTTCAGGATATGCCATTATTGGGTTGACTAAGGGCTAGAAAAAAAAAAGGAATTGTATGTTCAACATTTACAAATTTATAGTTTATAAACATTTATACAAGGTCTGTCCAGAAAAAGTCAAGCCAGTGTTAACACTATGAAAACCAACTGTACAACATCAATGTAACCTGGCAGCCAAGGAGAGTGGACTGGGATGTGCATGCGTGAACAATGATGACTTCACTGTACTGGTTGTGGGGGGAGGTGTTAGACACCATTGAGTAAACATGTGTACTATGTGGCCTTGGCATTCAAAATGAGTGAGTAGAGCAATTAATCTGTACCAAATTTTGCGTTAAGCTTGAACATCCCTCCATGGAAACTATTCAGATGATTCAGAAGTCTACAGCTATGGACAACTGGTAATTGGCAGCTTCATCATGACAATGCCCCCACACACATTACGTCTTGTGCAGAGGTTTTCAGCAAAACTTCAAATCACCCAGGTGACTCAGTCCCCCTACAGCCCAGATTTGGCACCCTGTAACTTCTGACTTTTCCTAAAACTAAAATCACCTTTGAAAAGGAAGAGATTTCAGAGCATCAGTGAGATTCAGGAAAATAGGGTGGGATAGGTGATGGCTATTGAGAGAATTGTGTGAGTTCCCAAGGTCCCTACTTTGAAAGGGACTAAGGCATCATTGTCCTACGTACAATATTTCTTGTATCTTGTATCTTCTTCAATAAACATCTCTATATTTCATATTACATGACTGGATACCTCTGGACAGACCTTGTATATTTTACTACTGATTGAAACTGTTCTAAGTGATTGAGTGAAAAAATATTTATAAAACATATCTATGTTTTTATTATTGTATTTTGTTGATTTTGTATAGCTTCATGACATTACAATGAGGATTAGCTTTACTGGTATATGTGTTACTCATGATTAGCCTTCCAAATGCAATTTAAAAAACATGAACATTTGGTAGACTGTGAAGCCTTCAAAACTTCACTTGTTTTAGCTGATATTGGATTTCTAAATACAAATAATGACTCACAGCTTAAAAATGCCATCACCCTGTGGTTAAATTGTGTAGCTCTGAGAATTAGAGTGGATACATCCAGTATGCTCTACCTGGAAATAATTGGGAACTTTCTAATAATATTTGCTAAAATTGTGTTTAGCAGTGCCTGCCTAAATATTTATGAGTGAAGATTATATTACAGAAAATTTTGACAATGATTATTTTGGGTCCACATAACTCTATTTTGTTCACTGGTGTTCAAGGGTAAAAACATAGTAAACTGTATCAGTATGATGGGGAATATACTTCTGCTCCAGCATGAGATCATCTCTTTTCAAGAGGAGCTCAGCTGTCTTATTAAAATTTTAGACAAATAATGATGATAATGCAAATGTATTTAAGAGCTCTCTAATTATTTGGCAAGAAGAGTTTTCCACATGGAAACAAGCCATTTGAAATTATGTTATGCCTTTAGTTAAACACAGTGTCATCGTCCCAAAGGGTTCTCAATACATATTACTTGTTGATAATGACTTATGAAGTCAACAACATTCAGTTTTAAACACTGGAGATTCTTATCTGGTGTCCATGAAATGCTGCCTGCATTATCAAAGAATTGAGCATTAGTTCTGTGGTTCTCCAATGCTTTATCCCTCTTCTTGACCTCAGTTTCTTTTTAACATTATTGGCCTTGTTAACATTTTTAATCTTGAGTTTCAGGGACAGTGAAAAATACTGAAAGAATATAGCCAAGAGGTAAGAAGGGTTACTGTGTTAATGAAGAAATGAACTTTTTGTGTATTGTGGTAGAAGGCAAACCTAAAGAAGGTGGGGGCAGGGAGGACTGAAGTGGATGTTAGAAGGAGGCAGATTGCAGATACAGAGAGAAAGGAACCTTACAATAACTCAAGATAATGAACAACAGACCAGATTGCTTCTTCAAGCACATTCTCCCTTCACTAGAATGTTTCATGAAAAGATGGATGGTTTTCTCTTGAGGATGGTGTAAAAAGAAATCTTACATTGGAAAAGAGTTTGTACTACTGGATAGTCCCTAATGCCCCTTCTATCAAAGAGACAATAATTCTATAAAACACTAGGCACAAACATGTACTTATTCCTGAAAACATGTTTTTTAAAAATATATATATTTTATTTATTTATTTTTAGAGAGGAGGAAAGGAAGGAGAGAGGGAGAGAAACATCAGTGTATGGTTGCCTCTACAGCACCCCTTACTGAGGGCCCAACCTGGCCTGCAACCCAGGCATGCCATGTGCCCTGACTGGGAATTGAACCGGTGACACTTTGGTTCATAGACCAGCACTCAATCAACTGAGACACACCAGCCAGGGCCAAAAACATGTTTTGATAAACATTTTTTTCTAAACTTACCTTGAATCTCAACCTAACATAAAATTAGCACAATTTTGGCGCTCTGTTTCTTTTATGAAGTCATACACTAAAAGTTCCCATATTTTTCAGATTATTTCTCAGTAACAGTTTTCATTCTCTAATTTTATCCATTTCCACAACCACATCAGAGTTCATTTTAAATAAATCCAAAACATTATTTATAAACTCATAGATTAATACTGTGGTAGACATTGGAGATATAGAACAGAGAAAACATGATTCAAGCTACAAATTAGAACTTGCCACACCTCACTACCGTTTTTTAAGTAATAACTCTTTCATTTAGCATCATGTCAGCTTTCTTGTTTTCTTTTCTTATAAATATCAGGTAGATTCTTCTTGAAGATGATTTCTGCTGGTGTTTCTTTCTTCAATCATACAGCTTCTTTAGCACCTAGTTATTCAGTCTAAGAATCGAGATACATGAGTGAGTTGTGAAATAAATTCAGCAGATAGCAACTAGGATTTAAAAAAAAAACCTACAACAGAATAGGAATATAAATTGAAATAAAATAGACAAGTAAAGAAAATAAAATCCTGGAGTCCAATGCATATACTAAGTATAAATATTTTTGTGAAACCTTTGTTTGAGGTGTGGATAATGGGTCAACACAACATAAATGGATTAAAAAATCATATCACAATGAAAAATATGCTTTTTACTGAGTGTTTCAAAAGGCTAACAATGGCAAACACACTTCTTGTGGGTTGTTGAAGACTTGGTATTTTCAAGTTCTTATCATTTGGGAATATAATAAAATGTAATAAAAACTTTAACCTTCATGATAATAAAATAGGAGCATAAGGCAGAATAATATACATCTGTAGAAGGTCCTCCAGCCAGGTTAGAGGGAAATTGTTTCTGTACCTGGAGTCAATTCTTTGATTTCGCTGGGTTGAAAAAAGAGAGACAAACAGATTCCCCGCTCAGAGTTCTCCACGAAGTAGCTCAGCTGGATGCACAGGGCTGGCTGTTGCTGTACATGAATATTTGGAAGTTTATTATCCATAATCATAAAGTGCACACACATTAGGTGGTTTTCTATGACTCCTCCAGTTATGAACTCAGCCCTTTTCTTCTTCCATTCATTGCCTGGTACAGTTTCAAACACAGTGAGTGTGCAATAAATGTTTTCTGGAGACAAAAATCATAGGACATTAAAAAGTTTTATAGTCATAATAATGGCCTTACTCAAAAGAAACTTAATATGTAAAAGGCTTCTACCTTAATATGTATATGTTTTCATGATTTTTCACATTAGAATGAGTAACACCAAGGTGCCATGACCTTTTCAAAAGTGAAATGATACTCAGAATGTTGTTTCCCTCACAAAATTTTTATAAGACAAAGTTGATACAAATTTACTAATCTCATGTAATTTTTTGTTTGCAGGGAAATCATCAAGCTCCAATTTCTGAATATTCCTATGGAGCTTCTAAAATGCGACTCATGGAGACCACTTATTAATATGTATGTACGCACTATACTTTCCCACTGTAGGGTCTGTGTGCTATTTTCATGGTACTAACACATTATTTGGCTTTCTTCAATATCTCCATCTGGTATAAGAATATTAAATATACAGGACAATTCAACTCAGCAGATTTATCATTTGTATCAGCCTCTAGGTAAACCAAATCTTTCTTAAGTAAAATAACTATATCTGCTGTATGAGCATAACATCAGCCACCTGAAATTGAGACAAAAGAAAACCTTTGTTTTTTGAGTCAGGAAAACCTAATTTCTAATCCTTTTCAGTTATCCTAGGTACTCAGCCTTTGAGATTTGGTTTTCTCATCTTGAAGTACAAATAAAATGTCTAATAAACACATCCTAAAGAATGTATGGGTATGTATGTATGTACATAGCACATAGGTACATACATATGAGGTCTGTCCAGAAAAAGTCCAGCCATTACTAATATAACAAGAACGGATTGCACAACGTCGATGTAATCTGGCAGCCAAGGAGAGTGGACTGGAATGCACATATGCAAACAATGATGACTTCACTGTACTAGTCAGTGGGGGTGGTAGACACCCCCCACTCAGCGGTAGACCGTTGAGTGAGCATGTGTACTGTGTGGCTGTTACACTCAAAATGGCTGAGCAAGTAGAGCAAAGAATCTGCATCACATTTTGCATTAAACTTGAACATTTCTTCTGTGCACTTTTCAGATGATTCAGATAATTCAGAAGGCTGTGCAGCTATGGGCAACTAGTGATTGGCAGCTTCATCACAACAGCGTGCCCCCTCATGCATCATATCTTGTGCAGAGGTTTTTGGTGAAACCTCAAATCAGCCAGGTGACTCAGCCCCTCTATAGCCCAGATTTGGCACCCTGTGACTTCTGGCTTTTCCCAAAACTAAAATCGTCTTTGAAAGGGAAGGAACTTCAGACCACTGATGAGATTCAGAAAAATACAACAGGGTAGCTGATGGTGATGGGAGAACTGTGTGAGTTCTCAAGGTGCCTGCTATGAAGAGGACTGAGGTGTCATTGTCCTATGTACAATGTTTTTGTATTTTCAATAAACGTCTTTATTTTTAATATTACATGGCTGGATACTTTCTGGACAGGCCTTGTATATATGTTAATACATGCTAGCAAAGAAAGATAAGATGCTTTGAAGAGGCAACGACAATACTTCTCTAAGATCTGACTAGGGAAAACTTGAGTTTTCCATTTGGTTAAAAACTTTGCTCATATTTAGCACAAAGGTTATGAGTGGGTGATAAAGACATCAAGAAAAAAATAACATACTATTAGTATTTTTCCAATCTGCTTAAGAGCATCTCTAAGATGAAAATCATCATCACATTAATGCAGGCATTGGGCAAATCACATGTGACATTAATATTCACCTAATTCAGTGTGTTAGTATTCAGAGCCTGGTCATATTATTTTTGTCACTCACTTTTCTTTCATGGTATCATAAAAAGTGTTTTCTGTTGTTTGCTCCTCTAAACAAAAATTCAGGCTTCCTCCAGGAATGTGAGTGAGCTTTCTTTGGAAAACATGTCACCCTAGTCATTCACATAGGTCCTCCGTGTCTGAGGAACTCCTTAAGAGTTGTACTTGGGGAATCAACTGTTATCAAAAATTCTGTATGGATTGTGTTCCAGAAACAGATGCCCATGCCTATTAGATTTGAAATGTGTCCTGGACTCTTTTAGGGCCAAGGATAAACTGATAGGGCCTGTGGAAAGCTAGCCTTGCTCCCAGTTCTGAGATTTGCATCTCTGGAGGTAGGTTATACATGGTTCCTATCTAATTTGGTGGCAGGGATAATGCTAAGTCCAATCTTAGACACAACAACCACCTGACAATGAACCTTTGGAAATTAGACTAAGGAAGGTCTTTTCCTCAGGTAGAAGGACCTGAAGATAATATCAGAGGTGTAATTAGCCATGTCCAAACCCTAAAATAAAATATAATTACTTATACAAAAAGCCACCAACTATATTTGTAAAATATATCTCATGGATTTTTGAGCAAGTTACATTTGGTCACTTGATATACTGACAGTAATAAGAGAAATAATTTAGGGTCAAGTCAAAATTGACAATTGTTGAAACTAAAACCCATTATTTTACTCATCTGTGCTGTAATTACTGGTTTATCTCCTTTTCTTGTACCACGTTATGAAGTTCTCCAGGGGAGATAAAATATCTTATTTCCTGATCTGTCACATATTAGAGATTCAAAAGAAGTTTTGAGAATATACTAATGCAACAAAGATAGCAATAAAAAGTGAAAATTGGTATATAGCTGCTACTCTTTAATGGTTCTATAAAAATTATTATAAGTAACTTTTAATTTATACACATTTCATTATACATATTTGTTAATATAAAGCATATTGCCAGTTTTATACTAAATTATTGGCTTATCAGTCCATATTACTGAATTTAACAAATGGCCAGGAAGCCTGTCTGACTCTAGAGATAACTCAAGTATTGCAGAATAAAAAGAACATTAGATTTAGACTCACAAATGCAAGATCTGATCCCAGTTTTACCACCAACACATTGAATTACAAAGGGAAGTGATTTCAGCTCTTTGAGACTCAGTTTTCACATCTGTAAAATAGAGAAAGTTATTATTTTCTTCTTTATGGTATAGAGTTGCTTCTAGAATCAAATAATATAATAATGGATGAGAAATCATGCTGAATGCACCAAATGATCACTATCTATATTTACCCTAGAATAGTAATCACAATTTTCACTCAAAAGTAAGCTATTTCCTTCCTAGGGGAAGTAATCATGCCATAGTATTTTTAGGAATGTGGAATCTACTGTCATTTACATTGGAAAATAGCTACATTTACAGTATTAACTAATTGAAATTACACACAAAACAGTATTAATGAAATTCTTCCATTTTTCTCCACCCCCCAGGGGAAGCAAAATATTAGAAACTTTCATTGTCCCTAGTTTCCACAGTGAATGTATTTCATGAACTGAAATAGTGCTTTTTATAAAGTTTTTAGGGGACAATGATAAACATAATTCCTCGATGAACTATTTGAGCTAGACAATGATCAACAATAACTAAAAAACCCAAGATTGAATAGCTGATTGGGAACTTTACAATGGACAGACAGATAATATCTAAATCTAATGAGCAATCTAAATATCCAAAATAGAGAGATAACAGAGAATGTGTGCTCCCTTGAGTACAACCATGAAATACTTTTCACCACTTTTACTGCTTCTTTGCAAATATTCAAACCTGAATTTCATCAGAATGAAACAAAAGATCATGTTTAACAATACTTCAGAGATGCAATCAACAAAATCTAGTATGTAGGAAATTGTAGTTTCTTTGATTAAGAAATTGCAATTAAAAAAGAGCAAGAGGAGACTAATGATTTGAAGTGCCCTAGAAACATAGAAACCAAATGCAATATTTGGAACTTGTTTGGATTCTGATTTGAATGAATCAAATGAAAAAAATTAATGTGACAAGGCACATTTTTTCACAGACTGGATATTTAATGGTACTGAGAATTATTTTCATTTTTTGAGGGGGTGGTATATTATTTTATATAAAGGAGTTCTTATGTCCCATGGATACAGATTGAAGTACTTGTGGATGAAGTGATGTGATATCTGAGGTTTGCTTCAAAATAATCCAATAGCAATGGCAAGAAAGTGAGTAGGACAGTTGAGAGAAGATTGGTTATGCATTCACAATTGTCTGGTAGTTCACACTGGAGGTTTGTTATAGGACTGCCTTTACTTATCTTCTCATGTATGTTTGAATTTTCCCACAATTCATTTTATAAAAACAGAATTAATACAAATTTAAGAAGAATCTCACCCTTTGCAATATCTAGAACTAGAATCACTAAAAGAAGCACAAAGGTACACATTTTACCTACCCTTAAGCATATAATGAGATAGAGCTATATATATGGCAAAATTCTCAAGTACGAGATGAGAAAAAAATACCTAAGTATAGAGGAACTCCAGACACTAGAAACCAGTTAGAATTACAGTGAATAAGAAACTTATTTTCTATAGAAAGAAGGATCACATATTTCTTGGAATAAAACTTCACGCCTGTTAGAATGGCTGTCATCAAAAAGAAGAGATAACAAAGGCTGACAAGGATGTAAAGAAGAGGGAAGCTTGTGCACTGTTGGTGGGAATGTAAACTGGTGCAGGCACTATGGACAAGGAGTATGGAAGTTACTCAAATAATTATAGATAGAACCACCATAGGACACAGCAATTTCACTTCTGAGTATTTATCCAAAGGAAACAGGATCACTATCCTGAAGAGATATCTGAACCCTTGAGTTCATTACAACATTACTAACAATAGCCAAGACATGGAAACAACCTAAATGTTCATTGATCAATGAATGAATAAAGAAAACATGATGCAAGCACATGAATACCATTCAACCCTACAAAAAGGAAATCCTGCCATTAGCAACGACATGGATGAAACTTGAGAGCATTACGGTAAGTGAAACAAGTCAGACAAAGGAAGACGGATACTGTATGATTTCAGTTATATGTGAAATCTAAAAAAACAAAACTCATAGAAACAGCAATGGAATTTGTAGTAGTCAGGGGAAGGAGGTTGTGGTGAAGATGGTTAAAAGGGACAAACTTCCAGTCATAAGAAAAATAAGTCCTGGGGATGTAATATACAACATAACTATAGTTAACAATACTCTAGTGTATATTAGCCAATGATACCTCAGACAAGGGTTTGATCTCCAAGATATGTAAAGAACTCACACAACTCCACTCCAGGAAGACAAATAATACAGTTAAGAAGTGGGCAAAGGAACTGAGCAGACACTTCTCCAAAGAGGACATTCAGAGGGCCCAGAGACATATGATAGGATACTCAGCATCAGTAGCCATCAGAGAGATGAAAATTAAAACCATAGTGAGATACCACTTCACACCAGTCAGAATGCCCATCATATTCGAATCAACAAACAACAAATGCTGGCAAGGTTGTGGAGAAAAGGGAAGCTTAGTGCACTGTTGGTGGGACAAAAGACTGGTGCAGCCTCTGTGAAAAACTATGGAATTTCCTCAGAAAACTAAAAATGGAACTGACTATTCACCTGGCAATTCCATTATTGGGACAATACCCTAAAATCCTGAAACACCAATTCAAAAGAACCTATGCACCCAAATGTTCATAGCAGCACAATTTATAATAGGCAAGTGCTAGAAGCAGCCTAAGTGCCCGTCAGTAAATGAGTGGATCAAAAACTGTGGTACAGTTATACAATGGAATACTATGCAACAGAAACAAAGAAGGAGCTTCTACCTTTTCATGACAGCATGGATGGAACTGGAGAGCATTATGCTAAGTGAAATAAGCCAGGCTGTGAAAGACAAATACCATATGACCTCACCTATAGGTGGAACCTAATCATCAAAACAAACAAGTGAGCAAAAATATAACGAGACATGGAAATAAAGAACAAACTGGCAGTAACCAGAGTGGGGAGGGAGACAATAGGGGAAATAGGAGGAAGAGTCATCAAGGAACACGTATAAAGGACCCATGGCCAAAGCCAAGAGGAGTAGGACTGAGGGTGGAAGGTGGGGGTGGGTGGAGTAGAGGAGAGTAGTTGCGGGGGAATGGGGACAACTATAGTTGAACAACAATTTAGGAAAAAAGAAAGTTGCTAAGAAAGTAGATCTTAAAAGTTTTCATTACAATGGAAAAAATTGTAATTATGTGAGGTGGTAAATGTCAATTATACTTATTATGATAATCAGTATACAGTTGACCCTTGAACAAAACAGTTTTGAACTGTGTAGGCCCACTTATATTTCAGTAAATACTGTGAATGTATTTTCTCTTCCTTAGGACTTTCATAATAAAATTTTCTTTTCTCTAGGTTACTTTATATCATATATAACATGCAAAATATGTGTTAATCAACTGATTGTTATTGGTAAGTCTTCCAATCAACAGTAGGTTATATTAGTAAAGTTTTGGGGGAGTCAAAAGTTATATATGAATGCAAAGAGTTGGCACCCCTAACCCCCACATTGTTCAAGAGTCAACTATATACATATAGCAAATCATTATGTCGTACACCTTAAAATTATACGATGTTAAATGCCAATTATATAGCAATAAAACTGAAAAAATGAAAAATAAAGCAATACTGTTGTTGGAAAACATAATAAAAGAGCTAATACATCTTGGTGGTAACTGAAAGGGGTCATGCACGTGGATGCAAAAGGATGTGGGCAGGCTGACTCCTTTTTCCTGATGGAGAATCTTTCCCAACACTAAATATGAGCACCCCTCAACCTCACAGCTCAGGTTTAAAAAGCTCATACCTGCCCATAGTTGATTATTGGTTGTTTTATAATGTTAATTTGAATGTAATTAGTATGTATTAATATTTTGTAATGATAAGGAATGATTGTATTAATTTTATTTTTTGGATTTACAAAGTAATTTCTTTCTAAGTGGATGAAAATTTCAGAATTAAAAATATAGGGCTTATAATGTCAAGGTGACCAATATCATAAATGCCAGATGTGGCTGACTATCAAATAGTTTTCCTCTTTTGCAATGAACCATTCCTTGGCATGTACCTTTGAGTCTATTGTTATTGCTGCAAAACTTTTTTGGGATTAAGAGAACTATTCTTTAAAAAAGTTAAACTAGTTCTCCATTTTAGAACACTGCAAAAGAAAAAAAAACACAAGCCATCTGTTCCTCATGTTGACTAAGAGTCAGTGACAGTAACTAGCAGTGAGGTATGCTCTTAAAACTTCTATTGTAATATACTCTTCTTCATATTTTGTGAAATAGTAAAAATAATGTTTTTTCTAACTGCTTTTAAATATACACACACACCCCACTCCAAGGTAATTAATGGTTATTTTTAAATCACAACGTAAACACCAAATGGTAGAACTAGTCAATTACTCAGGTGTAGCTTGCAACCCATCTGCACCATATGTTAAAAGCACTCTGTATACATTAAAAGTCTGACTCAACCCCTAGGAAATTATAGTTATTTTCTTCCTGAAACATTCCATTCATCACAATATTATAATCATAGAAAGAAATTTGTCTCTTATAGAGCAGGTGTTAACAGTGACTATAAGAAATCATTCTACAAAATCCCAGTCTTTGCTTTTGAGAGTACAGGCTCCAGCAATTTCAAAGAAGTCTGTGATTTAAATATGATTTATGTGTACAGAGACCATTTAATCCTCTGAAACTTATCCTAGGTTATCAAATTCTTCTCAAAGCTAAATAGTGGTCAAAATATAAAACAGAACTGAAAATGTTGCTTTTGTCAAATGCTTACTTAATAAATCCATTTTTCCTTGTACTTCTCACAAACCTAAGTCTACATTTCTAGTAAAACAAATTTTACATTAGCAAAATATAACCAAAGACATTGAAATTAAGGACAAACTGACAGTTTGCCCTAACCAGAGGGGAGGTGAGAGGGGATAATGAGGGGAAAAGGGGAAAGGGCCATTAAGGAACACATATAAAGGACTCACGGACAAAACCAAAGCGGGGTAGGATCAAGGGTGGGAAGTGGGAATGGCTGGGGTGTGGGGAGTAGTGGGGGGAAAATGGAGACAACTGTACTTGAACAACAATAAAAAAAGTAAAAAAAAAAATAGGGTCATCAAGACAGGCATACAGAAGGATTTTATCTAAGCAATTAAAGATCAATAAATCCTGAATAATTAATAAAATGGGTTTAAAAATGTAAACTTCAATTGTATTTTTCAGAACAAAGGAAAGCTGAGAGCATCTATTTTCATTTTTCTGCAACAGAATTAATTGGACTAAATGCTTGTAACAATAAAGTGTTTTTTATTATTTTTATTTAAATATTTTATTGTTTATGCTATTACAGTTGTCCCAATTTTTCTCACTTTGTTCCCCAAAATGAAAATGATTACATAAGATTCTAAACCACAATGTTGAGGGGATAAATTCTGTGTATGACATTTGCATCATTTACTGTTCTGTTTATATAATTATCTGAAAATGCTAAGTGTAATACATTAATGCTCAACATTTAGGTGGGGTAGAACTTAGTAAGTTACTAAACATAATTAGCTTCATTAAAGACACATGTCATGGGAGTCAATGCCAGAGTTTTAAGCAATGCCAGAGTTTATAATACATAGATATAGATAGATATAGATATAGATGATATAGATAGATGATATAGATATAGCTATAGGTGTAGATATAGATATATAGACATATGGCTTTAGTGTCACATGAGATAGGGTTATATGCCTGAATAAAAATGATTCTACATGGGCCTCAACAACTACATGGAGGTCTTCATTATTGGGAGGACATACCCTGCCAAAGATCAAAACCAAATAAAAGGGGTTAGATCTGGAATAGAATTGTTTAAGATTAGACATGTAAAGAGGGTACAGTTCTTGCTGTTTTAGTTCAGGTCTTCCAAGAAGTAAATAATATGACAGAATTAGATGTCTAAAAGATTTATTGGAGAAAATGCATACAAATAATAAAGGGAGACCAAGCAGGAGGAGGTATGGAGAGCCTTCAGGGAATGGTGCAGGTCTGACATCTGCAAAGGACAGAGGGAAGGAAAGGGGATTGGATAGGAAAAGCCAGGGTGATGAGGAGTCCTGGAGAAGCATTGCGGTCATAGGAATGCCTCACTGCAGGAATGGCCTGGCCCCAGTGCTCTACCAGGCTCAGTGGTTGGCTGGGAGTAGTCCCGGAAGAGAGTGACTTTGGCATGAACATTCAGGCAGATCTGAAGTTTTGCCCATTAAAGTATGTCTGCCAGCTACGACAGCTTCTCGTGATGGAAGATACGACCAGGTCATCTCCATAACAACCCCACTGACTGTACAGATTTTTTATCACCAGTAAAGTTGTAGCTGTTTTAATTTTTAAAATTCCAGAGGTTCAGGAAGTGAAAGTGATAAATTTTGGTGATGCCTTTTATCATATTCATTTTGGTTTTGAACTTGTATTTGGCAATATGTTTAAACAAAAGAGATCAATTTTTCAATTGAATTATTCAGTCTCATTCTTTTAGTTTTAATAAATTAAAAACATTTTGGTCATTCTGTGTTAAATAAGCATTTCATGACAGCCAGTGTATTAAATTAAAATAAATTTTAATTCTTACTGAAGACAGATCACAAGCAGAATGAATGCCTTTTGTTCTTCTAGATTGATTTTAAGCAATTTTTTTCTATGTACTACAGTAATTTTCAATGTATTTAAATTTTTTTTAAAAATTGGAATTATATGAAATAGTCTAACAGTTTAAGTTTAAACGAGGCAATTAGCTAGTTATAACTGGAACTACCAGACCCTATTTAAAATAATGAGGTCTGACAGTTATAGAATCTGAATTATTCATTGATAACTAGCTTCTCCTCATCTGCAAACCATGGCTAACATTAATAACAGAGGTGTAAGTGTGATAACCAAAGAGTCTGACATTAAGAACACACACACAAAAGTGTTAACTTCTTATTTAATTAAAAAGGATCGTGATAGCAATATTTTTCCTGCAAGAAAATCATTAGGCAAAATGTGTTCTCTCATATGTTTCATCATTTCCTCTTTCTGAAGTAGATTTTGCATAAAGAAATGATTGTTTCTGATTGCATACAACAAAATAACTTCCTAACCATGTATTGTCAGTGAATATATAAAGAAACATAAATATTTTAAATTGTTAAATCTTTAATATAATAATTTTAGAATTCTAGCCTTTCTTATTTGTTATCCCTAGAAACAAGTAAATCATATACTTCAACTTTTTAATTGAAAGAGAAAAGTAGACCATAATAAATTACATGCAAAAAGGCAAATAACTCAATTGATGATCATTTAATTGAAGTGAATACTGTTATTACCATGAACCAATTTAGTTATTGGCAGTGCAGTTCAAAACTAATGGAATAAATCAAGTTATTGTTCCCATAATTTTACAGCAAAGAAAGAAAACTTGCAAGAGGTCAGTAAGCATAAATCCATATTGTCCTTTACAGTCAAAAATGGTGTAACTAAAGGAGGGACTACCCTTGTCTGTGTACATGCATGGGCAAAAGTCAAAGGCATGACTACTAACTGTTCCTTTCTACACTGGAAGCAGGTTTAAAAAAAACTAAAAGGAAAATAAGCCAAAGCAAAACATCCATCCCTTGGTTTGTTACTGTGGTTGCAGCATGCACCTCTCAACATCAGATCAAATGAGTAATTCAGTACTTAAGTTCCCAATGCCGATAGCGAGATTATGTACAGCCTATATGTCCCACTCGACTCAGGATTGCACTGGTTTCTGCCTTTTGTTTTAGTATAATTATTTAAAAAAATACAGAGTGACCCTGTGTTCTCTCCAAATTATCCTGATTTGACCACCCTAACAATAATAGTGCTCCCAGTTATTGAGGACTGACTTACTGTGAGACAGGCCCTGAGCTAGTTGCAGGCCCTGAGCTTTAGGCTTTTGTGTTATAATTATCTCCATTGCCTAGTTGGGAAAACTGAGCTTCTGAGAGGTCAAAAGCAACTTGCTCAAAGTCATACTTTTAGGCTGAGAGCTATAATTCAAACCTCAGTCAGCCTGAATAAAAATTTATGCTCTTAACCATTACCCTAGATTCCTATTATTCAATATGAAAATTCATGCTATAGTATAGAAAACCTTAAACTGACAGCCCCAAATACTATTTAATATACCCTGACATCAGAAAGCCAACAAGTTTTATAAGGCATGAGTGGCAAGATAATTATAAGTTGGGGGGTTTACACAAATAAACATATAAACCAAAATAGATGAAGTAAAACAGCACAGGCAGCTAATAGGGCCAGAAAGTCCCAGATGTTTCACGTTTTCTTCCTGGTGTCCATTCATCAGCAGCACAGCCTAGAAAAAGAGTAAGTGACTCTAGTTAAGCCTGAGAGTCCCAAGAGTCCAAGTAAAAAATGTCCCAAAATAGGCTTTTAGATATGTCTCTGTTACTGGATTTATGGCTCAGTGCCTATGCATTTGTAACACAGTGGTCTTTTTAGCAAGACTTACGAAAGGAGCGTTTGAAAGATGGCTTTTTTTATTAGTGCAGATATATACACCATAACCTGATTTTTCTTCCAGTACAGATGTCAGTTACAGTATACCTATCATGCTCTACAGATTGTGTCATTGGTCAAGAAAGGAGAGAAATCCCAATATAATGATTAATAATCAATGTGTCTGGCCTTTAAGTCCACCCAGAGGAGAAATGAAACACTGATATAGAATCTCTCCCTGAAGGAAGAAAAACACTGAGGATGGAAAAAGAGGGCAGGATGAGCTACATTTAAGAAATATAAATAGTGAAGCTGTCTAGTGTGGGGTTCTGCTTGGTTTGGTCTAAAATGCTGTGAGTGAATGATACATGAGGTTTACATCATAGTGTCTTTTTGTAATAAATCTATTAATATAAAATAAAGTAAGTAACTTATAAGAATGTTATTACAGCATTTGATTTTACACAGCTTCCCTGATCCCTCCCTCCCCCACCTCTTTCTCCTGACTGAGCAACACAGCTGGAAACAGAGGAAGGAAATTTGGCCATTGTGTCTATTACTAATGATGTCTGTCTGGGCAGGGAATTATTACAGTTCCTTTCCATACTGGAGTCTAGTGAGACTATCTCTAAAAAAGATAATCTATGTGCTTGTTGTTTGTTGCCTCTCTCCTTAATTTTTTACCCTTTCTTTCTCCCCCTTCCCTCTCTACTTTCTTCGGTTGGCTGAATTTGTCTGTTAAAAGAAAAAATCTGGCAGAGGTGGTTGAAACTCTAACATACAATCCCACTGATTATTTTATGCTAATGAATGAGCTATCTAGCAATATAATATTTCACTTTTTGTGCCCTCTTGGTGGTAACATAAGATAAATTCTAGAATATCTTTAATTAACTAAAGGAAGCAGAAAGAAATCTCTGTGGATTAATAATATTTATGGCCCTAAAATGAACAAAATAACAGATGAGGGTGGGAGGGGGCAACTAAACGGTAGACAAATCTTAGAGAGTTAATTAAAACAAAATTCATGCTTATTTTAGCCTTTTTATCTGCATACAGTACTGATGCCAGGGAACAATGATGGGAAATTTGAAATATTCTCATTCTTCCCCTAAGTCTATTTAGTCTAAATATCCCACCCTTCCCCATTCCTCTTTTCTTCTACCCTATGCCACCCACCTACATATTTCTACACGTAATCACTCAGACTTGGTCTTTCCCATAAAACTCCAGACTTTGTTCACGACGATGACGACAAGGCTGCTCAGGCAGGGGCACTCAATATTTGCTAGCACTGTAGATTAGAACAAATGAACCTCTGCGAGTACTAACATCCTGATTGCTTTGCTCCTGAGCATTGTGGCATGATATCACCAGTGATCCTTACAGAAAGAATCAAAGTAATTCATAGAATTTGGCCCTAGTTTTTTCCCAAAAGTCATAGTAAAAAGCAAGTTGTCATCAACCAACTGGTTATCAGAAATATGTGTTAACAAAACTTGGGCAGAAGGCATGAATGGCGAGGGTCAAGAAATCTGAGACTAGATGAAGGCAAAACCAGGAAACAGGTCTGAGAGCCTCATGCTGGATGAGTCTTTCTGCTTGGTCTGCAGTGGTTCCTGGTCTTGAGAGCAAACGGATAGCATCTTCTTGATTTTAACGAAATAGGAACAAAACAATAGCAAACACAAACGAAGTCAATGCAAATCTGGGATGAGACATATCTCTTAGTGGGATTGTAAATTATGTTCTAGTTCAATCTCAGTATTTTTTTATTTTCAAAATTTTACATAATAAAAATATATTAATTTTATAGTGATTAGTGTTGCTAGTACTATAACAACAGTAATAGACTATGTCAATATATAATGTCATTAACTAAATAACAAGTACAAGAGATAATCCGAGCCTGGTGCCTAAAGAGAAACCTGGAGCCTCTTACTTGGAAGTTAAAAAGTACACTCTTTCCAAAAAGTTTTGAATTCTTTGTAATCTGATGTATTAGTCCCCAGAGACTGGTTAAAATTCCACGGTAACTAGCATTTTTTAGTATTCAATGAATAACGAAAAATACCTAGATTCTCTTCTAGGCTCCATGTTAGAGGGAGGTCACCCTCACAATATCTGTAAATAACCATGTTTCTGCCTGGGCCCAATCGCATATTTACCACGTTTGTGCCTGTGCCCACCCCACAAGATGGAACCTCCAGGAGTCTCTAATTACATAAAGCTTCTAGAGCTCCTTGTGACCAGGATACCCCAAATACAAGAAAAACATTCAACATTAAATAAAGTTGGTTCTCAATTCTATAATAAGCATACTTTTCTTCCCCTTCCTAGGGCCCTACAACCTCACTCAGTCACTGGCTCTCCAGAAAAACTGGGGCTACCAAGTAAGTCTGTGCAAGTTGTGAACAAAGGGACTCAGTCAAGAGGGAGGCTGAGTCCCTTTGGTGGGGCTGAAGTCCAGCTCACACTCCCCTGAGCTACTCTTGCTCCCTGGCGGAGGCTACATCATCCTGGAGGACAAGGTGTCTTTTAGTGATTCAACCACCCAAAATGAATGCCTTCTTGTAATTCATCCTAGAAGAGGGAACCTTTTATAAATTTACCAAAAGGTGCTGTATATACTAGAAGTGACCAAGAGGGAAACCCTCTTTTGACACCCTCTTAGCTCTTCATTTGCAAGCATCCCCCAACTCTGAATCTTTCAGTTATATTATCTCAATCCCCCAGTCCCATGTTCCATGCTATTGGGGCTTTTTTGGGGGATAACATCTGAAAAATAATCCAGACTAAGGCATTAGCGGTTAAGATGGAATGTGCTTGTCTTTCTAGGAAGTATTTTTGCATTTTAACTGAAGACTTGGACATATTCTAAAACAACTAGATCCACAGGAAATTTACTTGCCAGAAACACTGATGAGAAAGGTGTTTTGCCATTTGACTTTGCAAACCTACCTACCTAAGTACAGAACTGGTCCCTCCAAGTGTTTTTTGTAACCCAGCAATATACCTGATCCCTTCCTTAAGTTTGATCCAGGGTCTATGCACTCAAAAATGTTTGGGTTGTGCGAAACCATCAGTTGAAGATCCAGTACCACCACATCCACTGTGCTTTATCCTCGATTTTGCTCTCTGTGGTTTTAGCACTCATGGTCAACCATGATCCAAAAATACTAAAAGGAGAATTCCAGAAATAAACAATTCATAGGTTTAAAATTGCATGCCATTCTGAGTGGCATGATGAAATCTCATGCTATCCCCCTCTGTCCCATTCATGACATGAATCATCCCTTTGTCCAGTGTTTCCACACTGTATATACTTCGTGCCCATTAGTCACTTTAGTAGCTGTCTTAGTTATCACATCAGCTTCCATGGATCTCAGTGCTTGTGTTCAAGTGACCCTCATTTTACTTAATAATGGCTCCAAAGCACAAGAGTAGTGATGCTGGCAATTCAGATATGACCAAGAGACGCTGTAAAGTGCTTTTTATAAGTGAATAGGTGAGTATAGTACAATGAGATGGTTTTTAGAGAGAAAGACCACATTTACATAACTGATTACAGTATATTGTTATAGTTGTTCTATTTTATTAGTTATTGTTATTAATTTGTTATTGTGCCTAATTTATAAATTAAAGTTTATCATAGTTATGTATGTGTGCATAGGAAAAAGCGTAGTATGTATAAGGTTCAGTGATATTGGTGGTTTCAGGCTTCTGCTGTGGATCTTAGAACATAATGCCTACAATTAAGGAGGCACTACTGTATTAAAAATGAACTGGCAAATGTCTGACTATATAGAGATTTTTAAAAGATTTCAGTTCAAATCCTGAATACTTATAACCTGTGTAACTTTAGATAAGTCACCTCACTTAAATAATATAGGGTATTCTGAGGAACAAATTTAACATTTATGGTACTTCCTAGAAATATGGCAAAAAATATCAGACACACAAATAAGATGTATTGAACTGGAAGCAGAAAAATTACAGCTCCTATGGATTCCACATATAGTACTACTAATAATACAAATAACCAAAAGATGTATTCATCAGGTAAGAACATTTTAATAGAAAAAACAATTAGCAATGTAAGAGTAGCCATTTTCAATTTATATTCCTGAATTTATTTATAGTACTGCTACATTAAGATGAAAAATCAAAGCCTATCTTTGAAGCATTACCAATCATAACAGCCTTACCATGGGAAAATATTTCTTTAACATTAGAATTCCTTCTTGGCATCTCTCCTCATGGGACTTGTTCTTTCATTGAATTACTTATTTTAATTGAGAGTTATAAAAGCACACAGGGGGTATGATCATGCTGAGATAAAAATGACTGAAGTTTTCATAGACTTGTCTTTGTGTGTGTTAAGTTGAGATAGCATGATCATTATTAATATAACAGATAAAGAAGTTATGTTTCCTTAATACAGAAAATAGATGAAATAGTGTTTTCTTTGACCAGCCAAGGTCCAAATAACTATTTCTAATTTTCATCTCCCACTAAAATATTCACCATCAACAAAGTGTGCTATTTCTTAGCATTATTGTCAGTTTGATTCTTAAATTGCTTCTATTAACTTCAAGAAAACATACTCCCACTCATATTTCCTATGGATGTCTTCATATCCTAAAATTTTCCATGATCCTATTGCCAAATTATGTTGTGAAAACCTTGCCCTGTAAACAAAACAGAAAGTCAGTGAAATGTGCAAAGAGGAAGGTCAATGGTATAACAAGACTATTGGTTTATATCAAAATATTTAAACTCAGACTCTGAGTTAACACTTCAATATACAGAATACAGACATAAACATTTATATCTTAAAACTAATCTGGCACACAGCATGAAGTTGCTCAAGAATGAGATAGCAAAAAAGGCACATTAATAAAAATTACTAGCTATAGCACCAGGATCCTAGAACAGTTCAGACATGTTGAAGAACCATAGCATTAGCAGGAACTGTGGAAATAAAGTGATAGGAAATTTTTCTTTTTCAAGATTTTATTTATTTATTTTTAATAAATAGGGAGAGAGAGACACACACATCAATGTGTGGTTGCCTCTCGAGTGCCCCCTACTGAGGACCTGGCTTGCACCCCAGGCATGTGCCCTGACTGAGAATAGAACCTGTGACCCTTTACTTCACAGTCCAGCACTCAATCCACTGAACCACACCAGCCAGGGAAATTTTTCTTTTTAAAGATGAGAAATCTGAGGCCCAAGGCTGTATTTTTTCCTGAGGTCAAAAAAAGCGTTAGTGTCTAAGATAGGGTTATTTATCCCCAGGTCAAAAAATGGTTAGTGTCCCTGACTCCTGTTTGAAGCTTTCCCAGAACACTGCAGAGCTATTTTAGATTTGGATTCTACATGTGTTGATGGGAAGTTGGCTGAAAGACAATGAACAGAAGCCTACCGGAAGGTAAGAAAGAGCAGAAAGTTAGCATGAAAATCCTTCCCCACTCTAGTCACATGAGCCTTTTTCAACTCCTTTCGTTCTTTTTTCTAGTCCTTGCATTTGTATTTTTTCAAAAAGCCTTTTTGTGACTTTGGAAGAAGTCCCATTCACATTAATGGCCCATTTGTCAAATGGCCCATCTTCTTTACAATCATTTTCAAAATATTATCTTATATTCAAAATCTTCTACAATAAAAAAATAACTGACATTTAATTAACAGTTGACCTGTCCTCCCACATGATGACCAGAGATTGAGAGTCACCTGTCACTTCCACAGCGCTCTTCCCTCACAAGGCTGCATATGCACCGTGACTACATTCCTTTCGTGGCACTTACTATTCTAAGGATTTTGGGGTTTGAAGTCAGACAGTCTGAATTCAAGTCCCAGTTCCACATCTTAATAGCCATGCCTCATTGGGCTACTCACTCTTTGCTTTAATTTTCTCATTTATGAAATGTGGCTAGTAATACTATCTCATTGATTAAAGGAATTAATTCTTATAAAACCTTTAAAGCCCTGTCGTGAACATTTTAAGCCCTGGATAAGTTTCATTATTATTATTTGTTCACCTCTAGTTATTTAACTAAATTCCACTTATAGACAGAAAGCCTATATTAAATGCAGGAAATATGTTTCACTTACCTTTGTGTATTTCGTATCTCCCATGGTGCTTTACTCAAAAGAGCTTTCAATTTGCAATTCAGGCCTTGTGGCAGAGATCTTCATCAATATCCTTGCTCTCCCTGAGCACACAGCTAAGTTACTTTTTTTGTTTTTTGCATCAGGCTGAAGCCATGTGACTAAGTCTCACCAATAAAATGTGAGCTGTAGTAACTTGTTAGCTCTGGGCTGAAGCAGTTAAGAGGAGATGTGCCTTCTCCATGTTTTCCCTCATCCTGATTTGCTGGTTGGATGCTGAATTCCATGCATTGAAGACAGTGGAAAATCTATCAGCACGGCACTCTAAATAACTTTGTGGAGTAGAGGCCTCTCCAACTTGCATTGAACTATAAGATGAGAAAGGGGTAAAAAACCTTTGACATGTTAAGCCATTAAAATTTTGCAGTTGTTTGTTACAGCAATTAGCCTGTCCTAGTTAGTAAAGTCCCTGTCAGCCAGATGTGACATGTAGAAGGAAACAAGAAATAGTCACCAAGAAAGGGGTTTGTTATTTTCAGTTTTCCTAGCAGCACTTTTCTCACACTTTTTCTTCTCACAATCACAGGAATTACATATTTTAAACCCTTAATATATTTTTATATTAAATGTCCACAGAAAATATGGTTTGGGAAAAGACTTTTTAATGGCTTAAAAACCATTGAATTATAAAATAAATTCTGTTTATTTCCTTTATTATCATAGCCTTTATTATTATAGACACTGGGTAGAAGTTAAATAAAGAATGCATAGAACTGAAAATCTAAGCCTTAGTAGAACTGTCTGCCTTAGTTGATTTTTTTAAAAGCATATTTGTCTTGTTAAAAGATAAATTATTTTAAGACACTTCCTAATGTAAAAACTACAAGAGTTCTCAGTTGACAACCTACTGTCCTAGCCTTCAATATATTTTGGCCCCATCTTATCTCAACCTTTAAGATCATATGGCACTCTGGTTAAAAACTCAAAGTGTGGAATCCACTTTCTCAGGTTTGAATCCTGGCTCTGCCACTGACTGTATGATCTTGAGCAAGATTATAGCTTCTCAAGCCTCAGTTTCCTCATCTGCAAAGATCAAAATGTTTCATCAAATTTTTAAAAGGTTTAAATGGAGTAGTCTCATGTTCTTATAACAGCATCTGACACAGTAATGTCAATTATTATTGTGATTACACAACATTGTCTACTCAAACTTTATTCCATACTTTATGCTTAAGGGACTATGCAGTGGGGGCAGGTGTAGGAGAAACAAAATGTAAAATACAGTTTTCATCCATGAGAATTCATCAGGTCAGGTAGAAAATCTTAAACTGAAAAAATACTACTTTTTGTAGGTGCATGATATATGCCTAATTTATTTGAAACTTTAAAAGGAAGGCTTATACTATGTTTTAATTATATTCCTTAAGAGCAAGCCTCGTACAAAACCCCTTTTCATAAAATTCAATTGTTTTTTCAACTACATATTCAACATTTTACCAGAAGGGAGGGAAATAATTTTTAAGTTGAGAAGTTTTTAAATGTTTAATATCAGAAGTTATATTTCAGAAAATAAAAGTGAACATTAGTTAGTCATTTCCTAAATGTGAGGCTTGCTAAAGCTTGTTAATGGTGCTAAGTGTATTTGTTAGATATGCAAACAGAAAATAAACTGTGTAGTTTTTTTCCACCAAGATTATTTTCAATGGTGTGCCTTTAAAGCTGTGTTCACTTTGGGATTAAATATGCAAAAGAAGAGCTTTCCTATATGTTATTCCCCCAGAATATTTTAATTAAAGATTAACTTCTGCATTGAACACTTTTAGGGTTTTTAACTTACAATATCTTTCTCCTGATTTTCTGTTACTGTTTCTGGTTCTATCACCCTGAATCAGAGCCTTCTCTTGCTGTTTTTTTTTTCAACCTTTCAAACACTTGTAGACAATGATGGAGGTAGGGAGAATGCCAGCAAACACAGTTCCAAGACCTCTTTGCCCCACCAGCATGCAACTCATTTAACAGTATACAAATGATTTAACAGTAATACCAGCCGAGTTCCCACAGGAAATCATTTCTATTCCCACCACTGCTCTCAGATGGAGGTCATGTTTCCCTCTCTCCTTAGTCACTGCTCAGCCAAACTCTTCTTATTTACATAATTTTCCCAGTAGTGTGAGGTAAACTTTTTGAAATCAGAGCAGTTTGTAGAGCTGCACATCCAAAAAAAGATTGGGGAATGGGAGAACTGAACAGATCCTGGCCAGAGCATGAAAGAGTTTGTATTTGCTCCATCCTGTAATAGTCTCCATTTGCTCCTCTGGATCCACTCTCTGCCTTTATCCATTCTGCTCTGCGCCCTTGGAGGATGACTTTATGGCCTTATGCTCTGACTTCCTGATGTGTTCGATCAAATGGAGGCACTGAGGGGATCAGGGGGCAAGAATAAATTGGACTTGGAGTTTTTATAATTACTGGCTCCCTCCATGCTGTGCCTCAGATTGGTAACACCTATATACCTATATTTAAAACCACAATGTATTTCCTTTTCTTCTGAAAGTTTATTTTTACCATTAATATTTAGGGCCCTTATACATCCCACCCCCACAATACCATCGCAATTTATTTCTGAATTTTTAAAAGATTTTATTTATTTATTTTTAGAGAGAGGGGAAGGGAAAAAATGAGAGGGAGAGAAACACCAATGTGTGGTTGCCTCTCTCAAGCTTCCAGCTGCGGACCTGGCTAGCCACCCAGGCATGTCCCCAGACTGGGAATCGAAATGGTGACACTTTGGGTTGCAGGCTAGCACTCAATTCGCTGAGCCACACCAGCCAGGGCTGAAGGCCATCTCTTATATCTACAAATATTCCCTCCACATTCTGACAGTATTTTCTCTCCCCCCTTTTAGATCTTAGGTTGTTATATTTCTACTATCATTACTAGTTCCAGGATGACTCACCATTTTTTATTAGAGTCTCTTATTCCTACCCACTTCTTTGTAAATAGTCCCTTTACTGAAATCTCTTCAATGGCCCCTTCTTAGTGTATTCTTTTCTTGCTGGGACCCCAGTTGATACTGTCTTAAACCTGGATCACACAGATAATATCAGATAGTCTCAACCAGGTCAAAACTAGTGGACATTCTAGATTGTATCTAAATAACCAAAAATAAATGGGATTTTTCTTTTTGAAAGCCCAGAGAAGTTTGTATTGTTGGGAATCCAGAAATAAGTACAAATTTACGATGAGATTTCTCAGAAATAAGTGATTAGAAGTCTATTAATGTCAAAGCTTCTCAGAGAACTTGTCATTTATTTCAGGTTTTAAACTTCTTAGACATTCCTCCCAAATGACAACAAACTCCTCCATTTGACAGGACTAGCACCTGGCACCATGGAAATGATAATAGCCTGAAAGTCAGAAACCTTTGCTCTATCACAAGCTCTTTCATTGATACACTGAATGACTTTGAGTTAGTCAGTTATTTTCCATAACTTTAGCTTTTCCTCAGTCTTCCACAGGATGTGATCCATGTAATCTGTAATCCATGGCCATCTGGTTCCTGCTCCATCTTCGATGTAGGCACACCCTTGTTGATGGGAAAATCCACTAAGTATAGGCCTAATCAAACTTCAAATTCTGAAGTTTGTATTTTCAAGTAACCCGTCAACCATTCTCTGCTGTCTTGAGTTACAGTCAATGTGGAAGGACACTGCAAAATGTGCACTGTTGTCTCCTCAGTTTATATAGGCAGAGACTGTGTTTTACCTCTGACCCCTCGAAACTCCATGACTAATGGGGTGCTGTTTGTGACTGAGATTAATGTGTGAACCAAGATTCTTTCTGGCCTGCGAAGGGTGGACCAAGGAAGCAACATGTGATGCCTATTCCCTGAATGAACAACCTTTGTTCTAATCTAATAACACTTAATTCCTTTTCTAATAAGCTAAGTCTTTTCACAACTCTGCAATTTTGAATATACTATTTCTACTGCCTGAAATGCTTATAGTCAAGTTTTCAAACTTCTCTCCCTTCAAAACCCCATCCAAATATTAATTTTTTGTGTGAAACATTTCCTGTGCCACTTCCTTCTCTGTTCCTCTCACCTTTACCATCATCTTATCATATTGTATTGTACTTATTTATTTACCTATAGCACATCTTTCACCAGCCATATGGGCCATGAGCTCTTCTGCTGAAGCAGGCTAAAGATCATTAAAAAAAAAAGTGTCAAGTTGACATGGATTTTGTAATGCTTCAGTAGGAGCAGAGTCTTAGATAAGAAAACAACCAGTTGTCTGTGGTTTGTTGTTTTTTATTGTCCTTGAAAACTTAGACTAATTAACCACTGTTTCTGTAACCAAATTTATCAGTCCCTGACCCTGAAATAAGACTTACTACCTTTTGCTTTGTAACTTGCCCTTCGCCTATAAAAGTCTAAATAATCCACAGCTCATTGCTCAGAATTTGGAAGTTTTCCTTAACCCCTCTGAGCCCGTGTGTAATAAAGTTTATGCTCTGCCATTCCAGCTGCGTGTGAGTGATTTTTCCGCAACACTGCCATACCTTCAGTTCACAACAGTGGGCCTAGTCCAAAAATATGAACTATAAATGATAAAAATATTAATGAATACATGTTAATCAAATGCTATACTTTATTAATGATACAACTGCAACATGTACTTGCTTTGGCTTTTTCTTTTTAAAGCTGGTGACCCTTCCTTTGTATGGATCCACCCTAAAAGCAAACACACAGCTAGCCTGGCCAGGAACAACAGCAAACTAAGAAATTACAAATGGTAAGTAAGATGACCTAAAATGCTTAGTGGCAGAAGACAACTGTAATGCCTTTGAAAGAAAATTGTTCTGTAAGTAGACATAGAGCTAGGAATAAGAGAATAAGGGGAAGTGGAGGAAAGGCATTAAGAAAAAAACAATTTAACTGTGGTGGATGTGGTAGTGGTTATGGTGGTTGCTGTTGTTATTGTTTTCCCAAAACATCTTGCAAGTTGAACTGAGTCGACTGAACTGCAGTGAAAAATATGTCAGCAAACAGCTGTCATGACCTCTGCAAGTTTTTTACTAGGGCATGTTGTTGCAACTGTCTGGTGACAGATTCCCATGAAGTCAATAAATTTTTATTATAGACGTATATGTTCTTAGCACTAGGGATAAAAATATTATATTGACACAAAGATACAGTCACTGTACTTGTCTTTGAGAACTGTATAGTCTAAGTTGGGAAAAATAACCATAAACAACTTACTTATACCCATAAACAAATGTAAATACATGTGTAGGAAGATAAGGGAAGCAGAGCAAGATCTTTCAGGGAGAGAACAAAGCCCGTATAAGGAGATACGAAAATGTATGTCAAGAGGTGTAGGAGGAGATATGGCCAGAGATGAGGTTTAGAAAAGGGAGGTTGGAGTGGTGCTGGTGAGGTCTTTGAGACATCCGGGAACGACGGACAAAAGTTTTCTCTGTACCAAGTATTCGTGATTCAAATATGAAAACATCCTTCCATGCCTTAGGAAAGAACACAGAGGAAATGATTTTGTTATTTCTCTTTTTTCTGGTTTTTTTTTTTTGCTCCTCTGTCCAAATTTCATTCCTTCAACTAGTCACTAACTCTTTAGTCTCAATTTCTGTCCTTATCCTTTTCAATGAATTCTCCTAACATAATAAAATGTATCAACTTAATTCTTTATCTGTTGACTATATACAAATGCAAGATTATGCATATAAATAGACTACATAAAAATCATTCATGTATATATTTGTGTACACATGTGTAGGTATATGTGTGTATATACATGTATATACACACATATGTGTGTACATGTATATAGATGTGTGTATACATATATACACATGTGTGCATGGTATATAATTTATTTATGATCTTTATATATACA
This sequence comes from Trachops cirrhosus, assembly GCA_028533065.1. Lineage (NCBI taxonomy): Eukaryota > Metazoa > Chordata > Mammalia > Chiroptera > Phyllostomidae > Trachops > Trachops cirrhosus. Next base: position 53,398,582 of record CM052541.1, on the reverse strand, counting down.
TGTTTAATCTTTTATGATTATATGTAATATATATACTTATTTATATATTATATTATGTATAATCTTCATATGTATATACACATATATGTGCATATATAATTTATATATATAGGATCTTTTACTCCCCTAGGGACACCACTTTATGTTTTAGGGAGATAAATGCAAACTATTTAGTGACACACTTACTGATTAGCTTGCTAACTCATCAAGGGTAAGGAATAGAGTGTTTAGTTTAATAATGTACCACCTAGGAAGATTATAAAAACTTAAGCTTAGAATTTTCATGTGGCTGAATAGTCTTTGTTAGAGTCAAAAAGGATTTGACAGTAAGACTGTTTAAACATTAAATATTTTTTAAATAAAATTATGCTGTTTATTAAGAATTTCAAAATTTATAATTGTTATATTTTAAAGCTTTTCAAGTTTTTCTCCATTCTGTTAATTTTCATGTTTTATGTTTTATTGTTACTTTCATTATATATTTGCAAAACTACTCAGTACCATTTCATCTTTACTAGCGGCACTCTTCTTACTGTATATAGTAGCCAGACAACAGAACAGCTACAGCTTGGTAGACTCTTTTCTTTTTCTTTATTTTCAGGAATATTTTAAGATCATCAGAATAAACCAAGCTTATACTTTGCTCAAATCTTTGCTTCATATTTTATTTTTCTGTAGCACTGCCTGACTTAAAATTGTCACAATATTGTCAGGGGCAATGCACGCAAAATCCAATCTAGTTTCACCACCCCTATTACCTTTTCCACCTTGAATGCAAAAATTATTTCTGTCAATATTTTAATTTCAACTAGATGGGGTGGAAGGGATGAGTGACATCTAAGCAGATGGTTGTCAGAAAACTGATGACTGCATAGAGTTTTGTGATTAAGAATTGGGAAAAAAACACATGCAGCTTATTGTAAATTCCTGGTATCTATATGAAACTCCCCAAAGAACTCGATCTTACAGATTATATTTGATTAAATAAATAAAAGATATGGTTTGGAAATATATTTTAATAAATAATTAAAATATTACATAAGTATTGGCTATGCCTTAAGAGTTAATAAAAAATAAGCTTAGGTGAATATAAATGTGACCTTAAAAATCATTATCAGCTTCCTTGTTAACTTTCTAAACACCTTGAAACTTGTGTGTTGGTCCCTTGAATTAAAAAAAAAGGTATAATTAGAACCATACAAATTATTTACCCATGGTTACTAGGGTCAGAGAGGACCACCCCAAATCAGTACACTTTATATCACATTGCATCTTCAAATCAATAAATGATTTTGCTTTTTCTGAAGAGCTTGGTTTTAGAAGGTTAAAGCTAATATGGACAAGGAATACCTACACAGAAACTTTCAAACATTTTTGATCATTTCCCATTTTAAGGGTTGATTTGGGTCCTCACTAAAGATGTTGAAGTCCTAATTCCCAGTGTCCATGAATGTGTGGCCTTGCTTGGAATTAGGATTTTTTCAGATGAGTTAATTAAGATGAAGTCGTGGTCAGGGAAGGGAGGCTGAAGCCAATATGACTATGTCCTTATGAACAAGAGAAAGTTGGACACATAGAAAGACATGCACATAGAGAGAATGCCATGTGCATATGAAGTCAGAGATTGGGCTGATGCATCTACAAACCAAGGATTCCAGAGGTTGCTAGCAAATACAAGGAGGTAGGAGAGAGGGACGGAATAGATTCTACCTCACAAAACTCAGAAGAAACAAATTCTGACAACACCAATCTTAGACTTCTAGCCTCCAAAACTGTGAGTAAATACATTTCTCTTGCATAAGTCACCCAATTTATGGTACTTTTTGTTATAACAGCTCCAGCAAACTAATGTAATCCACAGTCCAAAAATGCATTAAAGTCCACAATAGCTACACACATATAAAAAGTAGTTTTCACAAAACAGTATTTATTTGCATATCACTGAGATATTGTTTTTTTTCTTGTCATTGTTTAAATGATTATTCAGCTATATCTCACTTACTCTAAAGGTACTAATTTATATTAGGTGCTAAAAAGTCAAAAATACATATTTTATTTTTTAAGTAATTACTCAGATATTACTAAAAGTATACATAACTGACAAGTTAATGGGTTGGAGATTGAATGATAACATATGATAAATCAAAAAAAGAAAGTTAGAGGAAAAGATTATAAGTATAGCCCAAATATTACTGTAAACAAATAAATATTCCAATTAAAAGACTAAAATTGTCTGGATGAAAATTGAAACTCAAAGTTTGACTGGTTACTAAAGACTCAACTTCAGTAGGGGCACAGAAAGAAGACTCAATTTTAATATGGACATAAAATAGTTAAATGTAAAAGCATGAAAAAACTTTATTATGCTCATACTGACAGTAAGTAAGCTAGTGACCATAAACTAATATCATATAGAAAAAGTTTAATAAAAGAAGCATTATTAGGAATAAAGTGAAATATTTACTAAAGGTAAAAAGAATCAACCTACAAATAAGATAAAAAACTATTCTAAATTTGTATGTATTCAATAACATTGCTTTATAATTTATAAAGCAAAAACTGGCAGAACTAAAAGAAACAAAAAACCACACTCATAGTGAAAGATGAGTGAGTATACTTGCATCTATAAAATAAGCAACAGAAAATTCAGTTAGATTATAGAAGATCTGAAAAACATGATTAACAACTTTAACCTTTTGAATATATATCTTTTCAAGTGAACACGTAAACACAGTTCGGGCTGTGCTAGGCTATTAAGGCTCAACAAATGTCAAAAAACTTAATCATTAGCATGTATTCTCTGACCATAGCAATTTTAAGTAAGAAATCATTAGTAAAAAAAGATAAATAGAAAGTCTTCAAGTACCTGAAAATTAAACAAAATAATTCTAAATCACTTGTATGCCAAAAAAGAAACAAAATGGAAATTTTAAATATTTTTACATAAAACATAAAATGTTACAACAACCATGTGAACTATAGCTAAAGCTTACCTGATAAGAAAATGTATAACCTTGAATATATGTGCATAATGAAAGAAGAAAGGTCAGAAAACAATGATTTAAGTATGAATCTTAAGAAGTTAAAAAAGGAAGGCCAAATAAGGTAAAATGGTAATTAATGAATTAATAATATTACTAAAGTAAAAAATACATGCAATAGCCAAAATTTATGCAGATAAAATTTGATTGTCAAAAAAATACATATAAAATTAGTAAAATCCTAGCAAGACTGGTTAAGAAAAAAAGAGAGAAGTCACAGAATACCAATGCCAAGAATAAAAAGTGAGACATCATTGTAGATCCTACATATCTTTTTTTTTTTTTTTTTTTTTTTTTTTTTTTCAGAAATGTAGTTCTTCATTTTGGAAATGTATTGATTTAATCTATAATGCATCTAACAAATTTAAATGATAGACTTAAAGTAGACTAAAAATTTCTGGTAGAAAATAAGATATTTGCCTCTTTCCTCAGTGAAAAAAAATACACTGGGCTTCTAACTAACAGTTAATTATACACAAGTAGATTTGCCTAATAAAGCCT
>CM052541.1:53256691-53389406 GCA_028533065.1 Trachops cirrhosus | reverse complement strand
CCTGGACTTCCTGGAAGTCTGTTTCCTTTGCCAGATTGGGGAAGTTCTCCTTTATTATTAGTTCACATAAGTTTTCCACTTGTTGCTCTTCCTCTTCCCCTTCTGGTACCCCTATAATTCAGATGTTGGAACATTTAAAGATGTCCTGGAGTTTCCTAAGCCTTTCTTCATTTTTTTTTAAATTCTTATTTCTCCATTCTTTTCTGTTTGGTTGTTTCTTTCTTACATCTGGTCTACTCTACTGATTTGAGTCCCAGTTTCCTTTCCATCACTATTGGTTCCCTTTTCATTTTCCTTCATTTCTCTTATTGTAGCCTTCATGTTTGCATCTAATTTGCAACCAAATTCAACCAATTTTGTGAGCATCCTGATCACCAGTGCTTTGAACTGTGCATCTGATAGGTTGGCTATCTCTTGGTCACTTAAAAGTATTGACTCTGGGGCTTTGATTTGTACTTCCATTTGAGCCATTTTTTTTGATCTGGTAGCACCTGTTACATAGTGAGGGGTGGAGCCTTAGGTGTTCTCCAGGGCGGGGCAACCCAGTCGCTGGGTTGTGAAATGTCATATGTGGGGGCAGGGTCCGGGAGGAAACAATGGGACTTACTCCTCTCTCTGTTGGATTTCAATCCCTTCCGCCACTTCCCCCAAGCTAACTGGGCTTTTCTGGTGCTAATTCCTAGGTGGGTGGGCTTGTGTGTGTTCTAGAACCCCATGGGTCTCTCCAACAGACTCTCCTGTGAGTCTCACCCTGTGCCTCAACTCCCACGGGTGTTTTCTATCAGTATCCCAAGGTTCTATTTCCTGGCGCTGGGACCCTGGGTTGTGTGGTCTGTCTCACTGCCCAATTTCACCTGGTTTCTCTGCACACAAATGTGGCCCGGACAGCCAGGCACTTTGCCCACAATGCCTTGCTTCACAGTCGCTGCCTTGCTGGGTCTGCCAGCTGCCTGTGCACCCAGGGTCAGCCCACTGCGGTCTTGTGCTTGGAATGCGTTACATGTATGGTGCCATCACTTTTTGTGCCACAACCCCTCTCCACCCGGCTGCCTGACTCTGTCCCTCCTGCTGTGGGGATGTGTATATTTTAACTGCTTGGTTGTTTGACTTCCATACAGTTCAATTTTCTGTCAGATCTTGGGGGGGGCTCCACCTGCAGGGCCCCTCCCCTGGCCACCATGAATGAGAATAAGTCTACCAAGACATGATCTGCTTGGGGAGGAAAGGTGGCCAATCTCTCAAAGAAGAAGGGCCAGGAGCCCGTTCCTCAATGGGCTTTTATTGGGTTCATTTGCACAGGATTACAGATAAAGCTCATTAATCATTGTCAGGCAGTAAGGATCAAACAATAGATAACAAAGAATTCTGAGGGCCTATTTTGAGTCAGGGTCAGATAGCTAAAGAGCTGTAAAGCTTTGAGGAACAAACTCACTTCTTGCTTGGACCCTTTTCATTTAATTGAGAACATTTTAAACAAAGCAGGTTTCACAGGATTTTACATATTCTTTTTTAGGCCTGATTGCCTGGGGAGCCTGCCCTTTCCAGCATGGGGCTGCACCACCCTGTCATTGTTTCAGGATTAGGTGGAGTAAGGGAAGTAAGGCAGTCATTGTTTCAGGCTTAGGTGGAGCAAGGGAAGTGAGGCAGCCAAGAGATTAGGAGACTTCTCCCAGACAGAATGAGGACTCAGGCTTTCTCAAAGCCGAGGGGTGAGGGTCCATCACTTCCTTTTGCTGTACCCCCCAAAGTCCTTCTTTGGGGGCCTCCCATGTGATTGTGCCTGTCTTAGGTTGTTTCCCCCTTGAGGAATCTTACCCGTCATTGGCTAACTGACCAAGCATTGAGAGTCAGTTATGGAAACAGGAGCAGAAGCAGTGCTCCTGCCAGGGAGATAAGCTTTTGTCTCCTTGGTGGCTCACAGTCCAAGGTCACTCCCTCAGCCTTATCCTTGGCAGGGGTTACAGCTTCTGAAACCAGGCAGGGCAGTTCCCAACAAGATCTGGTTGTTATCTTGTTTCTAAATTGTTGCTGACCTTATTTTGGTTGTGCGAGGAGGCACAGTATGTCTATCTATGCCTCTGTCTTGCCTGGAAGTCCCTATTTTATTTATTCTTTATTATACTTTTCCATTATCATTTATAACCCTTAGACCTCCCTCCTTCCAGCAATCACCACACTGTTGTCCATGTCCATGAGTCCTTTTTCCTTCCTGTTCAATTCCTCCAAGCCTCAACTCCCTGCCCACTAGCTGTCATCTGCTCTCCATCTATGAGTATATCCCCATTTTCCTTGTCAGTTTTTTCATTAGATTCCACATATGAGTGAAATCATGGGTATTTGTCTTTCTCTGACTGGCTTGTTTCACTTAGCATAATGTTCTCCAGGTCCATCCATACTGTTGCAAAGGATAAAAATTTCTTCCTTTTTATGACCAAGTAGAATACTATTGTGTAAATGTCCCATAGTTGTTTTATACACTCATCTACTGATGGACATTTGGGCTGCTTCCATATCTTGGCAATTGTAAATAATGCTGCAATGAACATAGTGGTGCTTATATTCTTTCAAATTAGTGCTTTGGATAGTGAATCCAAATATATTTCCTTTGCATATATTTCCAGATGTGGGATCACTGGGTCAAAAGGTAGATCCATTTTTAATTTTTTGAGGTATCTCCAGACTGCTTTCCACAGTGGCTGCACCAATCTGTATTCCCACCAGCAGTGCAAAAGAGTTTCCCTTTCTCCACATCCTCACCAGCACTTTTTGTTTGTTGATTTATTGATGATAGTCCTTCTGACATGTGTGAGATGATATTTTATTGTGGTTTTAATTTGAATTTCTCTGATGATTAGTGATGTTGAGCATCTGTTCATGTGTCTATTAGCCATCTGTATGTCCTCTTTGGGGAGGTGTCTATTCAAGTCCTTGCCCATTTATCAATTTTTTTTTTGTTTTTTTTGGTGTTGAGTTTTGTAAGTTCTTAATAAATTTTGGACATCAACCCCTTATCAGATATATTAGCAAATATGTGCTACTCTTCTGTGAGTTGTCTTTTAATTTTGCCGATGATTTCCTTTCCTGTGCAAAATCTTATTAGTTTGATGTAGTCCCATTTATTTATTTTTCCTTTTGCTCCCCTTGCTTGGGGGAATATATCCTATAAAATATTGCTATGAGCAACCTTTTGCTACCTATGTTTCATTCTACAACTTTTATGGTTTGGGGTCTAACATTTAAGTTTTTGATCCATTTAGAATTTACTTTTGTGTGTGGTATAAGAGGTGGTCTATTTTCATTTTTCTACATGTGTCTGTCCGATTTTCCCAATACCATTTATTGAATAAGCTATCTCTAGCACATTGTATGTGTTTCCTTCCTCTGTCAAATATTAATTGACTATAAGGATGTGGGTTTATTTCTGGGCTCTCAATTCTGTTCCATTGATCTATGTGTCTGTTTTTATGCCAGTATCATGCTGTTCTGATTACTATGGCCTTATGATACAGTTTCATGTTAAGTAGTGTGATTCTTCCAACTTTGTTCTTCTTTCTCAGTATCACTGTTTTGCTATGCAAGGCCATTTGTGGTTCCATATAAATTTTTGAAATATTTGTTCTAGTTCTGTGAAATACAATATTGGAATCTTGATAGAAATTGCATTGATTCTATAGATTGCTTTGGGTAGTATAGACATTTTAATGATGTTAATTCTTCCTATCCATGAACACAGTATGTGCTTCTACATCCTTGCATCTTCTTCAATTTCTTTGTTTAGTGTCTTATAATTTTCCAAGTACAGGTCTTTTACATCCCTGGTTAGGTTTATTCATAGGTATTTGATTCTTTCTGAAACAATTGTGACTGGGATTGTTTTATTAATTTCCCTTTTTTGGCATATTTGTTCACTTTTGGCATATAAAAATACAACTGATTTCTGGATATTAATTTTGTATTCTGCTAATTTGCTGAATTCATTTATCAGTTCTAGTGTTCTCTTGGTGGAATCTTTGTGGTTCTCTCTGTTCAGTATCATATCATTTTCAAATGAAGTTTTACTTCTTACTTTCCAATTTGATGCCTTTTATTTCTTTTCCTTGTTTGACTGCTGTGGCTAGGACTTCCAGTACTATGTTGGATAAGAGAGATGAAAGCAGACATCTTTGTCTTGGTCCCAACCTCAAAGGGAAACACTTGCAGTTTTTGCCCATTGATTATATTCCTGTAAGTGGGATCATCATACACGGCCTTTTTATATTTAGATATGTTCCCTCTAATCTCACCTGCTGACAATTTTTACTATAAAGGACTGCTGGCTATTATCAAATGCTTTTTCAGCATCTATTGATGCTAATCATGTGGTTTACATGGTTAATCATATTTATTGATTTTTTAATGTTGTACCAACCTTGACTTCCCAAAACAAATCCCACTTGATCATGGCGTATGATCTTTTTTGATGCATTGCTCTATTTGGTTTGCTAATATTTTGTTGTGGATTTTAGCATCTATGTTCATCAAGAATAGTGGTCTATAATTTTCTTTTTTTATAGTGTCTTTATCTGGTTTTGAAATTAGGATAACATTAGCCTCAAAAAATGAGTGTGGGGTCTTCCCTTCTCTTGAATTTTATGAAATGGTGTGAGAAAGAGATGTGCTAGTTCTCAGAATGTTTTGTAAAATTCACCTGGGAAACCATGCAGTCTAGGGTTTTTATTCCTTGGGAGGTTTTTTATTACTACTTCAGTTTCACTAGGTGTAATTGGCCTATTCAAATTCTCTTATTCTTCCTGACATAGTTTTAGAAGATTGCATGTTTCTAGAAATTTCTCCATTTCATCCAGGTTGTCCAGTTTGTTGGCATATAGTTGGTAATATTTTATTACTACCCTTAGTATCCTTGCTATGTATTTCTCTGGTCTCAGTTGTTATTTTTCCTTTCATCTCTGATCTTACTTACTTGGGTCCTTTCTCTTTTTTTCTTGATGAGTCTGGTTAAATGTTTTTCACTCTTGTTTATCTTTTCAAATAAATAGCTCTTGGATTCATTGAACTTTTGTATAATTTTTTAGACTCTATTTCATTTGTTTCTGCTCTGATGTTTATTATTTTTTTCCTCTACTCATGTTGGGATTTATTTGTTGTTCTTTTTCAAGTTTATTTAAGTGTAAACTTTGATTATTTATTTGAACCTTTTTTTGTTTTTTGAGATAGGCTCTTTTTGAGAAATGTAATGCTATATGTTTCTCTCTTAGGATTGCTTTCCCAGTATCCCACAGATTTTGCATTGTTGTGTACTCATTTTCATGTTTCACATTTTTTTTATTTCTTTCTTGACTTGTTGACCCATACACTGTTTAATAACATAGTATTATGTTCCTTGTCTTTGCATGTTTTTAGTGTTCTTGTGATTGATTCCTAATTTTATAGCAATTTTATAGACAGAGAAGATGCTTGATATGATTTCAATCTTCATAAATGTATTTAGACTTTTTTGTGTCCTAATATGTGCTCCATCCTAGAAAATATTCCATGTGTGCTTGAAGAGTATGTATATTTTGCTGCTTTGGGATGAAATGCTCTGAATATATCAGTTAAATCCATTTGATCTAGTGCTATTTCAGGTTGTCTGGAAGATGTATCTATGGGGTAAATGAGGTGTTAAAATCTCTGAATATGACTGTATTTCTGTCAGTCTCTCACTTTATGCTCATCCATATTTGCTTTACATATTTAGGTGCTCCAATGTTGGGTGTATAAATGCTTACTAGGATTATAGCCTTTATTGGATTCTTCCCTTTTTCATTATGTAGTGCATTTCTTTGCTTCTTACTATAGCCTTGGTTTTGAAGTCTACTTTGTGGGATATAAGTACTTCTACCTCAGTTTTTTCTTTTCTATTTGCATGAAATATCTTTTTCCATGCCTTTATTTTCAGTCTATGTGTATCTTTAGGTATGAGATGGGTCTCGTGGGGGCAATATATATATGGATCTTGTTTTCTATCCATTTAGCTATCCTATGTTTTTTGGTTGGAGTATTTAAGCCATTTACATTTAAGGTGATTATTGATAGATATGTATTTAGTGCCATTTTATTGTTAGACTATTTTCCACTGGTTTTCTTTTTCTCTTTTTCTTCTTGTTCTTAAAAGAAGCCATTTAACATTTATTGCAATACTGGTTTGATGTTAACAAAATCCTTTAACTTTTTCTTGTCTGGGAAACTCCTTATTTCTCTTTTATTATTAAATGATTAATAATACCCAGCCTCCTGGGTAATGTAGCCTCAGTTGTAGGTCCTTACTATTCATCAGCTTGAGTATATCCAGCCACTCCCTCTGGCCTGAAACATTTCTGTTGAGAAATCAGATGACAGACTAATTGGTGCTCCCTTTTATGTAACTTCCTGCTTTTCTCTTTTGGCTTTTAGGATTCTCTTCTGGACTTTAAGACCTGTCATTTTAATTATGATGTCAGCCTCTTTGGGTCCAACTTGTTTGGTACTCTCTGAGCATCCTGGACTTGTGAGTCTTTTTCCTTCATCAGATTAGGGAAGTTTTCAGTCATTATTTCTTCAAATAGGTTCTTGATCCTTTGCTTGCTCTCTTCTCCTTCTGGTGTTCCCATGATGAGGATGTTATTACACTTCACAGTGCCCAAAATGTTTCTTATACTGTCCTCATTTTTTTCTTTTAATTATTTTTTTTTATTTTTGCTGCTCTGCTTTGGTGTTTTTTCTTTCGCCTTGTCTTCCAAACCATTGCTTCAATCCTCTGGTTCATATATCTTGCTATTTATTCTTTCCAGTGTATTACTTATTTCAGATAGTGCATGCTTTATTTCTTACTTTTTTTATGGTTCCAATATCTTTTTTTCATGCTGTTGAGTATCCTTATAATCATTACTCTAAACTCTCTATCTAATAAGTTGCTTGCCCCCTTTTCATCTATTTCTTCTGGAAAATTCTCTTGTTCTTTCATTTGGGGTCTGTTTCTTTGTCTTCTCATTTTGGCTGCTTCTTTGTATTTTCCACCTTAGTTGTTAAACTAATCAATGGTATAACCTCAAGTTGTAATCAGCAGCCCAACTTTAACACCACAAGGTAGGGCAGAGTAATTCCTGTGGGCAGGGCTATTACTTCCCTTCAAGCTGATGCCACTTGTAGAGGACTGCTCTGCCTGAGAAAGAGGGCCTCTATAGTATGGGGAATGGCTCAGCACAAAGATCCAAGTGGCTGTTTCTTCTATTCTCTCCCCAGAGCTCCCAACTCTAGACTCTTTTCACATGTCTCTACCCTCCCTCTATTAGAGCCAAGGGTAAGTGGCTGCAAACAGAATTTTGTGCATTGACTCTTGACCTGGTCTGCAGAAACCCTGCTGCTTTTCATATCTAGATGTTGTCTGGGTTCTTTTCTGGTTCTGTTTCTGTAGGCTGGGTTTAGACCCCACACTTCTCAGGGGGAAACCCCTGGTCTCTGAAATTTCCCTCTGGAACTTCAGCTGCCATCTGTGGGAACCCAGCCAGCCCTCCTACACCTCTTCTGCACTCCCTACCAGTGTTGTAGTGGTGAAGATGTTTCTTCTGTATGTCCTTGTTTATAAGTGCCTTTCCAGCTAGAGTTCAGTTGGTTATTCTGGATGATTTTTCTGTAATTTAGTTGTAATTCCAAACTGGTCCCAGGAGGAGGTTAGTGTAACTTCCACTTACTCTTCTGCCTCCTGGATCTACACAATAGCATAGAATTAGAACAAATATATAAAGCAATATCATAAAATAAGACTGATAAAAAATGGGTTGCCATGTCTTTTTCAATAGAGTAACTCTTGAATATCACAAGGGATACTCTAATTCCCAAAATATTGTTGTACTGCAAGCCAAAATCAAATTTGCTTCCTGTTTTCAAATTATAGACACTGATAAAATAAAATGAGCAACACAGTACAGACAGATAATTTAATTTACTTAGGATAAAAGAGAATTAAAATAATTTTAACAGTTTTAATCTCAAAAGTTCTCTAACAGTCTGGAAGTATTTTGCTGAGAAAGAGAATGTCATTTATAACACGTTCATGTTTCACACTATTCTGGGAACTGTTGCAGAGAAATGAATTTCTTTGGGGCAAAAAGGTTGGATTGAGAAGAATACAGATTGAAATGATTAGGAGTTAGCACAATTGTTTTCAGGCAGAAAATAAAGTGAAAATATAAGGCAAGTCTTGGCAAAATATATGAAGTCTAGGATCATTCTTTGTCTTTTTTAATTTCTTACTATGATAGTAACAATGGGACTTGATATTTAAAATGATGCAAAATTTTAAGTTCTTAAAAAGTAGATAATGCTAACACTGTTGCTATTTATTTCACAGAACTGAAAAACCAAATTAAAACAGGTGTGTAATTCACCTTGTTAAAACTAAAGCTGAATTTTTAATATTAAAAGAAGTTGCTGAGTTTTAATAGAAAAAAGCTTCAGATGCTGAAACATGTTCCAATGAGTATAAATAAGGCCCACATCCAAATGTGTTGTAAAAAAAAGTAGTTCTGTGAAGACACTGAATGTTTCATATATAATATTCTACTGTTGTAGTATTATAACTAGTAACAAATTTTAGCTAAATGGAAAAATTAATTTTAAGTAATAGAATAGACTCTCAAATTCTTCATAAACAATACCTTTCTCATTAGACAGATGAAAATTAAATAAAATAATCCATGTAAAGTGCTAAGCACCTTGTAAGCCACATAGTAAGCAGTAAATTAACTTTTAGTTCATTATTAAGGTCTTTTTTTCTCATAGCAAATATTTTAGAGCAAACAAGCGAAACATGTACAAGAGGGAGCCCAGCCCCCAAAATGGAATCATCTTCTGGAGGGCAGACCCCTTGTAGTACAGGCTTCCCCCACTAGGTGAGTGTTCTAGGAACCATCTGTTTCAGTGTACCAGCTGGTATTGTTGTGAGAGGCTGTGTTTGGCTTCAGTGAATTTTTTTAAAGACTCTTTCAGTGTATTTGCCCATTTCATGATGGGTGATTTATAAGTGTACCTGTCTGCACTGCGCTGAGTGTTCAGCAGTTTTTGATCAAAAATGGCATGACCCCCATATCCTACCCTTCCTATTCACCCAGTCTCACCCTGAATGACTTTCTTTTTGTTTCCCCAATGAAAAAAGTCCTCAAAGGGAAACATTTTGCTGATGAGGAAGAGGAGAAACAAAAAATGGCAGAAGCACTAAAAGGCATCAAAATCAACTAGTTCAAAAACTGCTTTAAATAGTGGAAAAAACATCTCAATTGGTGTATTGCATCAAATGGAGAGTACTTTGAAGGTGACTGAAGTTTAAACATGTAAGAATCAATGCAGACCCTGGCTTGTGGAGTCTGACACATTGTGGATGGGAAAGAGACAGTCACACGGACTATCGAGTCCTGTGGAGGAAAAAGGCAAGCATGGCTTTTTCTCTCAAGGGCAGCAAAAAACCAGGGCCCTTGCTTGTGGCTGGCCTTTATTGGGTTTCTTGGCACATTACATGATGGTCCTCATTTACTATGCATAGGTTGGCTTTAGGTGGTTACCTTTTACAGAAAACCAAGGAGACAGATGCCACTAATCACATCACAGAAGAAGGATATTTGCAAATGAAAAGGGAAAAGTAGTTGAACTGGTTATACTAGATACTGGGGAGTTTTAGCATGGATTTTAGGAAGTTACAGTAAGCACTTGCTGTCTCAATTCAGAGTGAGGGAGTTTAAGCAAAAGCAAGTCTCAAAGCGGTCTAGGTACATGCAGGCCTGATTCCCCATGGGAGAACCTATCCGTGAGCGTGGGTCCTGTGTATCTCCACGTGGAAGCTGGACCAATGTCATGCAGAATGGTCTCCTACAAAGAATAAATACACAATTTTTATAAACAAATTCTGGTTTTTTTTTGTGTCCCCTCTCACATAGCAGAGTATATTTAGTTTCTTCTAGAATTTTGCAATTTCATTATGGAAATAATTCATGCTTGTATTTGATAAAATGAAATATACTAGACCAAAATTCAGACTCTATGAAGCTACATTTTTAAAGAACAGGTGGTGTAATTATGAAAGGGCACATTTATTGAGATTCTACTAGGTGAGACACTTTTATCCAGGTGCTACTTCAGCAACTAAAAACTCAGAATCTGAAAGTCACTGCTATTTAGAATGTCACTTAACTGTGAGAATTTTATTGAGGTCCTCCAAGAAAACATGTTTTTTCAATATTTTTCTAACCACCACCACCATCACCTTTTATGATGGCTGAATTTAAGAAGGAAATTCTCATTTTAAACAGTGTGTTTTTACAGCGACTTATCAAACACTGGCCTTTAGCTGTTGTTCCGTGACAGCCACTCTATTAAAATACTGATGTAAACAAGTGGAGAAGGTGAACTAGAAGAGCAGATATTTGCACGGCATTACTGTCAGGTAAAATTTTAAAGATAGGTTTTATGAACCCATTATTTGCAGTCAAGGCTTTTCACTATAGCATCAGAAATCATTTATGGAGACAAAATGTTTTGTCAAAACATACTGCTGGGAATCAGTGTGTAGCTTCTTTTTATGTAATTCAATTTAGTCATGTTGTTTCAATGACAGAAAAATTCTAGCTGGGCAGCCATAGTGAGCCAGTAAAAAGTAACAATATGGTGAGCATCAGAGGCAATTAAAATTAAATGCTTCTTCATTTTATTTCTTAATAAATGAGTAATTGCATTGTGGTGTACCTGGTGACAGGCTGAATTAAGAAGATATTGGGCATTTTTGCTAACTTTTTCTATCAAATTTAAATTTATTTTTGAATCTTACATCGGTGAAGAAAATCCAAGGCAAAATTTTTTCCCAAAATATGTGTTTGAGAAATCGGGTCACCATGCTGTCAGCTGGAGCTATTCTGACATTGGAGGGGACCTAGTTTAGAAACAATAAATGATGAGTAGAGACAAATGAGATATGCACAGAGCTGGGACATACAGTGTTGGTACCAGTAGTAGTATTAAACACCACAGGCATAATAATCTGGTAAATAAGCAGTCCAGAATCCTCTGAGTTTGCCATTGTTCTGTCTAGTACTAGGGCAGTGTGAAAAGGGTAAGTTTACAGTGGAGAAACCCAAAACACTACCAATGAAGGCATAAATAAATGGAACAACAAATCAATGTTTCTCTCTCTCTCTCTCCTTTCCCTCTAAAATAAAAAAAAAGAGAATATGAGCAAAGTATTTTACTTAAAATATTTATTTTTAATTTTTCTAAATGTTTACTTCAAAAGGTATATTTTACCTGGAGATTTCAAATATTATGGCTTTATTATATCTCTACTTTTTTTATACCAGTGAAGAAAATCTCAAAAATTTAATAATTCACATGCATATTCACTGAAGTAATTTTATTTCTAATTGTGTGTGTGTATACACACACACGCATATATTTATATATATTTATATATATAAAACACACTATTAATTACATGTAGATCACCACAACTGATTGGAAATAGAAACATCAGACATAAAGGAGATAGTCTTCCTATATAATTATAGGAAGGTCATTTTCCCTTTCACAATTTATAGGTTCAACAAGACTATCTATATCATATATTGCAGCATTCAGTTTAGGGTTCCATGAACTGTAGTAATACTTAAAGAAACCACATCTATCCAGACTGGTAGTCAGAGCAGAGACACAGAACAAGCTAGTCCCACATCTATGTGTGTTGGATAAAAATTTGGGTGGGATATCTCGGGAACAAGGAGTCCCAGCCCCAAACCAGGGCCGCAAGCCCAGGGTCCCAGTGCCAGGAAGATAGGGTCCCAGTGCCATGAAGATAAGTCCCCATAACTTCAGTCTGAGAAAAACCAGCAGGGATTGAGTCAGTGGAAGAAACTTCTAGAGTCCCAAGTAGTTCCACTTAAGGAACCCACACATGGGCTTACTCAGACTCACTCCCTCTGAGTTCCATCACTTGGGTAGCAGCATGAAAGTCACCAGTGGCATACAAGGAGGAACTGAAGTGTCTGGTATCAAGGCAGGAGCTGGGGGACAGTTTTCTCCCAGACAGAAAGGCAGGAAGAGGCCATTGTCCCTTTTCTCAGAGCTCCCACCACAGAGTCAAGAGCTGGCAGGTGGGTACCATATCTAAAACTCCATCAACCTGGCTAACACTGTTTGCCCCATGCTGGAGATGCCCTGAGATTCCTTCCCACCCAATTTATGGGCCCACCCAACTGTTAACCACGACTTTTCCATAAAAAATGACTGGTCTTGGCTCATGCTTCACAACTTCCTAAATCTTATTTTAAAAAAAGCAACATCTGGCCTCTGTAAGCCCCCAGCCCCCATGCCTCTTATTAAGTGGCCCCAGGCTCAGCACTAGCAGCAGCCAGTCTAGATTCACAGACTGGTTTTATCTGGGAATCTCACATGCAGCACAAGTAGCAGCCATCTCAGATTGCTTTACAGCCCATGCAGGGTGGCTCTGGGCAGAACACAGGAGGGGGCTGACCTTGGCCTGCACCATCTGGGATACCCCAGAGCCTACACACACAGTCGACAGCTTCAGACCAGGTTGGACCACCACCACCCTGCCCCTGCTCAACTGATCCTCCACAGAGGGTAGAGATTGGTGATCAGTGGTCACAGCCAATCCTTGCAACTGACTGTCCTGGGTAAATCCCTCCTACTGACCTGCCAACAGCATTCAAGGCTCAACTACAAGAAAAGGATGTACTCAGCCCACACGAAAGGCTCACCTTGAGTACGCAGCTTGGGTGATAAGGGAAGCCATGCCACTGGACCCTTCAGGACACCTACTATATTAAGTCACATTACCAAGACAGGGAGACATAGCAGCTCTACCTAATACATGGAAACAAACACAGAGACACTACCAAAAGGAAGACACAAAGGAGCATGGCCCAGAAGAAAGGACAGAAGAAAACTCCAAAAAATAACAACAAAATGGAGATAAGCAAAGTATCAGATGCAGAGTTCAAAACACTGGTTATAAAAATGCTCAAGTAATTTAATGAGAACCTCAAAAACATTTAAAAAGATCCAGTCAGAAGTGAAGGATACACTGATTGAAATAAAGAACAATTTACCTGGTTGGTGTAGCTCAGTGGATTGAGTACGGGTTGTGAACCAAAGTGTCACTGGTTCAATATCTAGTCAGGGCACATGCTAGGGTTGTGGGCCAGGTCCTCAACAGGGGGCGCATGAGAGGCAACCACACATTGAAAAAAAAAAGAACAATTTACAAGGAAACAACAGTAGAGTGGATGAAGCCAAGAATCAAATCAATGATTTGGAACATAAAGAGGCAAGAAAACAACCAATCAGAACAACAGGAAGAAAAAAAATTAAAAAATGAAGATAGTATAAGCAACCTGTGGCAAAACTTCAAAATGGCCAACATTTGCATAATAGGAGTACCAGAAGGAGAAGAGAAAGAACAAAAAATTTTAAATCTATTTGAAAAAATAATGAAAGAAAACTTCCCTAATTTGGTGAAGGAAATAGATGTGTAAGACCAAGAAGCAGAGAGTCCCAAACAAGAAGCATGCAAAGAGGTCCATCCCAAGACACATCATAATTAAAATGCTAAAGGTTAAAGATAAAGAGAGAATCTTAAAAACAGCAAGAGAAAAGCAGTTATTTACCCACAGGAGACTTCCCATAAGACTGTCAGCTGATTTTTCAAAAGAAACATTACAGGCTAGAAGGGACTGGCAATGAATATCAAAGTCATGAAAAGCAAGGACTTACAGCAAGATTGCTCTACCCAGCAAAGATATAATTTAGAACTGAAGGGCAGATAAAGAGCTCCCCAGACATGAAAAAAACTAAAGGAGGTCATCATCACCAAACCGTTATTATATGAAATGTTAACGGGACTTATTTAAGAAAAATAAGAATATCAAAACTATGAATAATAAAATCGCAAAAAATAAATATATGTGTGTGTATATATATATATATATATATATAAAAACAATTGAATCTAAAAAACAAACTAAGCAAACAAGAAGAACATAGGCAGTATAGGAAATGGAGTAACCAAAGAATTATACTCATGAATCATGGACATGAGCAATGGTGTGGGAATTTTTGAGGGAGTGGGTGGTGCTGGGTGGAGTGGGGCAAAGGGGAGAAAATTCTGATAACTGTAATAGCATAATCAATAAAATTTTTTAAATTGAAAAATTAACAAAAAAGAAGGACCTGGGAGTTTTTTTCCCTTCTGTTTGTACAGTGGCTGCCTTGACCTGTGACTTCCATGTGAGAATAAGCACCCTCCTACTCTCAGGAAGGTTGTTTCCTGTTACTTGTAGATACATGAAATCCCCTCAGTATGTTCAATTATGTTTGATCATTTGTGATTAAAACTACATTTTTTTGTTAATGAACATTTCTGTAGGTATTTTATGAAATATTTCATTAACTTTTCTAGGATATTGTATACTAACAAATATTGTGTTTTTCATATACTAAGCTGTCTTATTACAATTATGAATTTTTAAATAAAGTTAGCAATTCTCTTCATTTAATCATTATAAAAATAAATAAAATAAAATGCAAAAAAATTTACTGTACTTTGTAAATGGTTTAGCCTTGACCAGAAGTGGGTTTTTCTTAAGGTGTTTCTTTTTAAGCATAGAAAAACATAAAGCATGGATGTCTCCTTTGGATAAGAATTTCACTCTTACACATCACAAGCTGCCAATATAACCTTGACATTGAAATTTGTCAGACTACAGTCTTTGTGAGGTCCATATTTCAAAGAAGTACTTTGTTCCTAAAAAGAGTATGAATAAAAAGCAAAAACAGTACTAAAGAAAAATTATTTACATTACTATAGATAATAGTGTCAGTTAGTAGGATTTTTAAGAAATCATTTTAAATGAAATCATTTTCTCTGTCTTATTCAGTGTTTTAGATGTCCACAAAATTAAATCTTCTGGGTAAATCTTAATTTCAGTAGGCATTACTAATTATGTGATTTTAGAATATATACTTCGACATTATACACCACCTCAAAAATAATCATTTTGTATGTTATCTTTCTCAGTTCAAAAATTGATTCCCAAGGAGAGGTTAGGGTTAGGGGCAGGGATAGATGATAGATAGATGGATAAATACGTAGATTAGATATATTTTATACATATATATATGTGTGTGTGATTATACCATAAATGATTCTTATAACACAAACATTTGAATGTAGAAATAATATACTTTGGATACAGCTGTAGTTTGCATTTGCAGTATCTACGTCCTCCTTTACCAGAAACCCACTGTGGATTCTGTGGTTTCAAGGAAGCATATGTGATCTAGCCAAAGCCAAGCAGAGAATTTCATCTCCATGACCACAGTGATTGACTCAGGAGCAATGAGCAACTTCAACCAGCTCATTCAGAGTGATTCTCAAGACTTTTGCAAGAAATACTGAGACTGAGACACTCTTTTTCTTGCTGAATGTGAATAAGGGAGCATTTGTCTCTGATGCTGCTGGCATCCATCTTGAGAAAACAGAGCATTGAGACCAAAGGAAACTGGGTTCTTAGTGACATCATTGAACATATAAATCAAGCCTTGCCTGAAGCAAGTGCTATTTCTAGTCTTTTTAATTATGTGAGCCATTAAATTATTTTTATTGTTTCCACCAGTTTAGGTTAGTGTGATAGTTACAACTAAAGGCATCCTAAATAATACAACATTCTTAAATAAATAAAAAGTGGGGTTAGTTTAGCTCAATTGTCAGGAACACAGACAATTACTTAACTGTGTGGTCCAAATCTCTGGTGTGTCTTATATTAATTGTCTAAACTAGGTTTAGTTTATCTTTATGAATTAATTATCTTATCTAAATAAAGAAGGTAATAAGAGTACCTTTTTCATAAGGTGATTGTGAGGTTTAAAAGAGCCAATATATGTAGAATATAGTTCCTGATAGAAAGTATGTACTCAGTAAGGATTTGCTGTTAGATTAAATACTAAGCACATGCTATTTGAAAAAATAAAATGAGTTTATTATATATTCTGTGAAACCAAAATTTACAGATGTAGATTTGATGTAGGTGTAGGAAATGATTGGCATTAAAAAATAAGAGGTGTGATTTAACTTTATTCCCTAGAAAATCATATAAGTAAAAATTATATATACCAAACCTTCCTTGGTTGTAAACTATTTCTACTCTTCAGCTACTTAAGATGCTACATTACTTCTTTCATAATGCATATTATATTTTAGAAATTTGTATATTAGTCAACTATCTGAACTGATTTTTATCAGCCTGAATCAAATCAATTACAGTTGTTCTAAGGCATCTTAAGTCACATTGGTGTTCAAACTTATTTACATGACAGAAAGGACATATGTTAATCATGATGTTGTTTCCCAAACAACAGAAAATAAAAATGTATTAATTAGGTAAGTCCTAATTTGGAAACTATTTAAAATAAGCTTCAACATAAACAAGCAGTATCAGGCATCAAACATTTAAGAAAAACTAGCTGGAGAAAACTAAAGTTGATGAAGTTCCAAGCCCTAACTTAAATATTTTCTAGAGACTGGAAAAGAATATATTTTATTTTAGTGGCAAGAGCCATTTAGATCTGTTTAAAACACAT
Organism: Trachops cirrhosus; assembly: GCA_028533065.1. NCBI lineage: Eukaryota > Metazoa > Chordata > Mammalia > Chiroptera > Phyllostomidae > Trachops > Trachops cirrhosus. The sequence continues at coordinate 53,372,750 of CM052541.1, read as the reverse complement.
CAGCAGCATAGTTTAAGAATAATAGCAGAAAAAGAAACACATGTAGAGGAAGAAAGCATTTTTATGGTCACTGATGAGATGAACATTTTAATGGGAACAGCATTCGATCAAGACTTAGGAAATCACTCGGGGTTCTGCCACTAACTAGCTAAGTGATCATGAGCAAGGCAATTCACTTTCCCAAACCTAAATGAACTCTAAGTTTCTTCTTCTTCAGGGTTGATAATGTTTTTGGCTCAGTTCAAGATGCTGGAGTTTTCACTGTTGTCTTGTTTTGCCTGTAAAGATTTTATTTATGTATGTAAGAAATGAATAATAATAAAGACAAAACTGTACATTTAATAGAGTTTTTATACATAAAGGGCACATAAATGTTTTTGATTGGAGGACTAGAAAATACATTTAAAATTTATTCGTCACCTAACAATGGCATCTGACAAAGTACTCACAGAGATGATGTACTTTCAAATACTACATGTGGCCACTGAGTAAATTGTAGTGGTGCCCTTTTATAATATCTTCCATTATAATCTTCTATCAATGCTGAATGAAATATTAAAGTGAAGTATGCATTGGTGATGAGTGATCTAGCCTTTCATTTCCTGAAGATTTGGGAGTGATTTGACTACTTGTACCAGTCCAAAAGGGGAATTAGCTATTACAGAGTGAAAAAAATCAGTGTGCAATATTCAAGAGAATTTTTAACACATCTTTGGAATAGGAACAAATCTAAATCACTGTATTTGTGGAAGATAATATTTTTCTGACATATTACATTTTTATCTCTTATATCCCATGTTCAATATTACAATAAAAATTATATGAGCAAAGAACTCACTATCTTCAATGTGTTTGTTTCTAACAGATGATGCTCAGAATCATGCTAATTGGTGAGGCATTAAAATAAAACTGAAATAAGTGCCTTGTAAATTGTGCAAAATATTGTAGATTTAAAATTAAATTCACAGCATAACCTTTGTTTTTATTGGTTTACATTATCATATGAACTGTGAAATCAGGTCTACATTGATCAGAAGATAATCATTATTTTATCAACATCAGTAATAATCAGAGGGCAAATTTAATGTTCAAATTCCAAATTATGTTTTTTAGCAACATATCTCAAGGCAGGTAGGTAATTGATAGCTATTTCAATAGCAAAAAGGACAGATATGAGGGTATGGAGAAGCAAAACATCTAAGGTTGAATTTGGAATTGCTATTGCTGAAAATCTCACAGGTAACTTCCAGTAGTTAGCAAAATAGGGAGTGTAGAAAGATTCTTATTCTCAAAGTCTTCTACACAGGCACTTAGTTTTTAAATTAAAAATTAAGACTAAACTATTTATTTTATCTCAGATTGATCTTTAGTAATCAACAAAATCAGTAACAGAACAAATCTGTGCTTATTTTTTAATGATTCCACTGAAGAATCAGACTGTGAAAGCACACAATGTCAAATGGCACAGCATGTCTCCAAGGTCCAGTGAAATGCAGATTTCTTGTGAGCTTTTCAATGAATGAACATGGAAGCATCTAGTCATTGGGTGAAAACTATCTGTGTTAATTTAGAACTATTGACAATGGCAGTGATGGATAAAAAGAATTGTGTAGGTTTAGTGATTTATTCACTTAATCTTCCCTGTACAATATGTAATATTATGCATGTATAAACTCTTAGGAATTCAATAAAATGCCTAAAGGAATTTATAGGAATTGTTTGAATAGTTTAATGCAAGTAAAAAGTATTTAGAACAGTGGCCCTCAAGATTTTAGAAACATATCAGAATCACTGAGAGCTTTAAAAAATACTGATGCCTAGGCCCTACCCCAATTCCTTTGAATTAGAATTCCTAAAGGTTATCCCCTTATTCCCAGCCTCCAACCCCCAAAAGCTCTACACTTTTATTTTTACTTCAAATCTGTACCTCCCCCAACTTCTAAAGTCCTTTCATTCTGGACCTTCTGGAACTTGTGGTCCATCATCAGTAAAACCTCTTATTCTAAACTTCTACTAAGTCCTTACAGCACCATTTTGTGAGTTAGAAAATGAAACTTCTCCTTAAGACACTTCACTTCCATCTGATGGAAAATTGGCAGACTAAATATACTAAGCTGTTAAGTCTATGCTGTGAGTGAAACCTCCTCAGATGCAGCACTTTGATGCCACACAGAAGCCTTCCCTTTCATGCTTTCACAGCAGCCTGGCTCGGCAGAGGACTGAGTTTCACCTCTCGCCCTTTCATGTTTTCTCCCCACCTCTCTCATACCTTCCAGCCTGAAGGTGTGGTGAATGCTTTCCATGCTCTTCATCGCTGCTTCCTTCCTCTCTCTCCTCCCTAAAAATCTAAAATTGTCAAATTTTTGTCCAACCTATAGCATATAAGTTGTCCTTTTTGTTCTTTGTCACTCATCCTTCTGGAATACTTCTCTGGTACTTTTTCTTTGGTACTTTCCCACACAATTCTTGTTATAATTTCAATTATCATATAAGCAAAACTTTCTAGAACACAGGACTCTGAGTTCCATGACATCTTTTCCAGTGGTCTTGTCATTCACCTTTCCTCACCTCTCAGAATAAATGCTAGACCTTGTATTGCAAGAATGGCAACTTTCCTCCTGGTCTGTTGTCCCCTAAGATCCTCACATCCCTATTATTCAGTTTAGATCTATGGTCAGTCTTCCTAATTACTCTCTTGCATACACACTTGACACCCTGTTCCTCTCTTGCTTTATTATAAAACAATGCCAAACATTTCAGCCCTGGTTAAATAAGACTCTCCCCTTACTCTGCACCTATACCTGTACAGTCAAGTGTAGCTAAAAGAAAATAGTCAAGCTAAGCAGTCATACTTTAACTTTATGACTATTAATCTCAAGTGTGCTTTTAATGCTACCTATAATCATAATGTACTTATTATCCCACTACTTTCATCTTCTTCCTTAAACCTTTAATACCTCTTTTCCTTTCCTCAATTTCAGTTTCTTAGGTCTTGAAGAAGATATAAGTAGCAGAGGAGAATCATCCAAGTCCTGACCACCAAATGAATCAACCCATTTTCATCTGTGCCCATATATTCTGCCTATTCTCTTAACTCTGGTCAATCCCATGATTTCTATACTAAATAGCATCTCCTTTTGCCTATTTAAGGATGTCTAATAATTTTCTCATATCTTTATTATATTATCAGTTATCCCCTCACTGCTGATCCTTTCCTAGCAAAATGCAAGTTAGTTACAAAGTACACTTAATTTGGATATAGACTCTAGATTGCATAATAATATTGTATCAATATCAAATTTTCTGGTTTTGGTCATTATATTGTGGGTTATGTATCAAAATGACTTTGTTCTTAGGAAATATACAATGATGTATTCAGAAAAAGACATGGTAGCGCCAATTAATATTCAATTGGTTTAGACAAAAAGTTGGTAGAATAAAGGAGGAAGGGAGGGAAGGAAGAGGAAGGCAAAGAGAGAGAGAATGAGAAACAGTAAATGGAGAAGTAAAACATCACTGAATATAGGGAGTTCTTTGAACCATTCTTGCAGTTTACAATTTTTCTGTAACTTTGAAATTATATGAAAATCAAAGGTTACAATATAAAAACCTGCTAAAATTAGAAAAAAATAAAAACTTCAAACAGGTCAAAGGATTATTTGAATTGCTTTATAAGGTTTAGCTAAAATTATCTGTATACTGCAACACATTACAGTACGTTATGCAACGGCTTAATATATAGTTCAAACTCATCAGGAAATATCAGTGTTTCTGAGAAGTGTATGATAAACAGATTTCCGACTGGTCATTTGGCTTTATTATCTAAGCATACTTCAGAGATATTACGAGTTCGGTTTCAGGCCACCTTAATAAAGTGAGTATCACAATAGATCAAGTCAAAATCTTTTTGTTGGTGGAGTGTCTTGCCTTCCATTTGTAAAATATGAAACACCTATGAAGTACAATAAAGCAAATCACAATAAAATGAGCCATGCCTGTGTATACAATAGTAAATATCTAAAAATTCCTGCCAACCTTTTAAACAACTGGAATAAAAATATAAATTCCATAATGCTAATGTTCATTTTCTTTAGATAACAGTACTGTAGAGGTTGACCTGCAAAAACCTTTCAACATTAAGTGTCAACGAGCACATAAGATGCAAACAAGTTTCTTTATGTTGCAGATATTCCAGAATTTATTTCATTTTAGTCAAAAACTGATCAAAAAGTGGCTTTTTGATACTAAACCAAGGCAACATAGAACTGTTTAAAGTATGATGATTTCAATAGGTACAATAATAGAGACTCCCTAAAGTGTGTTAAAAAGCAGAACGTAAATGCCATGAAATGTAGTACATCATTTAATAAAATATACCTTTATTTTGTGAGTGTGTTTAGTGGTCCATAAATAAATGCATTCTTGGAGGTAATAATAATATCAGGACTGAGAAGTATTAGAAATCAACAAGTTTATAGGGGCTGCAACTTTTACGGGCAGTGCTGTAGAAAAATATTTACAAAATCCGTGTTTATACCTTATATTTTATTTCATTCAAGCTAGAGTTATGCTAAGGTTTTTCCAGTGGTGCTTCTTTCCACAATATGGACAACGAGGGAGGTCAGGGATGACAAATAAGTGGTAGGCGTGCCCCGCTTACACTTGCTCACCAACAGAAGTCAGTGCTCAGAGTTCACATGACACTCTGCACCCAGCTTAACACCCCTTCTCAGCACAGGACTCTAGGCAGCCATTCGTACGAACTGGTAGCCGTTTACCATCCTCAGAGTCGGTGGAAATGTGCTCAAAAGAAAACTTATTCAGGGGGCTGAGCTGACTGACATCGATACAGTTAAAGTAATCCCTTTTCAGTTTTCTGGCTCCCAATTACAAGGACATGAACACTCCTCTGCAGAGTTTGTTATTGCAAAACAGTAATTACTGGTACATGTACCAAAGGAGTGATGCTCAGAACAGGTTGAAGCATAGAAGAGACCTCAAATCTCATCAAACTCAAACCTCTTATTTTCCAAATAAGGAAAACCGAAGACTTAAGAAATGAAATAACTTATACAACTAAACCCAGAGGCATAGGTAGATAGAGCACACAATTCCTTTTTTTCTGATTCCAAGCCAAGTACTTTAGCCCTTGCATAATATAGCCTCTGATTCAAAAAGTTAGTTCAGTTTTCCGTGTGTGGGGGGTGTGGGGGAGAGAAAGAGAAAAAGAAAATAGGAAAAAGGAAAGAAAAAGAATAAAACATTATTTACCTGGATCTTTTTTATGTATCCAACTATTACCTGGTGAGCGAAATTCACATCAGCAGGACTCGGTCATTTGAAAAGAGCAGACAGACAGAAAATGCATCTAATAACACACCCAATTTTCTTGACAACTAAAGGTTCCTCAGCTAAGGGATAACAACCTTGGCTATCATAAGAGTTGGTGACTGCATTTGAGCACAACTTAAGATCTAATGTAATACTCCTCCACCAAACAGTGCAAAGAGTTAATATACAGACATTTCAAGGTAAATTTCTCTTATTCGAACTCAGAAAGTCAGATTTGAAAGCTATTAGCTCTATGATAGATGATCCTCTTTTAGACACCTTTCTTTTTTTACTGACAAGTTGCTGTTAAAAATTAAAGTAAAAAGAGGCCTCCTTTTTTGCTGCACATTTTTAATGGACCTGAAGCCAAAATAAGTCAGACTAAATTATGGGAGTAAATGACCTCCCGGGAAGTATTATACCAAATTCCAAAGTACTATAAAGACGTTCCTTTGATCTTTTTAGCTTCACAGCCTGAAATTCAAAATCTGTATTTAATTTTAGACTGCATATACCAGCTTCTAAATTTTCTTTCCAAAACGATATATCATTTTAAATGGTAGGACACCTTTAACTTGTATTTTCTAAAACTGCTGACTGTCGTTTCTTTATCCTTTTACTCTATGAAAACAGATCTAGATATAATTAATTACAAGAAGTATTTGGGGTTGGGTGCTGTAATGGATAAACTACTGACCTTCACTTAACAGGTAGCACTTTAAATTCAACCTTCGTTTCTAAGTGAAATGACTCTTATCCCAAATGAAGTTTTCAGTTCACACCTGAGAAAGACACTGAATAGAGGAAAAAAACTAGAAAGAGATGACTTTCCAATCCCTGCTTTTAGGACTATTTTGGATAACAGCATCTTATTAGTAATACATCCTTTAGCAGGTTGCAAACAGGTGCGCTAGTTTTCAACACAGCCCCTTCTGTAGCTTCACATATGCCTTAGTTGAAGAGCATCTCAACAATAATGCATGCCCATTAAAACCTGTAAATCAGCCCACATTCTTAAATAAAGAATCTCTTGGAACTTTTCTGCACAGGCTGACTGCAAATATCTTTATTTGCATATTTGTAGAGATCAGTGCTGCATCTGCTAAGGTAAAAGTAACAGATGCACAATAATAGTTTGATTTTATAACTAAGACTTGTCAAACTGGAGGACAAAATTTAAGTATTATCTGTTCATTTAAGTTTCAGTCTAACTGGTGTTGGAGAGATCAATAACAACAACAAGCAATAAAGTCGATGTGATTCACCCAGAAACCGACATACTAATCACTCAGGCATGGAGCATGCTGGATCCGTGGGGAAGGATCCTGTGAAATTTACTTTTACTTCCACTGCTGTAAAGTACTCACTTGGTGTTGATCTAAGTTTAACTTGCGTTGCATGTGGTTTTCTGATACTATACAAAAAAAATTGTGTATCTTACCCATATTTACCAAAGTTATTTTCTGTTTCCCTTTTAGGCTCTGTGAAAATTAGAAAAGGAGACCTTAACCAAGATGGAGTTGGGAGGACCTGTAGGGGGAGCTCTCAATACCTATCCTCAGAGGAGGGTAATCCAAACAGGAAAACACATGCTTTGTATCTCCAACAACAAGAGGTTTCATTATCCACCACCCCAGTGGGAGGAAGGACTGTTTTCTCTTCCAGCCAATGAGAAAGTGTCACAGCCTAGCCAATGAAAAACCACTACACTCTGAACTACTTTGCTCCAATGGACAACTTTTCTCAACTTTCTGTTATCTCTATAAAAGAATTGTCCTGTCCTTTGTTTTCCTTACTTGCTTATGGTTTTTTGACAGCTTGCATGTCCCAGATTGCAATTCTCTATTATTCCTGAATAAACCCATTTTTAACTGTTTTATCTTTAAGGTCAACAATTCCAATATGGCCTTAGGGAAATCCAGAAGGAACATCATCTACCATTTCATTTTCTTCTTGAAACATTTGCCAATTTACATCAAGAAGAACAGAGGCCACTGATACTAGTATTAATATGTGCAAAAAATGTGACGAAAGAATAAATAATTTCACCATGGAAAGTAAATCTATAAAAATGAATCAAATAGAAATTCCAAACCATAGAATACCAATATATGTATTTAATAGCAATATAAATAAGTAGAAAATCTAGAATAAACTACCAAAAAAGGATGAAATATAAAAAGCAGCACAAGAGGCCTTGGATCATGGAAACAGGCATAAAATATGTGTGGCTGGAGTCCAAGAAGGAGAAAAGCAATAAATGGGTAGAAGCAATATTTTAAGAGAAATAGGGTGAGAATTTTCCAAACAGATACAAGCTCTTCTAACTTTAAGAAGGATAATTACAAAAAACAAAACAAAACAAAAATGTGCCTAGTCACCTCAGATTGTAACTTAAAAGTCAAGGACAAAAAGAAAATCTTCAAAACAGTTTAAAAGAAAAGATAGCACCTGCAAAGGAACAGTAAAAAAAAAGGTCTCACTTTTCAGCATAAACAATGAAATTCAGCAGAAAATAAATGACATCTTTAAAACATCAAAATAAAGTCTCTGCCAGTCTATAATTATTCATGTGGTGCTTGGCTTAACAAACTTACTCTGTTTGCAGACTCATTTTCATTTTTTATATGTGTAAAGAACATCTTCTTTGTTGAGATTTTAATATTATCATTTCTAATTTTACTGCTGTTGCTTTACTATGAGTTGGGAATATTGTGATGAGTGTTTAGTCTGATAATGCTACTGTCTGTTGTATTTTTTAGCACAGCTATAGTGTTCTTGCTAAAAAACATGTTTTGCCATCCAATTTGATAATAAAATAATCATACTCCACTTTGTCTTAAAAACATGACATTTAGAATCCACTTCTTCCCCCTCTTCTTTTGCCATGGTGGCTATGAACCGATATAAAAATAAAATAAAAATACTGTAGTATGACAATGTGTATGGTGCTAGAAACTCTGATAAGCTAATACTCATCACTACAACTAGTAGGGCAGCGAGCAGCAGTGCAGAGTGATGAGAACACCACTTACGTGGTGTCCATCACAATGGCCACATAAATCTGCTACAGTGCTGGGAAAGCAGCCATAGAAAACACATAATGAATGAGTGTGGCTCTTTTACAATAAAAATTTATTTACAGGCATAAATTTTAAATTTCATATCATTTTTACATATCTTAAAATGTTCTTTTAAAATCTTTTTAGCCATCTACAAATGTGAAAACCAATCTCAGCTTATAAAACATTAAAACAAAAGCAATAGAGAGTGAGGAGGATTTGGCCCATGGGTCATAATTTGCCAACTCCTAGCTTAAGCAATATTAAGAGATATTGGAGCTTTAAAATATATGTAGAAATAAAGGTGGCAAATGGGGTTAAAGTGTTTTAAAGCTCTTGAATTTTCTGAAAAGTAGTGAAAACAATAATTCAAGGTAGATTCTAGTAAGTTAAGTGTGCATCTTGTAACTTCTTGAATGTATAAATAGAAAGGTACTATATGAAAAAACAATAAAACTACTATATTAACAAAAAGGTAAGAAAGAAAAATTAGTATGATAAGTAGAAAACATTATGAGATGGTAGGTAGATTTAAGACACCCACAATCAGAAAATACTTTTTTAAGATTTTTTATTTATTTATTTTTAGATAGAGGAGAAGAGAGAGAATGGGAGAGAAACATTAATGTGTGGTTTACAGGCTGGTGCTCAATCCACTGAGCTACACTGACCAGGGCAGAAAATACTTTGACTGTAAATGAACAATATACATATATTAAAATTAAATATATCTGAATATATAAGAATTAAAAACAACTATATCTTATTTATATTTTTAAAAATAAGGGGACAGAAAGATTAAAGATAAAAGTAAATAAAGGTGGTACAGCTATACTAACACAGTAGATTTTAAGCCAAGAGGAATAACTGGAGATAAAGAGAAATATTTCATAATAAATAAAGGATCAATTTGATGTAAAAATATAACAATCCTAATTTTGCATGCATTAACAAGAAAACCTCAGTATACAAAACAAAAAGAAATTACAGAGCTAAAGTCAGAAATGGAAATCTCCACAATAATAGTTTAAAAACTACTCTCAGTAAAGTGTAGAACAAGGAAACAAAAAGAACATACATTTTTCCCCAAGTTTACTTGGAACACCAAAAAATTGACTTTGTTCTGGAATGTAAAGCAACTCTGAACAATTTTACTCTCAGCACAGTGAAATTAAGCTAGGTATAGATTATAGAAAAAATGCTAGAAAATTCTCTCAAATTAGGTAATTAGACAACAAAATAGCAAATAACTCATGGGTTATAGAAGTCATTATAAAATTAAACATATATTTCTACTAAATGCTGTTAGATATTAGAAATATGATATCTAATGATATATGATATTAGAAAACTATTCAGAATATGTGGGATACAGATAAAGCTTTACTTACAGAAATTCTATCATATTAAATGTATATTATAAGAGTAGAAAGGTACAAAGTGAATTACCTGAATATGAATCACAATATTCCAGTAAATATCAGTGAAGCAAACACAAAATAAAAGGAAAAAATAAAGCTAGCCAAAATTAACTAAATAGAAAAAAAATGCTCACTTGAAAAATCAACAAAGCCAAAGTTTTGTTATTTTAAAAGAATAGTAAAATTTGTAAGCTCCTAGAAAGTATGATAAAGAAAAAAATACAGTGAATAGAGGGACATGGAGATAGGTGTTACAATTATTACAAATGTAGTAACAGGAATTTATGAAAAACTTTGTGGCAACAAGTTTGACTATTTCAATTAAATAAAAAAATTACCGAGGAGGAAATCATTATTTACAACTTTTGGCTATGATGGAGTCAAACTCATCTCCCCAAAAGCATCTCCAAAACTCTAGAAATTAACAACAACAATCCAAACATTTCAAACATTATACGGAGAGTGCATAAAGGTACACAGTAATCTGAGAAGCATTTATGTAGTATCTGGAATTTGAGAAAGAGGAGAAATTTGGTCATTCTCTTTTGGGGCAGCTTTTAATACCCCACCCCCAACAGCTCACCTGGTGAATCTGAGGAAGGCAGGCCCTGAAAGTGAGCTGCTCTCTTCCATAGTTGAAGGGGTCTCACTCAGTTTGGAATGGTGGGGAACACCCTACAATATTATAAGTTTATTTCTTGCAGGCAGATAAAAGTGAGGCGAGTGGGTATAAGGCAGATAAATAATAATGAAAAAATTCAATAAAAAATAAACTTTTTTAAAAAGCCAAAATTAGTAAGTGACCTGTGGCTCACTTACTAATTTACTGTGGAACACTATAAACAGTATTCCATGCTTGTGATTGGATAATTCAATATCATAAAAATTCTGCCCAAAAGTAAACTATAAATTCAGTGCAATCAAAATCCAATAGGGTATTATGTGAAAATTGACAAGTTGATGTTTATGGAAATATAAGGAGCCAAAATAGCAAAGGTAAGGTTAAAGAAGAACACAGCCGTTGGATCTATATTGCCAAACATCAAGACTTAATTAAGAGACAATAATTAAATTGTGTGCATTTGAAGAGTGAACAAGAATAGAATCCAGAATCAAATTACATATATATGGTCACCTGATTTACAGCAAAGCAATGCAGAGGGGGAAAGAAGATACAGAAATAATTGGATATGAAATTGAGGAAAAAATCTGGCCCTGACTTCACAATACCAAAAATAAATTCCAAATGGGTCATCGAACTAAATGTAAAAGCTATAAAGCTAGTAAGAGATAATATAGAAGAATATCCTTATGAGCTTGATCTAGGAAAAGACATTTTAAGTGTGACACAAAGACAATAATCATAAAGGAAAGATAAGTTTGGATTTCATTAAAATAAAACTTACTAGCCCTGGTTGGTGTGGCTCAGTGGATTGAGCACTGGTCTGTGAACCAAAGAATCACAGGTTTGATTCCCAGTCAGGGCACATACCTGGGTTGCGGGCTAGGTTGGAACCCCAGTAGTGGGCATTTGAGAGGCAACCACATGTTGATGTTTCCCTCCCTCTCTCCTTCCTTTCCTCTCTCTCTACAAATAAATAAAATAAAATATTTTTAAAAATAAAAATAAAAGATAAAACTTACTGATTGTTAAACATACCATTAGAAGAGTGAGAGGTGAACTTTCAAGTGGGAGAAAATAAATATGTGTATAAAATACGTACCTTTTATATATATGCATACATTTTTAAATATGCATATATTTAAACCACAGATCAATCACAAAAAAGACAGCCAAATTTAAAATGGGAAAATACCATGAATAGTAAACCTCAAGTTTACTCTCCATGTTTAAACTTTTAAAATTCAATATGTTGGAGATGCTCAATAGGACTATCCATTATTTCATAAATTAATATGATTTTATATTTTGAAGATGACTTTACACATATAACCTCTGAAACATATTTAATCTCATTAGCTAATGTGAAAGAAGTGTTTTCACATATAAAAATATAGTGTAAAAAATTCTATTGTTTCTCCCACTATTTTTTTGCACTCTGATGTAAAGTGTATTTGTGAAGTGCATAAATTAATAGAACTTTTCTCCTTTTAAATCTGACAAGGATGCACATACTATGTGGATCATGTAAATGGATGTTGTAAAAAATTCTTAATTTGCATACATTTGTAGGCAATTCATTATTACCAGACTTTTTATAACATCAAAAGTAAAATACTAATATTATAAAAGAATAATTTTAGTTACCATATTTAATTCTTAAAGCCATTTTCTATTTTTTTCTCTCAGGGTTTTGTCAGATATTCTGTGTCTTCTCACTGGTGCTTAAAATAAACATTTTATTAAAATGAACAGTGCTCAACAGTGCTTTACAATGGCATTTTCCTACTCTGGTTCTGAACTATTATGATTTTTCCTGTAGACGAAACAAAAAAGTAAACATGCTTAACAAGAAGGAAGATGAAGGAGGAGGAGGGGGAGAGCAGTAAGAGGATGAATAGTAGGAAAGTGGGAGGAGAAGGAAAGAGAGAGAGAGAGCCATACTATTTCTTACTGGAAAGGTTAATTAAACTCATATTAAATATCTATGTGAATGATGTACACTACCCGCAGCACTTTCCCCCTCAATCTTCCCTGCTTCTGACTAACCAAATTCAAATTCAGTTCAATGTCATGCAGTAACATAGACATTTTGATCCAACTGTGCTCGTCACTCTTGTGCTCCATTATAGTATACAGAACACCTGTCCTTGTTTACAGGGCATCTTCACTTGGATAGATAACTGCCTCAACTCAACAGGTCTACAACTCAAGTTAACTTCATATTAACATCTATCATTTATATATCACCCAATCAATTGGTAGCCATATTAGTCTTAAAATTTCCCAATTTTAAAACTTTGAAGGCTTCTTTGAGTCTTTTATATTTTATCAAATTTACTACTATTATTTTGTCTTCTAACTATTTCACAGATTTGTCCTTTTCTCTCTATTCTCATTGCTCTACCTTCATCATTTTCTCACTGGATGTTGCTAACAGCTTCTTGTGTGGCCTCCTTACCTTACACTGAGGTAGCTTCAAGTTGCCCCCCTGTGATTTTCATCTGGTATCCACACCCCTGTGTAATTCCTTCCCACTTATTACCAGACTTGGTCTTGAGACCAGTAAAATATGGGAGAGATAAAGGTATGTAACTTCCAATACTACATCATAAAAAGACTGTAGCTTCCATTGCAGCGACATTCTTTTGCTTTCTTGTTCTTTCCTTTCTAGGATCCCTCACTCTGGTGGAACCCAGCCGCCGTGTTGTGAGAACTTGCAGGCAACCTGGGTAGAAGGCTTATTGGCAAGGCTTCTGTGACTTTGGGTCCAGGTACCTCTGCTTACATTTTTACAAATATTTCTTATTCCATCCTATCTAACGTAAGATCTGAAGCTTCTCTGAACCTAATTGCTCATTCTAATGCAACCGTTTGCTTTTATTATTAAACATTCTTTTTTTAATTTATATTTTACTGTTTACACTGTGACACATTCTTGAGTATTTTCTTCTCTTATCTTTCCTCGTCCATTTTCAGGATCAAGTAATATTTAATTACTTCCTTAAAGCTTTTTCCAGTGGCTCTGCCCTAGCACTGATTTCTTCTTTGGAGTTAATTCAATTTTGCTGTAATGTAAGTTGGTTCATCAGAGTTCACTTCTTTAAATACATTCCTCCACCTCCACTACCTTCATAATATTCATCTCCCCTTCACTCAGTTTCCAGATAACCACTAATTAATTGTACGTTTAATCTTGTCACCATTTATCCTAACAGATGGTTGCCTCAACAAAGTTAGATTATAGGACCATTTTGAAACCAATGTTTATTTCTTGTGATCCTGACATTGCTGTTATTATCTAGTTGTTCAAATATTATTATCTTAGAGTAATATAAGTGGTCAGTAGATTGAAAGCACACAAATGAAATATGCAGAAGATACAAAATAAATGCCTCCTCAATAACACAGATAATTTGAAACAGTGACAAGTGAAAAATACCTTAATAGAAATGTTAATGGATATATTCATGCTTTAATATATAGGTCAAGGGAAATCTAGAAGAAAAGTAAAAAATAATCAGGTGAAGTAATAAGATAACTGTAATAAAACGACCACATGATTTTATCTAACATTATGAAGTTATTTCTTTCTCTGAAATTAGAAGATATTTGCCTTAGTAAAATAGTCGATCACCATTTAACCATTTTTTCTCAGTTTAATCCATGCTAGGATGTCTAAGTAGGGTGTCACTGGATTTATACAACAGGAAGATGCAACTTCAGGTTCTTTTTTAATGGAACTGCTTTATTAGTCTGTGGTAAAGATCTCATATTTTATATGTTTTATGTTTGTATAACATATTCATATGACTATATTTGTATATTGCAGGTAGGAAACTCTGAAATAAAGGAGGGAAGAGATTGTATCTCTCTAAAATTGCCCAAGGATTCATGGCAGTGAATGAGGACTTTTCTATAAGGGAAAGTCGGTGGATTCTAAAGTTCTAAACTCTGGTCCAGCTATTTTGAGTCTTAAAATAATTTTTAAATAAAGAAATCTGTCAGAGAATAAGGATTTGAAATCTAGTCATATTTTTCTTTATAAATATATTAAAGGAAGAACTATTTCAGACTATCAAGTATCTTTATTATAAATGGAAAGAAATATCCAATGTCATTTCTCAGGAAAACATTTTCTAAATCCATAAAGAGTTTTAAAATTTAAAAAAGAAAGAAAAAAACTGGAATTCCTGGTAATTTTAGAAAAAGATAGAAGAAGCAAAAGAATCTCAGAACCAGTCTGAAATGCCACCTTTTCAAAGTGAATTTTTTACTTAGGATCCTGAGAGATTTTATCCTCAAATATCAGGCAGGATGCTTTTGGTGAAATAAAACTTCAGGGAGACAAAATGGCCCAGAATTGATTTTACAGAAGCTAAATGTTTGATGATGGAGACGCACATGTACTATTAATTTATTATTTCAAAAATATTTATAAGGGATCTACCCTGTGCAATACCTTCCCCTATTCTCCAGGCACTTACCACTTACCACACACACACACACACACACACACACACACACACACACACACACACACAATCTCACATTAGTATATTCAAGGTATGAGCTAGTGTCATGGCACAGACGGCCAAGTGTTTAACCCTATCTGAAGACATGGGAGAGGGAAGGGAGTCTTGCCAAAAATGATACCATTTGAGCTGAGTACTGAAGAATGAGTAAACATTTGTGGGCAAGGCATGAAGAGGAGTGTTCAGAAAAGGAAAACAGTGTAAGCAAGGCAGAGAAGCAAGCAATAGCATGGTTACTTCTGGGAAATGGGAATACTTAGTCCAGGCAGAGACACAGAGCACAGATGTGGATAATTCAGGGGATAGGGCTGGACAGCCACTCAGGGGCAAACTGAAGAATTTACCATATAGAGGCTTCTGACCCTAAGAATCATGCGGAGGTTGCTAAAGGATTTTAAAAGAAGGAGCAATGGGATTTATACTGTGGAAATACAGCTCTGGTTACGATGACAAATTGGAGTTCAGGTCACCAGGAAAAATAGGTGAGAGTAGTAGAAATAATCCCAGTCAGAAATTCTAAAAGCCTGACCTGATGTAGTGAATGGAAAAGGGGACAGGTTCAAATTAGAAACTTATTAAGGAAGTATAATGTGTACCTCTTAGTGACCAACAGAGAAAGACGAAAAGGGGTAGAAGAGCAGTACCACAAAGAGACCGTTTTCCAACTCATGTGTTTGCTCTAATGTCCTAGAAATGATAATTTCAGTAAAAAGAAACCATGATGTACATTCTCTGTATCTGGGACCTATTTTTTGGTTTGGCACTAAATACAATTATGCCCTCATTCCTGAAAATTATATTTCAAAGATACTAACATTGTGAGTTCCTAAAGCCAAATATCTTTACATAAGTGAATAGGTAATGATTAAATAAATTCATAAAAGAGAGTGAACATTTCAAATACTGCTTTTTAAGTTAGTGAAATCAAGAAAAAATTTTAAATAATTTATTTATTCCAGTTTTTAACTTCCTAATAATTTCTTAGGATTCCTGAATCAAAACTTTAACCTAGATATGGAAGATTATTTACATATTATTTATTACATAAAGTTTTTGATACTTGTGAAGAAATAGGAGGTGATTAATATTTTAAACCGTTTCCATTTTAGTTGGAAGGAAAAGAAGTCATCAAATATGATAAGGTTAGAAAATTGAATCAGGTTACAAAGATTCCCTAATCCTTTTCACAGGTTCAATTACTGAATAGTTTTTATGAGCATCTACCTATTGGCACAGATAATTCAGTGATCTTGTTGCCCCATGTCACACCTATGTTTCATTAACATTAATGGGTGTTACATATGCAAATGAAGAGAAGAATCAGAACCGACTGTGTTTTTGATTAATAACAATAGCGCTTTCCACTCTGGTGCAGGCTTCTTCCTTGGAAAGCAGCAGATCTTATCTAGTTCAACAAACTGGACTCCACATACTCTTGGCAGGCAGTGATACACTGAATCTACATAATACAGGGAGTTAAAAACAGGTTTGAGATGATGGAACGAAATGTTCTCCAAACCTGGTTGTTACAGACCTTGTCAATAGGTCAGATTTGTGTAACAACATTAGGGTTACTAAATCGAGCTCTCTCTGTGTTCTGAGGCCCTGGGTACCCTCTGCACCCAGTTAACACTCCTGACTAGTGTCTTGGTTTCTTTTTTCCTTGGGGGATGGGAGGGTGGGCAGAGTAAAGGATGTGTATTCAGTCCATGACAACTTCAACTAGTTGCCAGCTAAAGATTTTATCCTAGTAGCAAAACCAGGAGGAAAAAAAATCTTTTAAATTAATTTTGAAGATGCTAACATTTCTAGAATAGCATTGCTTTAACAGGGCTATGCAAATGAGTCCAATTTAGCATCTTGTATTCAGCTGGAAACCATTGCTAAATGATCAGGATAGCCAGTCACAGATATTAAAATGAATTATATCTAATCTGAATTTTAGTCACGCTACATTAACTAATAGAAAGTTATTAACATTTCAAGAGAAAAAAAGCTTTTGCCTGCAAAATTAACAGTGGCTGAGATGTGACCTGTGAGCCATGAAGCCTGATCACTGTAATGACAGTGTAATGGCATATTTACATTAAAATCTCTGCAGCTAATATGGGATTCAGAATTGGACGGTAAGTCGAGGATTATTTAGTCTGGCCTGTTGGCCTTTCTCTAAGTAGTTTTTTTTTTTTTACTTCAATACAAATCTGAAACTTTTCATTTCATGACTATTTATGTGACCGGTTTCCCCAGCTCAGTCTCTCCATCTTTACAAGACTAATTTTTGCTTTCATTTTCTCTTTTGCTTCTTTTTCAATGTATTTTTTTCTGTATTGCCAAGTTTCTGTGTTTTTTCTCTTTCTTTTTTCTTCTTTTCTTGCTTTGGTTTGACGAACTTTAGGAAACTGGGGCTCAATTACAAACCTGTAAGGAGAAAGGGAGCAATTTCTTCTTTATTTTTACTACTATTTGACTTCAAACAGTAAGCTGTTTTGATTTTTTTTAATTCTATTCTTTCTAAATGCACATTAGAAAGTGCAATTTTGCAACAAACTGGTTGGAAAAGGATAACAGTGCAACAGTTTGTTGACTTTAAAAACAGATGAGTTTATGCGGGAACAGCAGGGAATTGCAATTTGGGACAAGCAAGATATGGCAAAAACTATGGTCAAGTTCAGCTAAGGTGAGGAATGTTACTTTGTACAGAAAAAGGAGAAAGCTAGGAGGGAGTGCTTTTAATGAAAGTCAGTCAAAGGAATGACAGAGTCCAGTGTGGTCATGGCTTCTCATTGGCTGAGATAAAACTGTTTTCATTGGCTGGGCTTGTTGCTGGGTGAAAAGAAAATCTTCCTCCTTGTTGGTAATGCAAAGTATTTCTCTTCCAGTTGGGGTCTATAATTTCATGAAAGCTCCTCCTCTGCCTTTCCAACTTCATTTTAAATGAGGTTTTCTTTATTCAGGGTCGTGTATTCTTATCAATCTATAGAAATGTGGGAGGTGTTCCTATTGTCAGATTGCTTTTTCTGTACTCACCTTAGAAGTTAAAAGTTCAACAGTATCATTTTCATAATCATAATCATTTTCATAATCTATAGTACTCATTTACCTTGTAGATTCAGGTTTCTTTTATTTCCTTCCTTCTTTCTTCTAATTAAAGACAATAAACAAGATTGCAAAATTAAAAAATAATAAAGTAATAGGAAGGCTGAAACTGAATATTAATTCTGCAGCTTTCTAACTGAACTTGAAAGAATCTTTTTTTTTAAAAAAAAGGTGAAATCATCTTAAGAGTGGCATAAAAATCTAGATTGCAGAGAGACAAATTTGTAAATTCTCAAATATGTCATCTATAGACTATATATTTTAGCCTGTCAAATGTGCAAATATTAGACTCTAAACAGAACTTTGATAATGAAATATAATGGAGAGGCATTCATCTTTTTAAAAAAGATGGAGAACAAAAGATAAATAATGGATTCCTTTAATGCCTTAGATATCTTGCTAGATTTCTGCTTCAAAGATTAATCCAATACTTTAGTCTCTAAGCCTAACAACAAATAAAGCAGGTACATATTGCTAAACTACATTTTTGTTGCTTCTCTTTCCTCAAAGAGGGTGTTATTAAGTGTCCCTTCACTATTGTTGGACATCTTTTAAGTCTTCTAATGAAGAACTTTATCTAAAGGCAAATTATCTAATTTATACAATGAATCTGTACACAAACGTATTTCAACACAGACACATGTCAATCACAAAGGATGTCATGATAAAAATGCCACCTTTGTGCTATTTCCCAACTAGAAAAACAGTATCAGTATGGTGACATTGGTTGGTCTAGAATAAACCTGTGCTAAATGTCTGCTAGGCTCATATTTGTAATACATACAGGAAATGAATGCATTTGTAGTAAAAGCAATGCTTCATTCTATTTCTTGGATCTTTATTAAAATATAAGCATATTATAAATGTTGATTGAAGAAATAACTAGAAATCTGATCTGATGTAATATAATGCAAATTAAGTTTAAACAGTTTGAACTTTATTTGATATTTCTGAATGCATAGCCATATTTTGAATTTTTTATAAGAAATGAAAGTGCTAGGCTAAAATTAACTGGCAAGCAGTGTCTAATTTTTCTTCTAAAACCCATTTCTCCCTTTTTGCCATTGACAAAAGATGCTTATTTTTATACATTTATAAAGAATATTCAGAATTTACCTATCTTCAAGTATAAATATTAATCATATAAAATCTTGTTGCTCAAACTTAATCATAGGAGATTATTACAAGACCAGTATTTCTAATTTCTAGATATTTAGTGACACCTTAAATATGCCAAGACTCATATTGTATAAGGTATTTATTTTCTAAATTTAGACATATGATTATGTTTTTAAAATCTGCAGTATAAATGCATGAAAAACAAAATATAAACACTTTTATTTAATAACAAGTAAGTCATATGTGTCTGCAGTGTTAAAATAAATCAATTATAAACTTTAAAATAGGTTTAAAATAGGTACATAGATGCACACAAACTTCTTGACTCTATGTCTATGTCAATAACACTATTTAATGGATACAATATTCAAACTTAGATTTGCTGTGATGTTCTTAGAAGCAAGAGGGAGCAGTGTTTAAATCCCTTTTCCTCCTATAGGTTTAGCATTTCATTTTGAAAGGAAGAATGGACTGTGTCTTTAAAAACAAGCTCAGGAAGTTTCAAATGGGAGGTCAGTGAGAGGTAGCCTGTGAGAATGTTGGTGACACAGAGGTGAGGGTGACAAATGCCTCCTTATGTTCTTGACCAAAGCATCATATGTTTCTTCTTTTTTTCTCTATTTAAAATGGCATGTAGTGGAGGCTAGGGGAATCTAAAGAATACACTGATTTTCATATCTTTCTTTGTCTTGGGTTTTCTTGCCTGCTATCTGTTTGGTTTATGGAATGACAGTTTGGATAATAAAACACTGTATAAAACACATAGGATAATTCTTTTAAAATAGATAGGTGATTATGCAAGTCTAATAATTGTACTTTAATTATAATCATTATATGATAAAGTATTTATCCTCTTTTTGTGTTATTCAATTATCTCAACAAATTATTAGCCCATGAAGTTAATCCTTTTGAAGTACATATAGGTAACCATAAATCAATTTTCTTTCTGAAAACATTTTTGTTGCCCTGGCTGGCGTAGCTTAGTGGATTAAGCGTGGGCCTGTGAAACAAGAGATCACGGTTCAATTCCCAGCCAGGGCACATGCCTGGGTTGCAGGCCAGTTCCCAGCAGGGAATGCACAGGAAGCAACCATACATTGATATTTCTCTCCCTCTCTCCTTCCCTTCCCCTCTAAAAGATAAATAAATAAAATCTTTTAAAAAAAACATTTTTGTTGCTCACATACAGAAAGAGTACATTGTGCATATATTAATATAATATGGGATACATCATGAATAACATACATATACACAGAGACACATGTATAGTTGTTCCATTGTTGAAAAACTAGGATGGAAGTCCTTTATCAGAGGCAACAGAGCATGCCGATTAAGAGCACAGATCCTAAAACTGGATTCCAAATCTTGACTTTTTGATTTTACCACTACCAGCTGTGTGACTTCAGACAAGTGCCTGGACCTCCATTTCCACATTTGTAAATAAGATTGACAAATTTACCAATTTTACCAAACTCATGAAGATTTTTTTGAAGATCAAATAATATGATGATATGAAGCACTTGTAACAGTACCTAGCTTATAGTAAGCGCTCAATAAATGTTCTCTGTGATCCTAAGTATTATTATTAATTGTACTTACTATCATTCAGAGACAGAAGACAAAAGCATAAACACGGTTTAAATAATTTACATCTATCACTAGACACATCTATAATTAAAAGGATACATGACCTAGGGCCAAATAATAAATACATATGTTCCTAAGGAAAAAACAGAGATCACGTGATATAGTTTGAGGAATATATCAAAAGTCTTCTTACTAAAATTTGCCTCCCTTTCTATGGCAAAGTTTCTATGAACTTGAGTAAGTTACATAAGCTTTCTGAGACTGGATTTTCTCACTTATACAATAAAATAAGGGGGTTGAAATAGATGATTAGCAAACTCTTTCTGAACTTGACATTTTTCTTTGTCATTATTTAATAACAACTTCCACTTTCACAACAAGATGATATAAGGTTTTAAAATCCTTTACCTATAAATTTCTTGAACAAAACATCCATAATTCCTTGATTTACAATTTACTTTCAATCTTCTTTCTTTTACATAAGGGGAGGTGATCAGATTTACAGAACATGAGGAAATTATCTTGATGTGGAGATGAGGACCCCCTAACACACAAACTATGCATACTTTACATCAATCCTGAGGCCTGGCAAGCATTCTTAAATATGTATAAATCTCCTGCCAACTCATCAAAGAAAGGAGACATCAAGCAAAACACATTGTCATCTAGATAATCAACTGTGATCCAAGAACCATAATAATGTCTTACTAGCAGGAACAAAAAATTGAAACCAAAGAATAAGAAACAAGGCCCTCATTTTCAGGTTCAAATTCAGTTGTGAAAAGTATCTGTAAAAATGTCTTGGAGTAAAATAAAGCTCATGCTTTTGGTGTAGTTAGAAGAGCCAAGTTTTATCAGTGTATACAGCAGGCCTAACTGTGGATAGATCAGTTTTCTGAATCATTGGATGTTTTCTTTTCCTTACTTTTCAGTTAAGAACATAACCAAAATAGACAAGGAAAAATATATACATTTTTCATAACAGCCAAGTATATGTCTTGTCCTTTCCAAACATAGAACCTTTTATAAGGCAGAAGCCTATACTTTGCAGAAAGTGAAGCCTGTTAAATGGCAGTGGAGTCTAGTGGCAAATTAGGCTTGGGTGTCACACCAACCTGGGTTTGCACTTGGCTATGTTATTTTTTCTAGCTGTGTAAACAAGTCATCTATTCCCTCAAAGATTCATTTACTTATCAGCAAAATGGGAAAAATAATAGGGCTATTGTGTATAATATATGACCTAATGCTTGTAAAAAGCTGATAGTAGCTGGCACTGGGTATTCATTAGGAAAGTGGGAACAATAATAATCAGTATTTTCAATGCTTAGCATTTCATTTTAGATACAAAAGTACAAGATCTGTCTGGAAAAGGTCCAGCCATTATTCATATAATGAGAATGAATTGTGCAACATCGATGTAACCTGGCAGCTAAGGAGAGTCGACTGTAGTGTGCATATCTAAACAATGATGACTTCACTGTACTAGTCAGTGGGGACAGTACACCCTGTTGAGTGAGCATGTATACTGTGCGGCCATCACATTCAAAATGACTGAGCAAGTAGAGCAACAAATCTGCATCAAATTTTGCATTAAACTTGAACATTCCTCCAAAAACCCTATTTAGATAATTCAGAAAGCCACAGCTATGGACAACTGGTGGTTGGCAGCTTCATCACAACAACGCACCTGCTGATGCAGGATTTTTTGGTGAAACATCAAATCACCCAGGTGACTCAGCTCTCTTACAGCCCTGATTTGGTGCCCTCTGACTTCTGGCTTTTCCCAAAACTAAAATAACCTTTGAAAGGGAAAAGACTTCAGACCATCACTGAGATCAGGAAAATACAACAGGGCAGCCAATGGCAATGGGGAGAACTGTGTGAGGTCCCAAGGTGCCTACCTTGAAGGGGACTGAGGCATCACTGCCCTATGTACAATGTTTCTTTTATCTTGAATCTTTCTCAATAAATGTCTCTATTTTTAATGTTACATGGCTGGATACCTTCTGAACAAACCTCATATAAGAATTCTTCAATTTATCAGAAAAAAACAGTCAAACAACTTGTTTCCATTTACCATTGGTCTTATTAATGCCTGAACTCTCAAAATTTTCTCAACTATTGAAATGAGGAATTAAAATAAACAAAATGATATTTAATAATAATAAAAGTAAGTACTACATAGGAGACTGTCACACAGGAGACCAGAAACTTTTCTTCATGTGAAACAAATATGACAGAGCAGTAAACCAAGGATATATTAGGGTGATATGTGTCCACATTAAGGAAGGTAACTTCCAGCCCTTTGATTAATGCATAAAGTCTGAGGAAGACTTAGTCAGGAAAGAAGAAAATAAATAAATATGTAGCAGATAGTTATTATCTTTCAATAGTCAAAGCAGTGTTATATTAGAAAGGGAGTATACTGATCCTGTATAATTCTAGAGGCCTTTGAAACACTACAAGAAATTAAGAGAAGACATATATTGCCATGTGTAAATTCATTGGCCAGAGTCTACAGTAAAACTGCTACAACAAAGAAGCCCCCAAATACAGTGGCATTAATAAGATGGAATGGTCAGTGATAGAACAGTGATCTGAATTAGGTAAAAAGTTCTGCTCTATAATGTCATCCAGGTATTCAAAGTTGCAATCAACTCAGTCATCCTCAACATACAGATCCATCTCTAACTCTTAAGTTGTTACCATGTCTCTACCACCAGAATATTCAGGAAAAACAGTTTTATCTTTAAAAAGATCACCTGGAAGCTCCACATATTATTTTGGCTCAGAGCCCTATGCCCCAAACTTAATTATATGGCTACAGCTAACTGTTGGAGAAGTTTGGAAATAAGGTCTCCAAAGACACAGCCATAATCCCAGGCAAAACACAAATGTGTTGGGAGAAATTTACAAACATTAGGGAGAAATTTAAATTTTCTGCCACAAAAAAGAATTATATAAACATTATAGCCATTTGTACTAAAAATATGTCTTATGAACCAATTGCACTTGTTTAAGGCATATTCAAGCAGAGTTAGTCATGATTACAATAGAAAGGATTTCTAAATTCAATGGTAGATGAGACAGGGCAAATGTACTTCCTTCTAACCCTGACATTTTGTGATTTACAAATGGGCCTTTGGACAAGCCTGCTCTCCTATCCCTAGCCTCTTAATGCTGAACACGCTGTTGGATGGAATTTAAAGGTGATTACTCTATACCCTGACATCTCATTTCTCTTTTTGTATCATTTTGGTATGTGGCTATATTCTTAACTTCTTACCTTTAAACTCTTGTAAACATTGGGAAACTTACCCTTAGCAATCATTTTGATTATTTTCTCATAATAAAAATAAATTTACTTATATGATATCCATACCTTTCTTACACTGGTGTACTGCATTGGGAGATGAATTAGATACATTTACACTTGATTTTTAAAAGCTACAAAATGCATGTGTTTTTATGTGTGTGCACACACATGCACAAAAAGTATATCTCTTTATAACAGAAAATTTGTCATTCAATTCTAGACCCAGAGTTGAGTAATCCAAAAAAAATTATTTCTAAATAACATAGACTAGTGTTTAGAATAAAAAATAAATATATTTTAGAATATTTCAATCTAGCTGCTAAGTAATACATTCATTTTTCCATGTTTCATATAAAAATGACTGGAGTATTTGTGAAAAATCATGCTTCCTGTGTGATTAAACTAATTTATTTCTACCTCTAATTCCATTTACTTTAACAAAATGTGAACATTAAAAGAGAGAGGAAGGCTTTAGAAACTGACAGGAAGTCAAGATTTCAAGTAAAATCATGGGATTGGAGCACATGCTTGTCTACACCATAATCACTGGCATTTACAGGGAGGAATTTGTGCAATGGGCAGGAAGATTATTGCTAATGCCTTCCAGAGATCATGAGGCTTGCATTTAGCAAACATAACTTTATACATTCCAAGAGCAACCCTTGGCTAGGAGTCAGAATATAGTCCCTTGGCAATTAGGCTGGGGACATGGGTTATTGACTGACGTACCATGAAATACCAGCAGGCCTTAGAAGGATAACTTGCTGCAGAATGTGCTAACTAAACAGATACTTAATTGGGATGGTAAGATCTCCATGGTAAATTATAGTATGTAATTTATGCCACCTATGATCTGCTGCAAACACATTAATAAAATGGATTATTCTCTGGCACTGACAAAAATTGCAAACTGCTGAAACTTATAGGTAATGTGCAGGATCCATCTCTACCTATGGCTTTTGGAATTTTGTTCCTTAGACTTACTTAGCAATCTTCATGAGCGGTATTTGACTTCCCTTCAATATTGAAGGTACATACTGATGTTGTTTCAGCATTTCCCTTGTAAGGCTTAGCCTGACAGCTCTTCCTCCACAAGAATGTCTAAATGAGTGACACCCAAGTTGGAAGGGAAAGTAGGTAATCAAAGTGTCTCCACAATTCTTATTTGTTTCCTGCCCCATACCAATGCTCCCAGTTCGGTAATTGATGTTTTCTGGTAACTTAGGAACAGGGAAGCTAATGTACAGATGTGGCCATTTTGACCCCTATCAAAACTCCCACTTCAATGTATTCTTCAGCTTCTTTCTCACTTCTGGTGGTAGAGGGGGCAAATGCACCACAAGAAGCCTCTTCACTGTCACTGTACCTTGGAAATAACCAGGACTAGCCCATAGGCAGGTAAAGATTATAGTCAGGATGCTCTCACCACTTTAGCACAGAACCTTCCCAAATCCTGCACTTGGACAGTCAATAGCAACACATTAACCCTAACTTAAGTGAGAACCCCGCACCACACATTGAAATGGGGCACGCTGTCACTAACAGGGGTCTAGATTAAAGACCTTTACTTCTTTCTTTCTTTCTTATCAAACTTTCCTACTTTATTTCATATACCATCTGGCTTCTCATACTAAACTAGCTAATGTTAAACATTCATTTACAACCCACTGTAAGTCATTAATTGCCCCCACCCAGCCCCAATGTCTTAGCCACTGTCCTCAACTTGAGGCCAAGCATGGGAAAGTCTGCTAGCTGTTGTTCTCATTGACTTCTAATTTTTGGCCGTTCTTCAGGACCCCATCAGTGAGAGGCCAGGCAGGTTGAGCCCTAACTTTGAGCTGAGTCTGGGAGGAGCAGGGCAATTGTTAGGGCCATCCCCTGCCCCTGAGCCCTGTACAATGAAAGGTATGAGCCCTAGACTGATTTCTGCTACACCAGGGGCCAGGGCTTGGACTTGTCATTGTCTCCAGGTGGCAGAGACCCTTGCCTCCTCCAGCCTAACCTCTTTAGAAATATTGAGTTATACTTAAATATACAGTCAAAACATTTCCATTAAAAGTTTTTCTCTACTTTAAAAAAATTAGTTTATACTACAGTATTTGGGATTTACCATAGTTTAAAAGTTTTTTCTTTGCCCAGGGACAGCAACCTTTCAAGGAAGAGCTCCAAAGATGCAATTTCCTAGTTGTCAGAGTGAATGTTTAATGGTAGGTGTTTCAACCAACCAATAAGTAAGACAGATAATATTTTGCTATGGGTAATATTTTGGGTGGGTGAATGTTCTAATGTCTCCTATCCACTCTGTTAAAGTACATATAATAATTCTGTTTAGTGAACTTTATGCCAGGTACTGTGCTAGGTATATTAGAAATAGGACCTCATTAAATCACCTCTTCCATCTGCTAATAAGTCTGGTGCTGACCCAGCAGCATACACACAATAGTTGTTTCTAAGTCTAACTTTTCCTGTTCTAGACTACAACTTTGTATAACTTGAGTGGCTTAAGAATCATTTATTCCACAGAAATACTTTGTGTACTTATGGTTTAAGCTAAACTAGTTTCTGGTGATTAAAATTAATTATACATGATTTGTTATACCATTATATATATCCAGAAAGTATCCAGCCATGTAATATGAAAAATAGAGACATCTACTGAAGAAGATAAAAGACATAAGAATCATTGTACATAGGACAATGATGCATCAGTCCCCTTCAAGGTAGGCACCTTGGGACCTCACACAGCTCTCCCACTATCTCTTCCACTGTTCAAAACACTCTGCAAAATCTTTTGTTGGAATCTCAATCAGATGGTTCATTATATTTCCCTGAATTTCATCAACAGTCTGAACCTCTTCCCTTTCAAAGATGATTTTAATTTTGGGAAAAGCCAGAAGCTGCAGGGTGCCAAATATGGGCTATAGGAGGGCTGAGTCATGTGGGTGATTTAATGTCTCCCCCAAAATCTGTATGAGACATGATCCATGAGCAGGAACATTGTTATGATGAAGCTGCCAATCTCCAGTTGCCCATAGCTGTGGCCATTTTTGTCATATTGTGTCTCTCAACCGACAAAGAACATTGAGGTAGTATTCCTTATTAATTGTTTGGCCTGGAAGGGTGTACTCATGATGGACAACACCTTCCCAATCAAAAAACACAGTTAACATAGTCTTGATGTTGCTATGACCTTGCCGCGCCTTCTTTGGGAGTGGAAAACCAGGCAACTTCCATTGGGACAACTGGGCCTTTGTTTCTGGATCATAGCTGTAGACCCACGATTCACATCGAGTTATGACCTTCTTGGTAAAATCTGGTTCATCGGTAGTGATTTGAATCCAGTGATTAGCAACTGCAGCATGATGTTGCTTCTGCTCTGGTAGCAGAAGCCACAGAACAAATTTTCCACGACACATTTCATGCCAAGATCCTGCACCAAAATCTCACACAGAGTAGTTTTTGGAATCCCCAGATCAGCTGATTTTCTCGCACTGTCAGTTGCCAATCTTTGTTGATTGCAGTCCATACACATTTAACATTCTCAGGTGTTCTGTTTGTTGCAGGCCTTCCAGAACATGGATCACTTTCAACAGATTCTCAACCATTTTTGAAGCATTTGTGCCACACTTTTATTTGCACAGCACTCATTGCATCATCTGTGAAAGCCTTCTGTGTCATCTGAATAGTTTCCACGGATGAATGTTTAAGCTTAACACAAAATTTGATACAGAATCATTGTTGTACTCAGTCATTTTGAATGTGACAGCCACACAGTACACAGGCTCACTCAACAGCATCTACTGCCCCCACTGACTAGTACAGTGAAGTCATCATTGTTCACACATGTGCATTCCAGTCCACTCTCCTTGGCTGCCAGGTTACATTGATGCAAACCACAAACCACTCTCATCATATTAACAATGGCTGGACTTTTTCCGGACAGACCTTATACACACACACACACACACACACACACACATATATGTAAAATAAAGACATTTAATACAACCACTTAAAACTTTCTGCACTATTGAAATTGCTGATTTACTTGTCTGCTCTCTGCTCACTCACCCCCTGATCTCCTTATGGCCTAAAATTGTGTCATATCATCTTTGTAACTATCTTTACTTAATTTTAATCATACTAAACACCTTATATAAGAAAAATGGGTATACTACCCAATATTATAGACAGAGAAACTAATACTTCTAAGGCTTCTTCAAAATGAAAAACTAGTAAGACCAGAAATGGGTTCAATTCTAAGTCCTTCGGCACCAGGCAACATGATCTTACCTCAACATCATTAATCTGTTGACGATCTTTTTCAGAAATCAACCTGATAGCAATGTACACATAAGCACAAATGCTAAGCACATCCACCTGTAGTTATTTCTAGTAATCTACTGATCATCCAGGTATAAATTACTTACTTTGTGGCTTATCTGTTAAAAATGATTGCTATCAGAATGACTTCCATTTGTCATCTAATACACCTCTGAGCCTTATCCTCCTTATTATGTCTTGCATAGGAAATGTAAACTACTGATATTCTATAATTAGCCTAAATGCAACATTATTAGTTAATTAATTAATTTATTTATTTTAAGTATATTTGATTGGTTATGCTATTACAACTGTAATATCTCCTCCCATTTGTTCCCCTCTGCCCAGTTCCCTCTTCCCTCCAGCATCCCCCACTTAGTTCATGTCCATGGGTTATACATGTAAGTTCTGTGGCTTCTACATTTCCTAAACTATTCTTAGCCATCCCCTGTCTATTTTGTACCTACTATATATGCTTCTTATTCCCTGTATATTTTCCCCCTTTCGCCTCACCTCTAATAATCCTCCATGTGACACCCATTTATATGATTCTATTCCTGTTCTAGTTGTTTGCCTAGTTTGGTGTTTTTTTGGGGGGGGTGTCAGTTGTTGATAGTTGTGTTTTTTGTCATTTTACTATTCATAGTTTTGCTCTGCTTTTTCTTAGATAAGTCCCTTTAATATTTCATATTATAAGGGCTTGATGATGAACTCCTTTATTTTGTCTGGAAGCACTTTATCTCCCCTTCCATTCTAAATGATAGCTTTGCTGGATAGAGTAATCTTGGATATAGGTACTTGCTTTTCATGATTTTGCATACTTCTTGCCAGCCCCTTAGTGCCTGCCAGTTTCTTTTGAAAAATCAGATGATAGTCTTATGGGCACTCCTTTGTAGGTAACTGTCTCCTTTTCTCTTGCTGCTTTTAAGATTCTCTCCTTATCTTTAATCTTGGGTAATGTAATTATGTGTCTTGGTGTGTGCTTCCTTGGGTACAACTTCTTTTGGACTCTCTGAGCTTCCTGGACTTCCTGGAGATCTATTTCCTTTGCCAGATGGGGGAAGTTTTCTTTCATTATTTTTTCACAAATAAGTTTTCAATTTCTTGTTCTTCCTCTTCTCCTTCTGACATCCTTTTGATTCAAATGTTGGTAGGTTTAAAGTTGTCCCAGAGTTCCCTAAGCCTCTTCCTCTTTTTTTCAATTCTTTCTTCATTCTGTTCCAGTTGAATGTTTACTTCTTCCTTTTGTTCCAAATCATTGATTTGAGTCCTGGTTTCCTTTCTGTCACTGTTGGTTCCCTGAATATTTTGCTTTATTTCACTTTGTGTAGCCTTTACTTCTTCCTTTATTTTGAGGCCATGCTCAATGATTTCCATCAACATCCTGATTACCAATATTTTCAGCTTTGCATATGATACGTTAGCTATCTCCTCATCACTTAGTTCTTTTTCTGGAGTTTTGACCTGTTTTTTTTTTTATTTGGGCCATATTTCTTTGTCTCGGTGCACCTGTTATATTGGAAGTGGCAGAGCCTTGGGTATTCTCCAGGGTGGGAAATACCTAAGAAGCAAAGCAACCCACTTAGCTGCATTGTGGCGCTATATG
This sequence comes from Trachops cirrhosus, assembly GCA_028533065.1. NCBI lineage: Eukaryota > Metazoa > Chordata > Mammalia > Chiroptera > Phyllostomidae > Trachops > Trachops cirrhosus. Next base: position 53,342,732 of record CM052541.1, on the reverse strand, counting down.
TGGGGGAGGGGTCAGAGAGTGAACAATGCTGCTTGCTTGGCTCTTGCCCTGCTTTCAGTTGTTTCCCCAGTTTCCCACAAGCAGATAACACCCATCTAGGTGCTGCCCTGGCGCCGATTCCCAACTGGATGGGCTTACATTCTAGGACTCTGTGGGCCCCTCAAATGGACTCTCCTGAGAGACTCGTGGTTTATTCCACCACCTCAATGCCTGCAGGTTTTTACAGCCAGAGTTTATGAGGCTTTATTTTCCCGGCACTGGAACCCTGGGCTACGTTGTCTGTCCTGGGCTGGAACCCTGGATTGCCACCACCCCAGTTGTTCCACCTGGTATTTATCTGCACACAAATGTGAGGCCACCCAGTCTGCCAGCTACCACCTCAGCATGCATCCTCTCTGTCCTGGCTGCCCATCTCTTCCCATCCTACCAGTGTAGATGAATATTTCTTCTTTAACTCCTTGGTTGTCAGACTTCCACACATTTCAATTTTCTGGCAGTTCTGGTTGTTTTTGTTTTTAAATTAGTTGTTGTCCTTCTTCTGGTTGTGCAAGGAGGTGGAGCATATCTACCTATGCCGCCATCTGGGCCAGAAGTCCTAAATGCAACATAATTGAAATAATAAATCTAATGTTCCCTACCCAGTGCCAGGTGATAGGATGCCATCTAAATTCAATACAAATAGCTTTAAACAAATGGTCCCCTTCATTAAAATAGGTAACTTAGATTTTAGTGTGCCTACATCATTGTAATTGACATTCAGAAATTCTGTTTTGGACAGGGGTAACTAAGAATATTGGTGTGCATTTTTCTCTCTAAAGCTGATTATATCAAGGTGATACTTTATAATCTTTGTTCTTGGAGGCTCAAAAACTCATGCTATCTTAGAAGGTACATCTGGGAAATGCTGCTCTCTCTTTCTAAATTTTCATGAGATGATGCCATTCTATGGAAAAGCCTGCCAGTTACCTGCCAATAGTAAAACTCCCAGGTGAGCAATAGCATCTTTCTAAACACAGAGAGCAAATTCAGACTTGTTACAAGTGGCCATTTAGTCAGAAAACCATTCTCTAGAGATTTTGTACATTACTCAAGTAATTTATTTTTCAACATGTAAGCTCTCAGGTATAATTGCAAAAGACCAACCACAACAAAGCTGTAAACATTAAACACACAGAGAATTAAGCCTCTGGTGACTTTTACCAAACAACCCAAGAAAACTTTGTTCCACTTTTTCATCAAACTTTCGCTGTTCCATCCAGATGGAGAGCACCACTAACTCCCTGAAGGTGGGAGAGTCTCACCAGCATAGTGCTGCTCTTAAGACTGTTCTGGTAGGGTTTTCATGAGGACATGGAAAGGCACACATTTTTTGTCCCTTTAGAAAAAAAAAGTACAGTGAATTTGACAACAAACCTGTCATTTTAAACCTTGAAGGTTTTAATTATGTACATAAGAGATTTGGGAAATGAACCAATTTTATAGTTTTGCCCAGAATTCAGATTTATATTATGTGTTCCTACAGGTGTCTTAAAATGTATTTAAGTCACAAGGTGTGAGCAACTTACACTAATATGGCAATTCTAATAACTATCTGTGTTATACAAACTACCTCACTAATCTATGACAGGAACCCCTTTTCATTAACTGCTAGAGAAAAGCTTAAATACAGAAGTAGCCTAGCTAGTTAATCATCATCTTGTCACTGAGAAAAATCAATTTTCTGAGAACAATTTTGTGCAAATTTGGGAGATAGAGTAAGAGAGAATATATTAAAGTTTCTTTCTAATGCCATATATGTAAGGTGAGATAATTGTCTTCTTATTACATGGTACTGAAGATTGAACAACAAAGACTAACTATAACATTATAGTATAATATATAAAATACAACACACAGCAAACTGTAATTATTAATTTGGAAAAAAGAAGTAGGGTATCTACACATTAAAAAGAAGACAAGATAAGATACATTAAGCAAGCAATATTTAATTTAATCTCCAATAACATAAGCTGCCTGCAACAGTATCCCTAAAACTGGTATTTTATCAATTTAAACAAAATTGTGATTAAAGGTTTCAGTGTCAAACCATGTAGTTCTGTATTTTTAGTGTAGTAGTTGTTTAACTCATAAAACTTATTTTTGTTTGTTTGCAAAAAAGATCGAGTGAATCATTTCAGAATTTAGTTTGGTTTTGCCACATTGAAGTTAACCAAGCCAACGGACAACACAGTAAAGTGTTTTAATATAATGATACTCCACTGCTTCTAGACCCAGTGAAAATATGAAAATCTAAGAATAGGCATAAAACACCCATGAAGAAATGACAGAGCTTGAAGCAGTTTGAATAATTTCTGGATCATAAATTTACAAAGGGAAGAGGGAGGGGGGAAAAGAGAAGCAAGGAGGAGGAGAAAAGGGAAGGTGAGTAGCTGATTCCACCAACTCAAACACTGAATTTAAGAGCTTTATGCACATTCACATTTCCTACTGACAAGATTCCAGGTATATATCAACTGACCCACAATTAGAAACTCTACTTTAGTTGTGTGGAGAGGGGAGCATGAGCCCAGTTGGCAATCATGCATTTTTCACTTTGGCTACATATGTACCTGTCATGTGTACAGTTGCACATAAGGGAAAAAATGCACCATTCACATGGCTTCCCTCAATATTCATTTTCTTTCCCCAGGTATCCGCTGCCTGTTTTTGCTCCTGCAGAAGGTCACCATGTGGTGGGAGCTCTGTAGATCTATATTTAGTATCTGAAATACACCCTTTTCTCCCAACACCCTCAGGACAGCTAAGATCAGCACTTCTGTTAATAGTTTCCAGGTTTGAACTCTGGGGAATGCGGCTATCCCCTGGAATTTACTTTTCCTCACAGACAAATAAAGCTTGAGGAATACTACAAAACCCACCCTTTCTGATAAGCACGTCCAGGTAGACACTCTGTTGCACCTTTGACTACTCTTTTCCTTCTAGACAATATTTAAACGGAAATTTAGGATAGCTGTTAAAAATGTGGAATTTTTTAAATTAAAAATCAGGAAATATGACATACTGATACACCACTATACCCATCTAAGAAAAAAAGCCTGCATAAAGGCTAACTATGATGTTCCCGTGGTATGTCTGGCTTGGTAGTCCATTGTATTGCTATGCATGTAATGAGCTCAGAAGGTTTGTCATCTCCATCTCTCTCTCTTGACTGTAAACCTCTTTGCAGCAGAAGCTAAGCACAGGGTCTAGAACATGGGAGGCTTGAGATATATGTCTACTAAATTAAATTAAAACATCAATTTAATTTATGTATGAAGTCTGTCCTGAAAAAGTCTAGCCGTTGTTAATGTAATGAGAACGATTTGTGCGACATTGATGTAACCTGGCAGCCAAGGAGAGTGGGCTGGAATGTGCATGCATGAACAATGACATCTTAAGAAGGAGCTCCTACCCTTTGCAACAGCATAGACGGAACTGAAGAGCATTATGCTAAGTGAAATAAGCCAGGCGGTGAAAGGCAAATACCATATGATCTCACCTTTAAGTGAAACCTAATCAACAAAACAAACAAGTAAGCAAAACATAACCAGAGACATTGAAATTAAGAACAAATGGACAGTAACCAGGGGGCTATGGGAGGGGATAATGCAGGAGAAAGGGTGAAGGTTTTTCAGGAACAACTATAAAGGACACATGGACAAAACCAAGGGAAGGCGGAATCAGTGGAGGCAGGTAGGGATGGCTGGGGGAATAGGCAGAAAACTATACTTGAACAACAATAAAGTTTTTTAAAATGGAAAAAACCTATCAACATTTAAAAAAAACAATGACATCTTCACTATACCAGTCAGTGGGGACAGTAGAGTCATTGAGTGAGCCTGTGTACTGTGTGGCCAACGCATTCAAAATGACTGAGTGAGCAGAGCAATGAGTCTGCATCAAATTTTGTGTTAAGTTTGAACATTCCTCCACATAAATTATTTGGTGATTCAGAAGACCTTTGGGAATGATGCAATGAGTGCAGAGCAAATAAAAGTGTGGCACCAATGCTTCAAAGATGGTTGAGAATCTGTTGAAAGTGACCCGTGTTCTGGAAGGCCTGCAACAAACAGAACACTTGAGAATGTTGAAGGTGACTCTGGGCCCCCCACAGCCCAAGATTTGGCGCCCTGCAGCTTCTGGCTTTTCCCAAAACTATAATCACCTTTGAAAGGGAAAAGGTTGTAGACCATTGATAAGATCAGGAAAACATGATGGGGCAGCTGATAGCGTTTCCAACAAAAGATTTTGCAGAGTTCTTTGAACAGTAGAAGAGACACTGGGAAAGCTGTGTGAGGTCCCAAGGTTCCTACTTTGAAGGGGACTGAGGCATCATTGTCCTAGATATGCTGTTTCCTATATCTTATATCTTCTTTAATAAATGTCCCTATTTTTTATAGTGCATGGCTGGATACTTTCTAGACAGATGTCATATATTGGGGTCCAACTCTACCTCTCTTGACTATGTTTATTAGTTAGGAATATCTAAGAATATATGCCTTCCCATGCCTAGAACTGGATGATTGTCAAGAAACAAAAATAGAGATGGGAGACAATTCCACAACCAGTTCTAATCCACTGACTTTGATCACTACAGGTTCTTGGAAGTAGGCAGAGGATTGGGGGCCAACTATTTCCATGTTGACCGGCAAGCTTAGCTTTCATATTAACTACTATGGAAAATATTAAGAAGACCTAAGATATTCAAAATATCTAGGGAGCTAAGCAGAGGTATTTCTTGGACCTGAGGTGACATTCTCTCTCTCTCTCTCTCTCTCTCTCTCTCTCTCTCTCCCCCCCCTCTCTAATATATATATTATCTATTATATATATATATATATTAGTATGCTAGATTTATTTCTGAAGCTAAGCTAGATATGGGGAAAAGGAAAACTAGATATCTAGGCAACTACTACTTAGTAAGCTGAAGTTGGAGCAACTATAACAAGCAGAAGAAAACCCAGGTTTTAAAGAGCCTTAAGTGAGCTTGGCACAGTACAGCCAATGCCCTGAAACCAGCACAGCTTCTGGAACAAAGCACATCTCTTTGAAGAAAAACTTTTCTGTAATTTAAATTCTATATACCTGCATGTTTTATTTTCCATATAACACTCTTGGTAAACAGTTCAGGAAAGCATTATATGACTTAAATACTCCAATGTAATAAAAGAATAAATGGCAATTAGAATGTGCAACTTAGTTATTTTTGCTTTAAAATGTCAGAAATATGATTTCTGTAATGATCTAATTTTCTTAAAAGAATCAGATTATAGACAAAGGACGTTTCCTCTAGAAGCAAGGGATGTATGACTTGAGAAATATTGATTTATAGTGAATACTTAGAATCACACTAAACATTGTTCTCCTGGAAATCTCAAGTTAATTATTGATAAACACCCTGATGTCACTATTGGGCTCAATACCCAGGAGCTCAAGTTCTGTTTTCTGCTGACCTTCTGCATCAATAGCTATTCAAATTTTCAGGTGGCTCCATATAGGTTTCATTTATTTTGGTTTACATTTTGTTTCCTTCATAATAGAGTTCAAGGTCATTCCTACCTGCACTGTTCCACAAAGGTGACTTAGCACACATTATAAACAGGTGGGCCATGAGCAAAATATTGCCCATAGTTGTGTTTGTTTTAGTTTCCAGGTGTTTAAAATCTGTGAATTTCTTTAGATATGAGTACATTTTGCAGTTTGCAACAGTTGTTACCCTTCTGGTGGTTTTTACCAGCATATTTACAATTAACTTATTGGTCCCTACAGCCATCTGAATTGGCAAGCCCTACCCTAATCCTGGGCTTCCCCTGATGCAAGAAATATTTGTCATTCCATACTCTTCTTCACTTCAGACTGCTCCATCCCCTCACTTGCCTGATTCTAAGTTTTCACGGGCATTCATTCATTCAGTGTTTGTTGAGCAGCTTGTAAATTCCAAGTCCTGTCCTGGGCATGGCTGACGAGGCATTTTCTGCTGGTGCTACATCATGCCTGCTCTCACAGGACTTCCATTCTTATTGGGAAGTTAGCGGGGGCATCAACAATAAATGCATGCATTTCAAGCCATCATCATTGTTATGCAAAGAAAAATAAAACTGAGGAACAAGATCAAGTATGAAAGAGGATGCCATTTTCAACAGAGAATTGAGAGCATTCTCTCTGAGAAGACAGCATCTTCCTGCACTCCTGAATAAAGTGACATGGAGATTAACTGGGGGGAAAGCTTTCCAGGTAAATGTGGCTTATCTCAGAGAGAGCTCTGTATTTACACAGAGAAGAGCTTCAACCTGCAGCACACTCTTAGTTTTCCTCAGCTGAGGCTAACAGAAAATGGATAGTGGTTTTAATTCTGTCAGTATATTTTATACTTAAAAAATGAAGTGGAAAATAAAATCAGTAATTTTCAAGTTGTTCTTTCACTATTACAACTTGACTTGATGTTTCTGCTTTCCCTGAAATAATGATAATAGAAATTTGATACCCTGGAGGAAAATGACTATCAAAGTAAAAAACTTCTTACAGAAAACTTTCACAAAAAATTCCAAGGTTACTTCAAACAGCAACAGCTATGACTAACAGACAATGGCATGGTTATGTTCACTTATTCTGTTATTGATATTTAAAGAATAGAATAAGTGAACATTCTATTTAAATTTTTAAAAATAGTAATTAGTGGTTATAAATGAGTAATCAAAGATGTATCATTTCTGTTTTTTCAGAAAGCAAAAAATATAGAATTTTAAGGAGGACTATGAGATTACTTACAATTTCTCCTTTTAAACAATAAGAACAGTAAAGCTCCCAGGGGTTAAGTGTCTTGTCCAAGAACACAACGTTATTTATTGATCAATTTGGCACCTGAGGTTTCCTAATTTTTAGACCAATTCACTTATCCTCTATAAAACAACCTGTAATACTGAATTAAAGAATTAAACTACTATTGAGACTTGTTATTTCCTATGTTATGGGCTAATACCCAATGGCTTCAAAGAGTTCAGCATTTTCATAGTGCATTCACTTGGCTACAGGAAAGTGAAAGCATGTTCTATCAGGAAGGCTAATTTTCTCAATATTGACATGGCTGTACCTCTCTGAGCTAAATACCATTAGCTCCAGTTTGTGACTATGAAAGGCTAGATTAATTTAGGACCTCCACAAATGCTTTTAAAAGGTACTAGTGAGGCTTGGTGGAATAGAAAGACAATATCCAAGAAATAGCACTCATTGAAATAGAGTCTAAATCCTTTTTCTGTCCCAAAGAAATTGGACCCAAGGAAGCACACACCAAGGCACATCAGAATTACATTACACAAGATTAAAGATAAGGAGAGACTCTTAAAAGTAGCAAAAGAAAAGGAGACAGTTACCTACAAAGGAGTTCCCATCAGACTGTCAGCTGATTTCTCAAAAGAAACCTGTCAGCTGATTTCTCAAAAGAGGGGCTGGAAAGAACTATTTGAAGTCATGAAAGGCAAGGACCAATATCCAAGATTACTCTATCCAGCAAAGCTATCATTTAGAATGGAAGGTCAGATAAAGTGCTTCCCAGTATGGTTAAGTTAAAGGAGTTCATCATCACCAAGCCCTTATGATATGACATGTTAAAGGGACTTTTCTAAGAAAAAGAAGATAAAAAACATATATAGTAAAATGACAGTGAACTCACAATTATTAACAACCACACCTAAAACAAAAACAAAAACAAACTGAGCAATCAACTAGAACAGGAACAGAACCATAGAAATGAAGATCACATGGAGGGTTAGCAACAGGGGAGTGAGAGGAGGAGAGAGGGGTCAAAGGTATGGAGAATAAGTAGCATAGATGGTAGGTAGAAAATAGACAGGGGAAGGTTAAGAGTAGTATAGGAAATGTAGAAGCCAAAGAACTTACGTGTATGCCCCATGAACATGAACTAAGGTGGGGAGAATGAGGGTGGGAGGGGTTTGTGCAGGACAAAGGGGAATAAAGGCAGAAAAATGGCACAACTATAATAGCATAATCAATAAATATATTTAAAAACTACTTTAAGAAAAATCCTGTTCTGGGTCTTTGCAGATGGCAATCATGGAAAAGACAAACCCAAATGTCTGCTAGCTAGCTAAATTTATACAGAATCACTAGACTGATAATTCTATTCCATAGCCTTGTTTATGTTTATCAAATCATTTTTCCCCTGCAAGAAGTATTGGTGATTTCTTTTCTCATCTTACTTTTAAGTGAAAAACAATTTTATAAGTATCTTAAAGTATATTAGTTGAGAATCAGATATAAAAATATCAATATAAAAGTAACTTTAAGTAGTTCTTCAAATTAATTTTATTTTTAAGAATTGTAAAATAATTTAAATACTTGTTTTACTTATGGCTAACATTAAATTATTGATCATTGAATTTTCCTATTAGCATACAAGATATTATTAAAATATGCTATATATATTACTATCAACATAATAGCATGCTATTTCTCTTTGCAGTATCCCCATTAATGATATAAATTGTTCAGTTAGTTCAAAGTTCTATATTATAAACTAATATAAATATATTAGTTATGGATCTGATTAAGTCAGTTTAGTTTGATATATGTATATTGAACACCTACTATAAACTAAGACTAGATAATGAAAATGCAATTAAGAAATCATCTTTGATCTCAAAGAGCTTAAAATTTTTTATTACATTATTGGGTGACATTCATTAATAAGATTATGTAAGTTTTAAGTGTACAATTCTGTAATACATCAAAGAACTTACATTTAATTCAGAGTTTCAGTCAGATGCCAGAGGTCTGATAATTCTCTAGTTGTTTATATTTTATTTAGGTTGAAGCAACAGCCTTAGGTATATGTTATAAACCTGTATAATCTCAATCATTTAAAGAAAGTGAAACATTATATTGTGAAGAGGACATTTGGAGGGGAAGGTCTAATTTACACATAGTAGGCTCTCAATAAAATTCTGACGCTTGAACAATAATTCAATTCTTTTGTTCCAGCTTAGAACTCAAGACCTCTCCCACAAGAACAGCCTTGCAGCTCTCAGGAACCTCCGTTATGTGCCCTTCCCAAGACGTCCCATCACCAGGCTCTACACTACCATTTCAGCAGGGTTCCTGGAACTCCAGTGTTAACACTGGAAAAGGCACAGGATTCTGTGAAGTTTTTAGCAGCAGTAAAGTCAAAGGTGCCTGGCAGGTGTATGTAGAGGCCACATAAAATCAGACAATGCTAATTTGGGAACAGTCTGAACATAGATTTTACCAATGTCCACAAGATTCATGTAAGAAGGTTAGTGCATATTCATTATCCTCTGTCAATCTTGAAAAGCAAAACATTATAACTTAGATAATGTTTATTCTAGAAATTGAATTTTCAGAAAAAAACTATCAACTTTTTCTCAATATTTAAGGGAAGCATTGTAACATTGCAGAAGATTTAGATTAAATAAACAAATATAGTTCTGAATATATTTTTAAAGCCAAAAAAGCAAAAAAGATAAGAAATGTATAAAATAGTACCTTAAAATGAAAAATAGAATGGATGAGAGATGAAATATCCAGTATCATTCTCTTGTTCCAAAAAACCTTTCTTTTAAAGAATTTGTGTTTTGAGGGAAAGAACAAAATTTATTACACACAAATAATTACTTTATTTGTTAAAAATCTGTACATCTTTATTTTGATATTTATAATGGCAACCATGATGCATATGGCTGTTTCCATTAATAATAAAATCCAAAAGAAATCTATTCAAGTAAAAGCTATAAAAAATTTTCTCAATCCCTCTACCTCCCCTTCCACTGCCAACAGCTGTCATCCTGCTCTCTATCTATATGAGTCTGTCTCTGTTTTGCTTGTTAGTTCAGTTTGTTCTTTAGATTCCACATATGAGTGAAATCGTATGATACTTGTTTTTCTCTGACTGGCTTGTTTCACTTAGCATAGTGTTCTCCATGTCTGTCCTTGCTGCCACAAAGGGTAAGAGTTCCTTCTTTTCTGTGATGGAGAGATATTCCATACTATCAATGTACCACAGCTTTTTGATCCACTCATCTACTAATGAACAAAAACAAAAGAGGGAGAGACAGAGACAAAATTCATAGACGTGGACAACAGTGTGGTGACTTCCAGGGAGAGGGGAGAGTGAGGGGAGGTGGAAGAGGATATAGGCAAGATAAATAGTGATAAACAGAGTTGACTCAGGGTGGTGAACACACGGTAAATTTCATAGATTATATGTTGTAGAATTGTGTACCTGAAACCTGTATAATTTTGTTAACCAGTGTAACTCCAATAAATTCAATGAAAAGGAAAAAATATTTTCTCCAAATTTAATAATGCCCCAGAGATTCTGAGCTGTAACAATATCCTGAAATTTTAAATGAATGATATGAATATTCAATTAAAATTTAAAATAATGAGATATGGCCTAAATGCATTCAGCATGGATACCAGGTGTTTGAATACATATAGACAAAAATTTAGATATAATATTAAATACTATTTTAAAATATTAATATATCAATAATATGAAATATTATAAAATATTAAAATGGTTGCCTACAGTTCATCTCCTTCACTTTTAAATAAATAAACTGAAGCCAGATAATTTCTTTCATTCACTTTCACAGAATTGCACAGTTTGTTAATGGAAACAATCTCAGTTTCTGCTGTTTACCACCAAACTGAGCTATCTCTAATTAAGGATCTAGGATTTTAAATAATAGTGAGCTGCTAATTAGTCTATGCCTTAATAAAAAATTAGAGTATGTATTTAGACTTTCTAATAAGACTTCTTTAAAAAAACAAAATAGGTGTCAACAGTTAAGGTACAAGCAAAAGGCTGCCAGAGACAAGGAAAGAAAAAATAGAGAAAATTTCATCTGCATTAGTATTTTAACCAATGCTGGACCTTTAAAAATTTTAGCACTTTGTCACTTAATTCAGGCATTCTAGCTATGACGCTAAATTCAGTTAGAAACAATAATGATCAATAAGTGGAAAATTTTCAATATTGATCAAAACCAATGTTTTTTCTAAGTAAACATTGTAGACGATAAGCTAATTTTGATGCGGTAATTTTGATATGGTAGATTAACATCCACAGAAGTTAGCATATTGATAGGAAAATGAATTACTATATTTTGGAGGTTGTGTACAGTTGGCACCCTTGACATTTGTAGCCACACCAAAAACTGCAGTGTAACAGGGAGAAAAATCAAGATATTAGGTAGCAATTACCAAACCAGCCCTATTGCAATTGGTTCTGTTTCCAGCCTCTCTCTGACCCCAATGTTTCCCTCAAATCCCACTCAGCTTCCATGCTGAGTGTTTTATTCTGCTGCTGTTTTCTCTTCACATAGTGTCTTTCCAAACTAACATCCATGTTCCACTCATCAGCCACGGCTTTAGAGAGCTTCAGGCTGGATGGCCAGGCATGAAGTGCTAGCAGGTGGTGTAGCTGTTAGCCAGCCTTGTGTATCACAAGAGATCTGATGTTATCAAATTCCTTTTCCCCCAAAGACTAAAGAGAGCAAGCCTTTGTGAGCATGCAGGAGGGGGATGAAAACAGTTTGTCTCCTGAGCAGCCAGCCTTTGTCATATTATAAATGAAATCACTTCGGAAATTTAGAGAATTAATATCATAATGAAGACGGGAGTACCCATTAGGGTGGTCTAATGTTGCTCTGGAGAAATGTGATGGATGCCCAGTGGCTGCAAGCCCTTATTTGCAGAGAGTCACCTCTGCAGTTGCCATTATTAGGAAGATGTCTGAAGCAGAGGATCAGACACAACCATTGCAAGATGAGATAGTGTTTGACTGGTTTCCAGGGAACCGAAGGATACAAGCTTAGTTGTACCTGTCACTATGGCTCCCAGCATTTTTCCCCCTTAATGTCTTTTTTAGCTGTAGGAAGTTTCTCTTTAAAGATTCAGTGCTTTTCTAATGGCATAAAGTGAGTAATGGGGAGCATATAAAAATGTTATATAGATTACAAATGGATTTAGTCTATTTAAGACAATGTGTGCCAGCCCTAAAGAACAATTTTATTTAGCTTTACTTATTTCTTGAAAATAAATTTAGCCAAATGTCCCAAAATGAACACAATACTGGCATCCCCATGTACCTTTAGCTTTGCATTTAAAACGTCTGTGGCTTTCTATAGCAATATATGTGCCTACCCAAAATCTGATCTGCATCTGATGCTCTTTCTGCACTAAAGCCTAGAATACAGTACTTCCAGGAAGTATTGTAAAATGTAATTGAATCATTGTTTCTGGTCCTCAAATATCTCTTGTGCATGTAATAGGAAATGGTAGTTTTCCAAAACCCCATATCAGTTTCAGACTGGATAAAAAGGGAAAGATAATTTCCCTGAGGAATATTTGGAATGGTGTAAAGGAAGGGAAAGACTAAATATTTCCTAGAAAGTAAAATTATTCCTACATTGTCTCTACTTCACAACTAGTTCTTTTGTCTCTCAAGAGTGATTTTGCACAGTTTGCACGTCTTCTTCCTATGCTGGCCATCGACTGAGTAATGTCCCTTCTCTGCAATATTCTTCCTCCAATAAATGTCCCTTTTCAAGACATTTTTATAAAGTAGCTTATTCTGATGATGTAGTCACATAAATTTTTTATTGGAGACATCTGTAAAGACATAGTCATTTAGATTTTAGAAATCTTTGTCAATTATAAAAGGAAACAACTCAGAAATTATTCCCAATTCTTTTAAACAAAAACAAAGTAGCTACACTTGCTTATTAATCAATTAAAGAGCAAACTTAGATTAAAGTAAGAATTGCTTCAGTGAAAATCCAGGTTCTTTCTGTTGAGCTGCTTTTAATTTTCTTTCTATTTTATATTAAAAATCTTTCAGGACAGCCAGCCTGCCAGTCCAATAAAGTCCCTCCCACTAAAATGATAAGCTGAAAGCCAGGTTCACCAAAAAGCTGAGGCAACCACTGTCTGGATCGTCTCTGGTCCTTTTTGAAGGGAACATACCCCATCCCCCGTATTTTGCCATGTATAATGCACACCCATGATTTTATGCACATTATAATGAGGATTATTATACCCATGGTATTTAATCATTATATCCATATATGATACGCATCCTTATTTTTCCCCAAAAAATTTGGGTGAGAAAAGTATGCATTATACATGGCAAAATATGGTAATTAATATTATTCATAATGCTTTATTATCTTTATAAAACAGTAAATTCTACCTACTTTCCAAACACTAAAGCTTACTGATCATCCATATCTATACTTTGAATATCCACTATGGTATTTATTACATGTCAAATTTGTATTTCCTCACATACCTTATTACTCTTTAACTTTCTCACATATCCAAGTCATTCTTTCCCACCTAGATTTTAGTCCTCCCCCAAAATAAATATTTACCTTTGTAGTACCTATATGTTAAGCACATAGCAAAGACTGAAGAAACATATACTAAATGCAATCAAACTGGTATAACTAGTGAATTCTATGAACTTTCTAAAACTCAATAGAGAGAAATGAATCCCATGTGTGGAAGGGACTGTATGTAGTCACTCCTCCGCATTGTTTTAAATTTTTCTTCCGAACTCTCACATACACATTTCAGTAATAAAGAAATTCATCTTTCTTGAAGCAAATAAAAGGTTCCTACTGAAAGTAATGTACCCCACTAGCATTCAGACTCTGAAAACGACAAATGTGATCTTGGACAGGGAAGAATCTAATGAAAACAATCACATTAAACATAGCTCTTCCCTGCTCAGTGCTCAGTAAGTGAGCAGCAGGCTCTCTCTGTCTAGCTTACAGAAAACAGGAGGTAGCAGTTTGCAAGGAGCAGCGTTTTAATGTGATTGGACTATAACAGACAATCTATTTACAGCATGCTCTGGGGAGCTTATAAACAAATGTTGAGTAATTTCAGCCAGCAGTAATTACCCTTGCAGCTGACAAGGATAGTATGAGACTTTCTCCTTCACCTTCAGCCCAGTCCAGAAGGCAGTGTACACAATGCCACTTCTAATTATTTCTGCATTTCTATGGCTAAAGACCAAAGTGTGTTATTAGAGAACATTTTAGAAGCTTTTTAAAAGCTTATTTATTAGGACAATTAAAAGTCATCACTATGACAGCAAATAAAAGGTTCCATTCTCAGGAATGCAGTATCAAAAGAGCTTCTCTGCCCATTTACCTTTAAGGCAACGTGGACTTGTTTTGTGTTGTCTATTGTTCAGGGCTGAGACCAAAACTTGGTAATAAAAAGAAATTGTATCTGGAGTGCTTTTGGTTTAATTCTGAAATGTTCTTTTTGCTCTTTATAGTTTTCAAGCAATTTAAAGTATACAATTGAAGTTAGTTCTCGAAACACACAGGATTGTGAAACGTGTATGTGTGTGTGTTGCATGATTATAGATGCTGTTGGGGATAAAATGCATATGGTCATGCTATCTTCCCCATTCTACCTGTCACTGGAGGCCCGGAATTACCCTGGCTGATTAAAGAATTTTATCTGGAGGGATCATTCATATTGCATCAGTTTGACACACAGATGTTAAAAAAAACCAAAGATCTAAAAATAAACCCTGGTCAGATAAGCTTCTAATGGAGTGCTGAAAGAGTAAAACAATTATGCAGAGCAATCACCCTGAGCGTTTGTAATTAACAATCAAATTACTTCCCAGAAGTGTCCAACAAGAGAACTTTTGTTGAACATTTCTATACGTGCCAAACTACCCCCAAGTAATTGGGGAAATCAGTGAACTGTGGTGTTTGCCGGTTCACAAACACCACAGCCAGTTTGGCGTTCACTGAGCTTCTGTGCACCTCAACAAGTTCAGTTCACATTCCTACTATAGCAATTGACAGCAGATATCTCATCCAGCAAAGTATATTATTTACATTTTTGATATGTCACATTACATTCTGTCACATTGCATTTCATCAACAATGAATAGAATGTTTCATAACTTCATATGACATGATGACAGATCTCTCTCTCATGTGCGCGCGCACACACACACACACACACACACACCCCGCAGAACTTAGATCAGAAGGTGAATTGGAGGAAATGCTTTGGATTTGGGCCCTAAAAGGACCCTAGAAGCCTTGCAATGATGACTGAAGCCATGGGTCTTTCCTGACAATAACACCGTGTTGCCCTGCACAGCAATGCCTATGCTTTTTCAACACATGTATTTGCCAGCTGTTTCTAAAGAGTCTTCTAAGTTGGTCATTATAATGTAGAGCAGACCACAAAAGTACATGTTCTGAATGCCAAACAACAATATGCTGAAAATTAGCCTCTTTAAAACAAACACCGAAAAACAAATTACAGAGTGTTAACAATGCACCATTAAGATGCACTCCCAACCATTGCTCCGCTCTCTTGCTGAGACACGTTGGCAGACGGACAATAATGCGCCCCTGTTCCTGAGACTGGCAGGTGTCACTTTGGTCAGTGTGGGATGTGACTGACAGATATTTTGCAGCTGAGGAGATGAGAATGCAGAAATTCAAGAGTACCTCTGGGATTTCTCTGGTCATTTGTGGGCAGCAAAAGGGCAGGGCGGACCTCCGTGCTCACTCAGGACTGCTTGTTGCCACCGCTGCAGGCTGTTGCCGATTCACGGCGTTTTAAGTAATATTTCTATTAACAAGGGTATGTTTCTGCTTTGATGGCAGCATGCAGAAAGCTGTTTTCTAGGCTGTCAGTTATATACTAAACTCCTCTAATTGCCTTTCTGTGCTTTATTCAAAATTGCTTACAGATTTAGCATTTTTGAACCTGCAGGTTTTCTTACACATTACCAAAACTTATCAAACAGCTGGAAATTTGATTTCCTCCTCTACACAAAAGTGTCAAATTATTTTAGTTTTATGACAAGAGCTAGGAAAACTTCACATGGGAGAATATTTGAGTGATGATGATAAGAAATAATAATGATAATAACAGAATGCAATACAAGAACAAAAATAATATGTCTGTCTTCTATCTTGATATAATTGGGAACTTATATTTTCTTTGGTGTACTCCAATTTTTGTATATGTTAAAGAGAAATTAAACACATAACTATAACATAAAAAATAACTATAAAGCCTCAAGCATATCAAACTATATTTTAAATATGAATTTTTAGGATCACCTTTCTCTATCATTTAAAAAAGAATGTTTTAAAAATATAACTATTCAAATATATTAACATGCAAATTTAGTGATGTTTGGGGATTATAAGAAAAAATGGTTAAATTTGGCAAAAATTTAAAGATTTTATAATCAAATATTCTCCAAAGTTTACAGACATATGTTTGAAATAGAAAGATAACAATTACTTTAAAAAATATGATGCAAACTATTAATGCACTTACTTTAAAAAATAGTGTGTCTGGTGTTAAGATTGCAAAGAAAGAAATTTCTCTTGTTTAAAATCTGAGTCGTCCCTGACATTTACATACTGTAAACATGATATTTAAATCATTCTTTTTTCAAAGTATAAAAGCTATATTAAGATACACCTTTGCCCATTAAACTTGCAGAACTCTCAAGAGTTCACTCAAACTAAACTAATTTTGAGAGGATATATTTTTAAAAATCACAGTTCTCTAGTACAACTGCTTAAAAGAATGATTATATATAGTGATGTATAAGCAACATGAATACTAGGCTTTAGTTACAACAATAATTATCTGCTTTCATTTTCCATTAATTTCCTTCAGGCCACTGACAAAATATTACCTTGCAAAATTTAAATTAAAGCCATATGCTGATTTAGGAAAACATTAATGTCACAGCACATTTCAACATTTACTGAAAGAGTTAACACTGAAATCATGTGCAAAGAGAAAAAGATATGTTGATTCAGATTGATGTTAGAATATGTTGTTTAATGTCATTTGCCAAATGTTGTTTCATTTTTAAAATAATTGCTTGTGTTAAATAAACTGAAGCATGCATGCAAGCAACATGATATGAAATTAGTACTTCACTGTAATTTCAGGAACAGACATAAATTTTTTTCCCATGAACAGAATTAAATGTCTCCATAAAAACCAATAATGAACTGAAAAACATACAGTCACAATTACCTTTTTCCCTACTTAGTAATGCTAAGATAAAATGTTCTCCCTTGGAAATCAAATATTTTCCTAACCACTGTGTTTCTTTAATTAAACTGTATTCTTTATAGTGATCAAATATAATTAGCAGTAACAAGTATTTAATGAAAACAAACTGCTACTCCAAACCCTTGCTACATATTTTGTTTAAATCCCACGGATGCTCCAAGGGTCACTGTATCTCCATCAAAAGTACTATACAAAAGCATGCCTCCTCCCCTTCTTCCCACCCCCATTTGAAACAACAGCAGCATTTAAAACAACAGGAAAGCCAGCAACAAAAACTTCTGTAATTCTAAGGACTTTTTAGTTCACATTAAATCCTGCTCCTTGCAGCGCAAGGCATTTCTTCCAAAGAAGCTTAAGACTTAGCATTTAAGTATTTTACAGATTTGTTCTTCAAAAACCCGATTTGATATTATCATATAATACAGCATTACCCTGGTATCTTTGATTATTAGTAAGTGACCAAAATAAGAAGAAAGGGCCCACACTGGACTCATTGACAGCTAGGTGCTATAGCAAGTCTTCTGTAATTAATTGTGAGTGAAAGGGGGTTTGCTTTTGCAGCCTCGTAAAACTTTTCCCACATGGCTAAACCCACGGTCAGAAGACGTTAGGCAACATTAACTGCCTGCACATTTCTGCAAGGCTCTCTGGGAACAGCTAGGCACTGGGGCTCCAAGCCGGAGAACCTTGGGACATAAGACATCAGTGTCTACCTTTCATCTTTGCTGAGATTTGGAGTGGGTTCAGACCACAGAGGCTCCTTAATTCTCACTAATTCATTTGCTTTCCTGATTCACTTGGCTTAGGATAACCTGAGAATGATAATGAACCTGTGAGGAGCTCTTAGTCCCTTGCCTTTGAATGTGCTCGGCATGGATCGAGGGCTTTCTGTGAATCTTGCAAGAGGAAAAGAATCTTATTAGCACTGATTGCTAGTCATGAGGTTTCCTCTAAAAATTGCTCTTATGTTTTAACTCTTGCCTGCTTTCCGCAAAGCAGAGTAGTGGGGAAGGAAAGTTAGATCATTTATACAAATGATGTATATTTCTGGAAATTGGAGTGATATTTTGGGGGTGTGGTTTATATCAAATCCTAGCAGCTAGCTTTTTGTTGTTGGTCTCCCAAAAAAACACCCTCAGTGTTTCCCACTCATTTCTGCAACTGATGCAAAGTTCTTTTTGATTATCCATAGATAAACACTCTCTTGTACTGAAGAGGTAAAATTTTTCAAAGAAATACCCAAAGCCTCTTTCTAAAAAAAACCATGTTTAGACTTAATTTTCACAAGAGTTAAGTTCACAGGCATTCCCTGTGGTTTGGAATTCTGTCGAATTGGCACTTTAGCATTTACAATTAGTGTATGTGGACCTTTAACTTCTACCTAGGTAAGAATTTGTGCTTGAGATGAAAAAGTCAATAAATGAACTGGGCAAAGTGGTGTGTTTTAGTGAGGCAATAAAAAAGGCTATTTGGGTCTACTAGTCTAGCTGAGCATGATCATTCTTTAGATCTTGAGATACAAAACTACTGACCAAATTATTCCCTTCTTTAATTGTAATTGTGCTCTCACATGTTCGGTTGCACAGACCCTCCCATGCACATGCTAACCAAAGTTATGTGCAGCAGCTGCAATGAAATAGATGCACCCAGGGGCAGAGGAGGGCTTGACTCAGAAATTAGGAAGGGACCGCAGTGGCAGGTCACAGTGCTCAGTACTCTGGTTCTTTACAAAAGGTATGTAACCTCTGATGTCAGGTGCTTATCCTCCATTTGGGGATTCCGCTATCAAGATTTTACATTTCCTGCACAATCTGAGCAACCAGAGCAACCTGTGACATCCATATGTAATGTTAGAAAATGCATTGCCTGGGCAGCGGGCCTCAAACCTAAGCTGTAATTGTTTAGAGCACAGAGAATACCAGAATGTGAAAGCACGGAAGAGCCTTAGAGCTCATCCACACTAACTCTCAGGAACTTTAAAGATGACAAAACTCAGGACTGGGAAAGTTGGGAGATTTTCCCAAGGTTAAATAGATATTTTGTGATAGAGCTACGACAGAAATTCAGATTTTAAATCCCAAGTCCAGTGTTTGGTCTGAGACCATCCACAGAGTGCTAGAATTTCCATACAAACTGGTTTGACATTACAATGCACATGTTCAAGGGCTTAATGCTAATGGAAAGTATTCCAGGCAGTAAGCTTTCTCCTAAGCCTCATGACTGATCCTCTCCGTTGACTTCCTATTGCCTGACACCATTAGCTCTGTTTCAGTGTTGACTCTTCCCAAGGACTCCCCCTTTGATTTCTTCACAGGCAGAGAATGTCTCCACTTACTAAATAAGTTAATAACATCAGAGATCATATTTTTACCCTTTTGTTTTCTCTATAATATTACACTATTCTCCTCTCTTGCATTCTCTCAGTATTGGGACTGTCCTTACTTCTGGTCAATACAGAGCAAATGTTTACTAGAGTAAATTTATTTATGATTTATGTCTAAGTCCATGAAATCATAAAATCTGTGGTTAGAAAGATATGCAACTTGAGAAATACTTATGAAAAACACATAAATGTTTCCACGAAGGAAGTGTGATCATTTCAAACAATATAGAACAGTGAATAAGAATGCAGGTTTGGGAGTTGACAAATCTGGGCCTAAATAAATACCTTAGCTCCAACACTTGCATGACCTTGAGCAAGGTATTTAACTTCTCTAAGCCTCAATATTCTCTTTTATAATAGATGAGGCTTATAAAATCTTTCCAGATGCTAGCACATAATAGGCTTTCAATGAATGTTCCACGGTTGTTGTTAGTGACATTGTTATTCTATTGATATAAATAATAAAAGAAAAGATTCATGTATAAAGTATTGCAAAGCTAAAGTAACTAAGGATTGAATGGATTTGGGGGCTGTCCTAGAGAAAAGCAGGGAAATAAAGATGAAAAGTTATTCAAGCCCTTCAGTTTGAAAGACAGAAAGTGACAACATTACTTGTCACACCTTGAAGGGGTGAATCTTGAAAGCAGGTTCCAGTGAAGTGGCTTTGATAATTGTGGATTTGTGGCAGGTGAAGGCAACAAAGAGCTATTTAGGCAGGCAATGCTGGGGGCTTGGAAAATCCTGAACTTGGTTATCAACCCTTAGGGGAAACAGCAAAGCCAGTTAGAGCTGAGAAGAAAGCCAAGAATAGATTGGAACTAGGACTCAGAGTCTCTGTTGAACCCAGAAAAAAGTCAAGGGTAGAAGGCTGGAAGAAACCAACTCCAAGAAAAAGAAGAAGAATATACAACAGAACTAGGGTAGAGTCAGGAGAGATACCAGCAGCCACAGATGTAGAGAACCTCAGAAAAACTGTGGCCATGATCATCTGTGAGGCAGCTGTCATTGGTGTTTGTGGAAACCATAATGCCTAGGAAATAAAAAAATTTTAGAACAGGAAGTTTGGGTGGTGGTCATGGAAGGAGAAAAAATGGTGTGTGCTTTAATACGCACAATCAAGTTGTCAGTGGGAATGTCCAGAAGAAATAACTATCCAAGAAAAAAAGTATGACCAAAACTTAGAAATAAATTATTCACAAAAGTCAAAGAAACTATCATTTACTGAGCCTCCAATATGTGTTGTTCATTCACACTTAATTCTATTTAATCCTATGCAAAAGGTATTATTATCCCTACTTCTGAGACACAGAACCTGTGGTTATAAGAAGTTAAGCAATGTAGCCAAGAGCATATAGCTCATAAACAGAAGAACCATATAGAATTAAAATAATAGCTGCCTGGTATCAAAGCTCTTTCCATCCATCCTCGATGCTCACACTTGAAGCCATGAGAATGCACCAGTGCTCTGAGGGATAAAAAAAAAAAACAGTGGACAAAAGTCAAAGAAGTGAAGTATGTGTTTAATGCTACAGTGATTTCAGGAATTAGGACTGATAGCAGCACTCAGTTGGACTTGGCATTGAGGAAGACCTTGGTAAAAGGAGTCCCTATAAAGGGATGAAGACAGAAGTCAGGCTGTCAGTGATGGGACGTAAGGACACAGTGGCTGGAGTTGTAAATTGCCCTTTGGAGAATCTTGGCAGTAGAAAAAGTAGTAACTCTGAAGAGCACTACAGGCTGGAGACATCGTTTTGTTTTGTTAGGGGACACATGCAAATATTTGTGGACAGTGGTGAGAACACTGATGATAGAACTACTAGAATCTGATGTTCATTCAGAAGAATCAGGGAATAATTATAAAACAGTTATGTCAGAGGGAAATGATCTTCCTGGCCTATAAGTTTGTCCTTACATGTTAGGAAGGAATAAAAGATAGCTAAAATATACATAGTTTTTTAAGAAGAAGGACACAAATACAGAGATATTGATAAGTTAGGGTGAGATGGGAAATAAGAAAACTTGTGTCACATAACTTTAATCAAGTAAATGACATATCTTAAGAAGTGGATCTGAGGGTCTCATGAGTGTAGGTGAATGAATGAATGAATGACAGGAGAAAATCGACAGACACAATTTGATTAGTGTCAGAGGGAGAGGATGCACTAAAAAGGCATAATCTCATTGTTAAGTGAAATTGAGTATTGAACAACCCCAATGTGTGTTAAAAGTCTGATATAAACTGACCCTACTAGGTTCATTACAATCTACCTTGTTGAAATCATTCTACTGTGACCCCCATGGGAGATGGATAGGTTGTTTATGCAAGCAACATCAAACTTGCCTCTATGAGATGCGGTATTAATATGTTTCACTGAAACCAGGGCGGATCAAAATATCCACACCTCCCTTCTCCTCCTACCCTATACGGAGTAAATGGCCACTGAATCACTTCCATAGGCAGAATGTAGCAGACCTTATCTTGGTGCTTAAAGATGGTTTAAACAAAAGCTTATCGGTAAAGCTAATTCATTAGGGAAGAAATGAAATTTTTCAGGACTCCAATTGTGAGCATTTAAAAAAATCTTGACAGAGAATGAATAGTAGATTTGGTAGCTCCCTTTGAAAGGCAAGAAAACCTGATGGATATATTGTATTATTTTGGCTATTAAGGAGGTGAGGCAGAGTAACAGAGTAGAGGGAGCATCCATTCCTTTTTTTATCCTTAAAAACCTAAGACAACTCAACTGCCTTTTATCGATAAATTATTATCTAACTATTCAGTCCATATCCAAAGTACATACTTAAACAAGATAAGAAAAAAAATGACCTTTTATCAGTCTGTAACATTGAGTTGCTTGAATTTTGAAATTCAAGTCCAAATTTAAGAAAAGGGAAAACATTTTTCTCAGCATTGATGCCATTTATTCTGATATAATTTTTAGTTTCATCAGGTTCTGTTAGCCAGAAATTTTAGAATACAGACATCCATGAATACAGACTTCTTCAAAAACACATCTACAGAAGCACATGTTGATTTAGGAATTGTCCACATGATAGTAAAACAACCAATCAATTCAGTGAAAAAAAATCAATTGATTCAATAAAAACATCAAACGGGCTGTTTGTTGTCATGAAGATCAAACTACTGTTTGACAGAACTTTTACTTTTTAATCAATGGCATCGATGTCCGTAAACACGGTCTTAAGTTAACCAGTCCGTGTTACAAAAGATCCAAGCTGTTACTCTTGAAGTGTAACAACTTCAGCAAGAGAGCTCGAGTAAGAACCTCAACTGCAGGCTCGAATTTCAACTTCCAATTTGCAACTCTCTCCATCATGTCTAATTTCTTTGCTATTAACTTCCTTCAGAAAGAAATTCCTTTTGTAACGCGCTGCCATGTATTACGTGGAGCACAATATACCTCAGGCAATGTTGCCATCGTCATACCGAAAAGTACCTTAATGCCTTTGAAAGAAAGGTGGTAGACTTTAAGCCTTTCTTTCTTTATATACATCACTCATGTTTCTTGGTTGATATTTCTGGAATTTGCAGCATATCCATCATTATCTAACTGCCAACTGTTTTCAGAGGAGCTGTTGCTTTAAGCTCATTATTTCTTCCAATTGGAAAAACTGCAGAGCCTCTTTCTACAACACGCAGCAGCCAGCATGGTACATGTGTACAGATGAATGGTTGGGTTTGTCCTTCAGAGACTCTTTGTACCCAGCTTTACCCCAGAACTATGGTGCGTAATGAGCAGCAAATGCATGCTCGTGTGTCTTGCAAGTGTACAGTGAAGCTTATTTACAATTCTGTAAATAAGCTGTTAGTATAGCACATACATAGTTCCACCGCGTTTCTTACTTACCTAAGAGTCTGGAGATTATCATGACTCTCCTATAATTAGTTTCCACAAAACTTCCTTGATGTCAAGTAGGGTTGATTGGGCAGTTGCTTTTCAAGAAGAGATACATGAGCTACACTTTGGGAGATTTCCAACTAAATCTGAGCATGGATGATACAAGAACTAACATGCAGATTTTGGGGAAAGTAGGTTAAGACTCTATGAATACTGTTTAGTTTAAAGGTCTGTACAATCACATGTACACTGAGTTAAAATCGGAGAAAAAAAGGTATGTCTACATCTTTCTCTATAACTCATTATTTAATAACCTGTTACCAGGTATAGATGTTTCAGAGTCTTAGAATGCAATTTTCAGACTTTTAAAGACTTAATGCTTCTTGGAAATACTGAAAATGTGAAATGTTCCATGTGTACTGACCTCTACAGTTTGTTTTAGGAAATGAGATAATGGGGAGTATATCTGCAAATAATTGCTAGGTAACAGAAATAAAGTGTGATTTCCTCTCAAGGCAA
This sequence comes from Trachops cirrhosus, assembly GCA_028533065.1. NCBI lineage: Eukaryota > Metazoa > Chordata > Mammalia > Chiroptera > Phyllostomidae > Trachops > Trachops cirrhosus. Next base: position 53,318,798 of record CM052541.1, on the reverse strand, counting down.
ATAGCCGTAACATTCCACCATGATCATTCCTGGTCTTGTACAGTATGCACTGTTACTGCTTTCATTAAAACAAAGAAAAACCATGGAGGGATTGAGCAAAAAGGAAAAGGACTCATGGCCATGGACAACAGTGTGGTGGTTGCTGGGGTAGGGGGTATATGGGGGCTAAATGGAAATGGAAAAAATACAATATTTTTTTTAAAAAGAAAAGCCAAAGCAATTAGTTATCTCAGCTGTAAATGTCTGAGTTACAGAGACGCAGCTGGGAAGTCATGGTTTCCACCCCTTCCACAGTCCTTTCCATGGCTGAAATCAGCATGGCTCTGCTGAGGTCTAAAAGACAAAGATGCGTTTCCATTGACTCCTGCCACGCTAGCACTCCAGTGTGCCGCCTTTAGTGATCCAGAGACACTTTGGATCTTTAGGTATTGATAACAATTCTCTGCACTCACATGAATGGATTAAAATGATTGTGACTGTGAGAAATATGAATCTGCACCCTGTGATTTTCACAAGAATACTAAGAACATCTAATATAAAAAAATAAACAAAGGCATTATACCCTAAGCCATGGGATATTAAAGTCTCAGGGAGGACAATAGGCAAATAACTATTTTTAAGCTCCCAGCAGGAGTATATGCTGCTGCAGCTAATGGTTATATACATCTCAGACCTGAAAGATGGAAGTTGTTCTAAATTTTTAGATTTTTTCACAATATGTCATTCTACTTTAAAAATAGATCAGTGGAAGATGCTCTTCTTTTTGAAGCATTTCTGTGCTGCTTTATACGCAAATTTCTTTTATGGATTCTATTTATCCTCTGGACAAGTTGTTAAGCCCCAAAGTAAGGATTGTCCCAATTTCATAAGTTCTTATGAAAGAAAGAACAAGCTGTAGTAGTTCAGCCACTTTATGTCAGTTTTCTATGAAATTTAAAGGCCTTGGAAAAACTAAAGAGTTTGATTGTGGAAAATATCACGGATGAAACATTTCATTTAGATGCTACACAAAATAATGAGCAGTGGAAGGTAGGTTAAAAATATTTATAAATATAAGTCATTATGAAGATATCTATCAGTTATAGTCTTAATTTAAAAGGTTATTGAGAGAGTTTTAGATTCAGATACAATTGTAAGAAAAATTTAGAAAGATCTCCTCCTCTACATTTCGCCCATGACTCCCCAATGGTAACAGTTTATAAAACTGTAGTATAATAACACAATCAGGACCTTGACTTTGATAAATTCCACCTGTCTTATTCAGATTTCCCCAGTTTTACTTGGTCCTTTGTGTGCCATTTTATGTTTTAAAATTTCAATATTCCAATAAAGAAACCATTTTTATTAAACTGTGTCAGAGTGTATGATGATGTATAGGTACCATTTGGTGCCTGCATCTGAAGCTAACTACTCCTGGTTCTATAAATGAACCAGTTAATATGTTTGATCAAATTCACTTTCAAAACTGGTTTGCCACATGGCAGAGATGGTAACATAGTCTAAGACCAAGACAGATGTTGAACAAGGCATAAAAGCTTACAAGTTATGTGGCTTACTTTCCCCACCCAAGAAACTGGGTGTTTTGAAGTACACTAAAAATAATGAGATAGAACTTCAGTTCACTCCTGTGTGAAGCAATGGGTTGAATTTTGTCATTATTTTTACTGAGTGTCCTCTGGGTATGTAGCTCTCTGTGAGTGAAAGGAGTACAGTGTTATGGATTGCCGTGCATCTGGAGGGCCCGAAGCCCTAAATTCTGGGCTCAACCTTACATAATCCCCAAATGGCAATTTTTATTTCCTTCTTCAGTTCTTCCACCTGTAAGTTAAAAATTGTGGGGAGTGAGAAAGCATAAAATATTGACACAGTAAAACTAAACATGTATTTCAGTCTAATTTTCTTCTTTGCTTTCAAAAGAACACCCTGTTTTCAGTTGTAACATTAGTAGAGCCAACCACTGAGGTATTTCTATGGGCCATGTTCTGGGCTGAGCCCTGTATATCCACTACCAAGTTTAATTACTACCACACCCCCAATGTAATCTAAGATCTAGAGACTATTTTCTCCATTTTACAGATGTCAAAACCGAGGCTTAGGTTATTTAACTTACTCAAGGTCATGCAATTGGTAGTTGGCGAAGCCGTATTTTTAATTATAATTTCTACCTCAATATCCAGGTTTTTCTTTTTTTTCTTTTACTTATTATATTATTTTCACTTCTATAGTTCATTTGTTTCTTTTGCTTTGGGTCAAAAGGAAAAATGACTTCTAGGATCTATAGTGCTGTTCTGTGGACAGTCATTTAAATGCCTCTGTATTGCAGAACTGCCACACAGGAATCTGAAAGAGGTAGTGATATGGGGGTACATCTAGGCAGAACAGGAAGATAACACTACAATAATAACAACAGCAATAATTATTATTATCGCTAATAGTAATAATTTTTACAAAACAAGAATTAAGTTTCTCAAGAGTTCATTGATAGCTCACTATTTTGTAGCACAGTAACAGTTACAGTGCCAGTTTTAAAAAAAATCAAAACAACAACTTAGTGTGTGGTAAGTCATTTGCACAATACTTGATAACTAGCAACAAGAGTAAAAGTAGAGTCTTTTACCAAGAAAAGACCAGAAAGGAACAGAACAGTAGGCACATGCATAGCCTATGCTTTAATCCAGAAGCACTGAATTTATGAGTCCTCAGAGACCTTTTAAAAGCTGGATGAAGAATCCAGGGCTGATAGTCTTCAGAGGACACTGGGCAGAGAATAAAGCCCTGATGACATCAAATCAAGGGATACCACCCCCTCTAAGAGGCTGTCATAAATCTCAGAGGAGACACCCACAGGACCAAATGGATCTCTCTGGGCACACACATAAAATATCTTCATACTCAGGGCATCAAAATTCCTGACTAAAGAGGCTTTATTATAAAAGAAGGTAAGTACACTTTTGTCAGACTCACAGACTGGCTGCCTGCAGCCTGCAATAGTGAGAGTAAGGAGTCCACGCAGCAAGGGATGTTTGATGAGTAACTCAGCAGCAAACTGACCCTCATGGCCGGAGCCCGCTGGTGTGCACGCCCCATCGTACAGAGAGACAGATGGAGGTGATGAGCTGGGGATGGCTTCCAGTGCAGATGGGGTGCGGAAAAGGTGGCTTGTTAATAACACTGCTGCTCCAAGCAACTTCTTGTCAGCAGTCAAAGTTTCAGGATCATGGACTTGTGGCTTCTTGAAAATTGCTGCAGGACTGACATAATTCCTAGTGTAATTCCTGGTGTAGTTCCAATAAAAAAATAAGAAAAGTCTAATAACACTCCAAAGGGCTATGGTAAGGCCATTGGTATGAAGTGACTGACGTTAGATGAAATTTTACATCTTCCAGTCTTCAGTATTCATACTGTTCAAGAATGAGATTTTTAGAGTTAATATGCATGTTAAAACCATGACTTTTTCCATTTACTTTTCAGTAGAAGCAAACAATCAACCCCAAAGCACTATATTTTGGAGACTTTTTTTCTACAAAGCTTTTCAATGCTCCCTGCAAAGCAATTTTTGATGTGAGAACAACCAAGCATGTGGCTTATTGTAGGAGGAGTTCATTTTTAGACAAGATATCAGGCCAAAGTACTGAGTTTTCTGCACAGGGTCAGGTGATCTTTACTAAAAATATGATTAATGCAAAACCAAATAGGAAAATTAATTTGAGCATTGTTAGAATTTGACAATGTAATTACACATTAGCTTTTTTTCCCCCTCACACTGTCACAGACTATCCTCTCAAAAAATGATGATATTCTTTTCAAAAAATAAAATCACAATGAACATTCTAAATGTCTTCCTGGGATAAGTCATAATGAATAAATGCCTTACTAAGACATTTTTACAGAGAAAGTTCAAACTGACAATGAGTATGACAATAATTGGCAATAATTTTATTGATTCTACAAAATGGACAAAGCTTAGAGTTTCCAGAATGATTCAAAATGAAACTTCCTTTTGTCAAAAATTAGATGTTGATGTTCATGTATCGATAAATGGTAAATGTATTCCATGGTTTCCCTTTTTGCCCCCACTTTCTTCTTTTCCTGATTATGAATTCTAACAAACATATAATGCTAACAGAGTACTTGAGATCCATTTGTGCCCCTAAAAAGAAGAGCACCCCTAACTTCTCAATGCCTGAGACTATGGAAAAACAATGAGAAACCCTTGTATTTTGGGGGAGAGGGTTCACAGAGTTCAGACACATAAATATGCAGATGGTAATGAATTCCATGCCAGTATCATTATTCCCATTTATAGATTAAAATATCAAGGTTCTCAGAGGCTTAATGTCTCAAAGCGACTTAACTCATAGATTTTAACAGGAAGTGTCTACAGCAGGAGACACCAGCAGAAAGAAACAAAGTTATAACAGACACTTAAAAGTCAGGTTACATGAGCTGAGCAATACAAGAGAATTAAGGTAACAATGGGGCTGCCTGTGTGAAAACTGGTTCTTTTCTGCTTTAGGTATAGGGTATAAGAAAGAAATGTTGCTGCCATCCCTGGCTCTCCTTAAAAATTAATGCTGATACACAAAGAACTGGTTAGTATCAGCAGTGGGAAAAAATCCGCAAACTGTAGTCATGCTCTACGCTACATGTTTGTCAGCAGTAACTGCAGCCACCACATGTGGGGTCTATGTGGAGTGTTTCAGAAGCACAGGGCTAGCAATCAAAAGTTTTTAAAAAACAACTTAAGTAAACCTAACCCACTAGGGCATTTTATCAAGCTGTAAGATAAATAGACGTCTTTTTAAAAGAAAAAAAAGGCTGACATATTTTTTCTTTCACTTAATCTTTGATTGCCTTTCAGGTGGTGGGGGAGGGTCGAAGCTGGAAGTGAGGGCCAAGGGATGAAGGGAAGCAGCCGGAGTCTGTCTCTCAAATGTTCCTGTGAGTTGCCAGCTTCCTGCTGCCAGCCCCGCGGCTCGGCAGACTCCTCTGGGGCTGAGCAAGTATTAAAGAGAGCAAGGAAAGGGGAAAGCAAGGGAGAAGAGAGAAGGAAGAGACTGAAATCGTGGTTGGGGAAAAAAAAGCAGCAAAACCTTGTTTGTAGCAGAGTTCCATGAACTCCCCCAAATCCCTAATTTGCTCTTGTTTCTACTCAGTGTTGATCTCTTTTATGTATGTATGTATGTATGCATTATCTATCTATCTATCTATCTATCTATCTATCTATCTATCTATCACCTACCTATCTTTCAGTTGGCTGTATATTTATAAATTATAAGTGACTTCTCACTGAGTGTATTTGGGCTAATTATTTTTATTTATATTTCAACATTTTATCTCAAATGGGTTAGGTATACATATATAAATGAGCACACACACTGACACACACGCTAGTTGATCAATGAATCAGATAAATCTATTTATAAGTAGTTATTGATCTGCCACTGTCTGCAGAGATGCCACTTCACACAGTAGACCCAAATGATCTATTTTGCTTCTGGACCCTTAGTTTAGCTGACAGGTGACTAAAATGACGTGTTGCTAGAAAGTAACCCATTAGGTCTTTTTCTTAAACTCTGAAGAACAGGAGACAAAAAAAAAAAATAGGTGAGCTAGAACCATACTTTCGTATGGGTGCACTATGCTCATTCCCAGTTAATCTGCTAGACTCTTCTAGGATAAATTATCAGGCAGGACCCTGTACTATGGAAGAACAGCCCAGCAGGTAATACACACAGTCAGTAAGCTGCCAGCTTGTTGACAGCCAGTGTGGGGGATTTCATACTCTATGGGGATGTCAGCTTCTAGGGAGTTCAAACAGAAGGCCTAGTAAAGGCAAACTCCAAGATAGTAATTATGCCTGTCAGGAATGCTACGCCAGACAGATTTAGCAGTGGTCTGACATGTCCAGACGTTAAAGGAGGTTTTGAAAAGACGGGAAAATCACCCAGGATTCTTTTTCCAACCATTCCCACCCATCAGAAACCACAGCCTTAAAATCAAGAAGGTCTTATCAGAACAAAGTGTCACAGGAAGAGAAATTTCCATGTGGTAGGGGGCAGACTTTATACCTGGAACTTTACTCACTTCAAGTTTGCTGTGTTCATTTTGAACCAGAATCCTTTTCCTCCTCTGAATGCTTCTTATGACAGGCAAATCCAGTCTCAACAAAGCTCATGACACATTCCACTGTGGGTTTTATAAGATGCGTAGGTTTCCGAAAACATTTTTCTAAAAAAATTTAAAAGGCTAGAAATGGACAAGAAAAGTCTCCTGAATGAGAAGAAAAGAGAGATTTGCCCTATATGAAATCTTATGTTCACCCCACAAATACACAAAACATTCTCACTTGCTCTCACTGCCTTGGTCTTATTAGAGAGACAGACAGATCAACAGACAGAGTTATATAAATTGTTTAATTATAAAAAGCAGTTACTAATCCAAACATGATGAGGAACCTCATATCCTAGTGTTACTGACTTGGATTTTTATTTCACAATGATTAGCAAATAAGAACTCCTCTATAAACAGCATTAAATTGGATTATTTTCTTTCCTCATAAGAAGAAATTATCATATGGATGGCAACTTAGCAGTGATTGTCATAGACTCGTTGTGTAGGGTATCTGCCTTTATCAAATCAACTAAGCTCTGTGGACATGATCCATCTACTTGAACATGATCTACTTGAACATGAAGATCATTTTCTAATATAGAAACTGTGATATACTGCCTGTAGTTGTAAGGCATTGCCCTTGCCAATAGGTCTGTAAAGGGATTTATTTTCTATGTAGATAGAAAAATAAGTATGTAGAAAATGATAGATAAATATTGATATTAAAATAACTAGAGATAGTGACAAATATTCCTCACATTTTAATTTCACATGCCATTAGTGTATAAAAGTCCTATATTTGAACTGGAACCAGCAAATGAGACTTAACCTTGGTCTTGATCATCTCCAGCATTCCATCCTCACCTTTGAACTACTCACCCTGGCCTTCCTTCTAAGGCATCAGCAATATCATATATTCTTATTCTATGCTGGCCTTGTTTAGAATCTGAACCCCTGGAGGGTAATAAACTCTGTCCCTAAGGAGTTAAAGAGAAGTATGGCAAAGCTACCATGTTACTCCAGAAATTCCATCAAGTGGCCCAGGTTACATTGATGTAGCAGAGACCATTCTCATTATATTAACAATGGCTGGTCTTTCTCTGGACAGACTTGTGTGTTTCCACTTCCTTTCCCCACTCCCTCACAAACCACATCCAATTATGCAATTAGCTTGAAAGATCCATGATGGTAGCAGCTAAGTCCTAAATACTTTTTTATATCACACAATAGCTATCATTGGCATCTGGCAAGTTGACGGGACATTTAATGGTTATTCGTTAACTTTCACGGGAAAATAATTGAGTAGCTTAAGATTATGATAAAAAGATGACACTATTCCTTTTCAGAGACACTACCTAGCTGCCATAATGATATAACAGCCTTTATTGTTGATATTATTGCCAACTACCTAATTATACCTTGTATTAGTGGGGAAAACACATTATTTTAAACACTGTTAATAAAAATTATTATTTTCTAGTTAAGAAAATGATCTTACTCTATGAATGTATTTATGTTTTCAGTAACCTATTATTCTATAATAAAAACCAGAAATGTGATAGCAATTAATACTTTCCATTTAAAGTTTTGACAAAGCAATCTGAAGCTTTTTTTCCTAAAAATAAAAGAATAAACAAAAAATAACATTTTGTTCACTTCCCTATATAATCTCTATTTACTAAATTTTAGAGCAGAGGTTTGAATTTTTCTTTTTATAGTCAAATTATTAACCTGAGGAAATGTAATATTTTCAGAGGAGAGTAATGAAATCCTGACCAAAAATTACAATTGACTAGAGATGTAGTGTCAGTTAATTAGAAGTTTTCATTTCCTTTCCAAACTGCCATCTGGCCCGTGTGTAGAGCAGGATTCTTGTGTCTTTCAGAAACCTCTTTGACCAAACTTGTATCTAAACATCCAATGCTGCTTTAAAAGAGTTCAACAAGGCCAGGAAAGAAAATTGTGCTGACCACTACACCTATTCCAAAACCTAGGATGCTTGATTTTTTTAGACCCTATAGCACTCCAGTCAGGGTATCTCATGGCTAGGATCTCATCTCATTATTTTTTCAATTCATATTGAATTCACTGTTAAGCTATTTTCAGTCATGCACATTGACCTAGATTCTCCCACAGTGTAAGCTACTCCCCAGGAGTGTGCTAGGTACTTAAGGAAACGACATTAACACTTTCAAGTGTGGTATGATAACCGCTTTTCTGGTAGCTAAAAAGAGATTCCACCCAAAATATTAAATGATATCTTCATATGCTGAAGAACGATTTATAGAACTTCTCTAACTGTCTGCTGTGCATACCAGAGGAAGCCCAGAAACTAGGAGAAATTGGTTTACTAAATAAAAAGAAAGCAAACATTTAGATAATAGATTTTTAAATCTTCTAATAGAAATTTTAGTGTACAATTGTTAGCTAGATCCTTATTACAGAAAGACCTTTGACCCAATACAACGGTTAGCACAAAATTAAAGTCTTGTTTTGAAGATCATAAATGCTAACTTCCCCCTGAAACCTCCTTGTCTGGTCACTCTCTGCTACCCATCAAACTTAAGGGTCCTCTGAGATCCTTTCAAGGAGGCTCTTTACTTTCTCCCAATTGAGACTTTACTAAAGTATGTATTTATTTCTTCAAGCATATTATTAATTAGTAGGTAAACTAAAAGGAACCTAGCTTCAGCAAGAGCAGCTACTTGTTGTTGGCTTTTACAACTAAAATCTAGGAGTAGATATTTGAAGGATGGATCCATTGGATCAAATGATACCACCAGTTCATTCACTTTTTCCAGTGTTTCACTCTTTCTCCACCTCTCAGCATTTCTTTCTTCTGCATTTGGCTTTATTCTCTGGTGGGCTCTTTCTGCATAATGGTGGCTCTTGGGCAGCCCAAGTCCTATCAGCTTAGGAAAGTCTCAGTGATGAATCTCAGTGGGCTGGTTTGGCTCTTTTCACATTTAATATTTCACGCACACAGCCCATCTTCTACACTGGGTAGATTGAAAGAGAGTAAGCCTAGCGTTGGGAACATGCACTTGGGAGCCATCACGCCTGGGTGTGAGCTGGGCACTGATGCTTCCCAATGATGCGACTGCTGTCGATCTCTGAATGAAGAACTACAGTCAGAAGGCTGTATCACCAGGCTGGCATTATGTCCTTACCCAGGGGCAAGAAGGGTGAAAATGACATCAGTAAAGAAAAAATAAAAATAAAAAGCTGTTATAAGAAAATTAGCAGGCACAAACTATAGATATCAATTGTACTGCTATGAAAAAATGAATAAATAACATGCATTTCGTGGTTAAATAAAACACAAAGGCTAACACTTTAGGTACCCACATCATAGCTTTCTTGTGCTGCACTGTTGTGCTTGTTTACAAGTGTATCTCCTCAGTAACCCATGAGCCCCTCAAGGTCAGGGGCTGTTTCTGGTGAGGAAAGGAGTATCTAGTATGTGGAAAGAGTTCTTAAGTGTTTGTTGCATAAGGGTGAAGTGGCTCCAAATTTAGGCAAAGTACTTGCAACAATACGTTTGAACATTTTATGTTACACCCAACAACAACCACAAAATACATGACTATAGTTATGTAGGAGACTATCCAATTCAGTAGTACTTAACAACCTCCCTATTGTTTAAAAAAAGAAAGAACTGATGGATTCCACTGTCTTTGAGGTTTACTGCCCATTGTAGTTCTTGACAAAATACTTGTAAAGGGACTATGGAGATGAATTAGAACTTGAATTGTTAACGGGGTTGATGGTTCAAATGTATTGCCATCAAAACAGTAAAAAGCTGTTTACTTGCTTCTTTGAAATATGCCAGGGGGTTTAACCCCATCCTTAAGCTAAAATTTGTTCTCTCTTCTTGCGAATCTCTCTGAGGCAGGAACGAAGGTGTACACAGAGGTCCAGAGCTAAACTAATGCTTTCAAGTTTTTGTGGCATCCAGTTTTTATGACTCCAAAATAAATTCACTGTCTAGAATTACCAATCCATCTTACAGCTTAACTTCTTTTTAAAAATGACCAAACAGAAGCTTCAATAAATATCTGGCTGGAAAACAGGCAAGACAGGAGCAAAATGCTTTCTTATGGTGGTATATAAACTCTTCCAAGCCTTGAAAAGGTTATTTGCTAAATGTCTAAAAGAGTTAATGATCTTCCAAAAGGGAATAAAGATCAAACCCAGTGTCCTCCAAGCAGCACTAATGGCCCAGTACACTAAATCTTAAACTCTTCTCTAAGTGATTTCAGCCTCCTTCTATTCCGTATTGAAGGCAAAATCTACTCTTTTACAAGGGACAAAGGATGAAACTACTTTTAAATTGCATTAAAACCATATGCTGTCCAGGAAATCCAGCGTTAGCAGGCAGTAAATTATACTTTTAATCTGCTTGTTGTTTCTGGGTGTTGCTACAAACATATTACAGTATGTGCTACCACTTAGTCACTAGATAATCTATCCGCATTTTTGGAAACATGTGTTGTGCTAATGATGAACTTCAGTGTTAACTCAATCCCCACCCCCCAAGCTGGTTTAGATCATAACACATTATTTTATAATTATAAATTGTAAGCACTTTAGTGCAAATTAATTTAGACTCCACCCTACCCTCCATTTTGCAAAGCAAAATTAAAGAGATATTTTTTCTAGCCTAACCCCCATTGCCAATTAAAGTTGTGTATATAAATAAGCCAGGTTATCTTTTTCCTTGTGAGAAATGCTGTTTTATCTAACAGTCGCTTTCCTAGGAGTTCAGTACTCCACCACTCTAAATTAGGACACTTTATCTTAAGGCTTCATAATCTTACGAGACTATAATTGGAAAGTTTATAAAAAAAAATCTTGCTTTGTAAGCTTGGCAGCTGAGATAGAAGGAGGGAATGAGAAAGGCTACAGCAGAATTACACCATCACTGCTAGCCTGACTCCGCTTGACAGAGCCGTTTAATATTTTGACAAGACAAAATATAAAGCAGCATTTTATTCTGTAGAGACTTCACTAGACACAAGCATGGAAGTGCTTGTGATCAATAAAGTTTGCGGTGGAGAGTGATTTATTTACAGCAGGGTATTATGTAGAGAAAGAGCTGTGATATTTCCACAGGCTTTGAAGGCATAATGGGCCCCTCTCAGTCCTTACATGGAAGGGTTAGATTGTCATGGTTGCTCAGGCAGTATTCAAAACGTTATCTGATCAGCCTTAAAGACTTCAGAACGAGACAGATGATTAGTTACCCTAAACGATCCTCATCATGCAGAAATTGATGATTTAATATAGTCAATGACAGACGATTCCATTTGTACTAGATAAAGTGTCTGCGGTTTGTATCAATCATAATAGAGTTATTATTGAGCATAAAAGAAAAGCATGTTTAATATCATTAATTCCAGATATGTCGCTTTCCACATCTGGCATTCATCCATAGACCAGAACCACTCCAGGCTATCATTCCCGCCTCTGTGCTGGTGACTCCAGTGTTTTTTGTAATTTCAAAATGTTTTTCAGCACCTCCAGCTAGGCGCAATAACAGTTTACAGATTACCTATGTCATCGCATTTTGACAAACTTCTCAATCTGATGTGACCTTCATCTTTAGCCATCTGCTTGCCTTTGTTTCTGCTCTTTTTTGATAAACCTCTACAGCTTAAAGCTGTAGTAGTTTGTTCCACACACTGTACTTCTAGGTCAACATTTCACCTGTGTAAATCCAGAAACACAGACTGCAGTGTAAAGATGGGGACCTGGGTTCAGGTCCCCAGGTACCTGACCCTACCTCACCCCCTTAGTTACATTTTTCATCATTCACGTCAAATTCATTTTGATTGTATGGAGGGGAAGGCACACAATCAGAGGAAAGGAAGCATGAGTGGGAGTTGGAGGAGGAAAGGGAGAGAAAAGAATAATCAGTAAACTGAGAAGTTGGAAAAAGAAAATAAAAGTAATTTCTACATTTGCCTCATCTTCAAATAATGTAGCAGTGTAACAATGTAACAATGAGAAAATAATGAAGAGACAAAATTTCTGGGGAACAAGGTTATGGGTACGTAAAGTAAATTCTATTTATTTCTTAGTTTATATATTCTAATGTCCAAGTGACATGTTGAAACAACAACAAAGAAGTCCAGCTTCACATATTGCACATCCATTTTCTTGGATTTTTTAGGGAGAAAAAACTTCTCTCAATAAAGGAAAGAAGTCTCACCTATGTTATTTCTATTCACAGAGATTTACACAGTACCCTAGGTTGTAAAAGACACTAGAGTTTCTTTTTTATTTGCTTGTTTTCTTTCTACAGTGAGAATTGATTTGAAGATAATTTTTCACACATTTATTTAAAAAATACTTATTGAACACCTACTATGTGCCAGACACGGTTTGAGAATACATCAAACATGATGGGAATACATCAGTGCTCAAAAGAGACAAAGCACTTGCCCTCATAAATCTTACATTATAACACTGATTACTGATAAAAAAGTAGTTGTGAGATGTTAGAAGGTTATAAGTAGAACATTTAAAAAAATTAAGGACAGGATCAAAATAACAAACCTCAGAGAAGGTAAAAATGAAGATCTCCTTCTTCCTTCAGAGGTATTAGTATTAGACTTATATACACAAGGAAACAGAAAATGTCATCACTCCTGGATGCATTTAGTCCATCTAAGTGCTTATCAACACCAATATGGGTGTTTACTCTCGCCTATTTGGTGGGGTATAGCAAAAGCAATTAACACTGCTTCAGGGACAAAGGCTAAGTTTTCAAGTTTAGTTCTCATTGCCTCATCAATTTGCTTTAGTTATCATTGCCTCAATATGATTGGTTTTTCAAGACACACTCCAAAATTTTCTCCTAATATAATCACCCCTGGTTAATTATAGAGGCATCTAATAAATTATGTGAGTACATACATAGGTTTTCAATGATTTTTGTTGAAAACTATTAATGACAACTTAGATATAAGTATTGAAGTATTCAGGGGGTAATTTAGCAGATTAGCCAAGTCAGATTTTAGTATACAAGTCTTATGAGAGGCTTTCTATGTGACAACCTCTCTAAATGCCAGGTTTCTTGTTTTCAAAATAGGAGAAAATATCTGGCTTGCCTGTTGCACAGGGTTACATTAGGAGTCGTTTTTTAAAGTATTTTGCAACAAGAAAAACTTGAGAGATGATCTAATCAAACTCCTCTATTCTTCATTTCTTGTCCAGTGATCTTTCTACTCCTCCAAGAGATAATGAAGTAAAAATGCTTTAAAAACCATGACACGCATAAAGGATATGGTTATTATGAAGACAGAGGAAATTGATGTGATCTTTCTACATGTTTCTGTATTTCTCAAAAGGAAAAAAAAACATTTCTGAACATCTGACAATGCATTCTACCAAGAATTAAAAAGGCATTTATGCAGGAAATACTAGATTTTTAATGACAATGATTGCACACTTTGTATAAAACATTATATGCATATAGAACTATTAGATGGAGAGCACTAATTATGTTAATACATCACACAAAAATTTGACACTATTATTTCAATTTAGTAATTTATTCAACTGTCACTATCAACAAAATGTTGTCTTATAAAATAATAGATTACAGTTGAGTTTTATTTATTTCCATGACTAAAGTTAGGTTTTTATTATCTTTTCGATGGTCTAATACTCTCAAATCAGACAGCAGACACCAATATACAAATACACTATTATTTGAGAAAGACTTTCTGTTCATTGATGGGTTTATCCTTGACACTAAAATGTATATAGAGAAAATACCAGTCAACTTTTGACATGCAAAATGTTCATGTCAGACTCACACAGAGCAGGTTCAGAAAACAAGTGACCATAAAGTCACTTAATGCTAAAATCAAAAGCCTTCTGAATCAGAGTCTAAGAAGAGCACTCTTTGGTTCTGTTTCAAGCTTGTTATTGACTGTACTTTGGTCATTAATCAATTCATGTGTCTCCATCATATTTTAAATGGCCACATCTCTTTGCTTGCTCAAAAATCACTGTGCTGAAAATTGCTGTTCAAATTAAATTTTAACTATACAATTGTGGATTTACAAGTAGAAGGAAAATGAAATCTATATTATAGACTAGAGGCAATAGTCCTCTATTTTAGTTTATAAATCGAAAAAGCTAACTACATCCATTATGAACTTGGTCAGCTGGCATAGAAATTTAACTTAGAACTAAAATTATGCAAGCAGCCATTCTGATGTAAAGAAATAAAAATATAAAATGTTTTCCAATCCATTTTCCACTTCTGAACACAATCATCATACATAGCAAAGAAGGTTTCAAAGAGAAAAATGAAGAATGCTGGTTTGGATAACTTTTCTCATTTCTCTTTCAAAGATGGAATGTTATTGTAAAATGTTTTAAGTTTTTTACCTGTAGTTACAAGCCAGCATAAAACTTGAACCTTTAATCTTTATAAATTGTTCTTGGCACACATGATATTTTAAATTAGAGCTAATTATTCTACAATTTGTTATTTTGTCAGTAAATGTTTTGTTGTATATGGATGCAAATTATGACTTTTTAGAATGTTTTGTATTCTAATTTCTCTCTCATTTCTGTATCTTTATGTTTCATTTCCCCTCTGAAGGCCCCTTTCTTTTCCTATTTTCCTTTCAAAATACTGTATTTCCTACAAGTGCCAGCCTAAGTCTGAATTTGACCACAGATCTTTCCCTTAATGCTCCAGGCTTATTGATCTTTCACTTTTTCTGAATTTCTAAAGCAACTATTCTGTGTACTGCACCATTCAGGAGCAAGCACTCATTTGCTGAACAGATCTTTAGTGCCTGGCCTTCATCTGATATTCTATTAGGCAACAAGTCTACTAAGAGGATAATCTGTGAGAAAGTATTCCACCTTATCCAGAGGGGAAAATATGCATCTACTTAACCCAGAAGGGTTTTTACATATTATCTCATTTAATCTTTTTGGCATCTCAGGAAGTTTAAATTATGATACCCATATCACAGATAAGAAAACTGAAGTATTAGGAGATTGGGTTACTTGCCCAAAGGTTTCAAAGACCAAATTGCTTGCTAATAATTATAGGTTTATAGGCCTAACCTCCACAACCATATTAATGCTCAGCTCTATGAGAATCAGGGCACTATTTCTTAAACTCCTTTACATTTTTTAACTCAAGATTATATATATACATATATATCCTATATAGAAGGTATCCAGCCATGTAATATGAAAAAATAGAGACATTTATCAAAGAAGATACAAGAAACATTGTACACAGGACAATGATGCCTCAGTCCCCTTCAATATATAATTATGGGTGCCCCTTCAAAGTAGGCACCTTGGGGACTCACACAGTTCCCCAAGAAGAACTGTGGGAATGGAATCTCTATCATAATGTTTTCTACAGAAAAAGTTATAAAATACTTCTACAAACCATGCCATATTTCTAGAAACTAAATTTTTATGACTGTCTGATCTCTGAATATATCAAGACTAAATATTTGGGTTCATTGTAAAAATAAAGTTTACATCTCTAAAATATTAATTAAGGTAAAAATTAAGTATGTAAAATTAGAAGAAAGAATAGTATATTATTAATTAGCTACATATCAAAAATGTCATTTAGAAAATATTTAACCTCAAATCACCTTATCTATCCCAGGCACTCAGGGCCCTATGGATTTATTTGTCCTTTTTCAGGACAAAGATACATATGAGGACTCTGAATGGACAAGCACTATGGCAGAGAGTTACACACATGCCACCCTGGCCTGTCTTCCTGAGGAATGTGGATGAAATGACTGAGGGTGAACTCCTAAGACTTAGGCTGCCTAATTCAATTCTTGGCTCTATCACTCATTAAGTATGTAACTTAGCATGGATTACTCAATTTTTTCTGGACCTCAGATCCCTGATCTTAAAATAAAGCCAAGTAATTCATGTCTTACAAGCTTGCCATAAATATCAAATGAGATAATGCATATAAAACACGTAGTACAGTGCCAGACACATAAATAATGGTCAAGAAATATTAGCTATTATTACTACTATTATTAGCCAATAAGAACTTATCATTAAAACCATCATGCCATTAAAGTTTAAGGTCTTCAATAGTAAGTTCATGTCATACTCAGCTTTGTGTTCTTGATAGAGTAGTCAGTGTGGATTGAATGGAGAGGTGAATGTGTGAATGAATAAGCTAACAAATATACACATGTTTAATATATAAGATACATATCTATGTTACATATATAGTTATAATATAAGATCTACAGCCAAATTATCAATTAAGTAAATTTAATCAACCCATCAAGTATAAATAATAGTCCATCTAGATGGCTATTTATTGAATTGACCTAAATTTGACCAAATTCATATGTTCATTTATATGATTCAGTATGGGGGAGCCCCACTAATATCTAAAGGAGAAGAAACATAAAGTCTATTGGGGAAAGTGTGGCATTTAAGTCATAAGTAGAGCCAAGGAGCCTTATGACTTAAGTCATAAGGATAGAGAGGCCAAGGAAAGAGGTGAGCAGCATATTTATATGTCAGGGGAGCAGGGAGAGTGAAGAAGATGGCCAAAGGGAGTTTAGTAAAAAATGTGAAGTAGAGAAGACAAAGGGTTAGAAAGTATAAATTTATTTTCTTTCATATGAATAGCATTAGAAAGGTAGACATATTGTCTTGGAAAAATTATACCAAACATTACAAAACCAAGCAGAAGTAAATACTGAAGTAGTCAAATAAGAGTCACTAGAAAGGACTCTCTCCATGTTAAACCTCACTGAAATCATGTTATGAATTAAGACAAACAGGAACACACACATGTGGACACATACGTGCACGTGTATGTGCATATTTCTTGGTTGCCCGTATTAAATATTTTGTACCATTATTAAAAGTACTGAAACCATACATTTTTGTATATACAAATAAACAACATTGACAACAACAACAAATCTAACAATCTTTAAAACAACCTCTGTACCTGAAATAATTCTAAATTAATAACAGAAGAAAGTCTATGTGTCTAATTGCAGCTCTGGCACAGACCTGGTGGTAGTGACTACTGCAGCTCACTCGGAGTACTAATTTTTTCAAGGCCAGGTATCCAATTGCCCACCATCACGGATAATTCTACTTCCATGAATTTGTTTCTTGTCACAGTCACATCAAAGAAAAAGAAAAATGAGTTAACAGTCAGCACTTAAGGGTTGTTGAAGTGGCAGAAGGTTAGTTCCTTTAGAACAATGAGTCTGGCTTGACATTGTGTGATTGTAAGGTAAAATACTGTCTCACCTGAAAGATCCTTTGTCTATAGCTAGAAGGAAATAGTGTGTCTATTCCTGAAAGTGAAATATGGATCTGCAGTTTTCTGAGAAAGTGAGTCATTAGTCATCAAATATATTCTGTTTGTTTTTTTAATTATTCTATTATATCTTATAGGAGGTATTATAACTCTGCCCTTTACAGTTCTCTCTCTCTCCTTCTCTCTCTTTCTCTCACACACACACCCCAAACACATGCCAAAATGATACTCTCCTGTTGGCATTTTGTTATCCAAGCCTTGGTGCTACTGAATCTGCAATGTGTTTGAAGGAGAGGTGTCACATTCTTCACACTAAATGGCAAGACTGAATGGCCAAGAGTATGGTTCTGGAATGCAGCCAGTGTACCAGGATTGAAGTACCACTTATCAAAACACAATTCTGTCAAGATGGATGTGTGTAGAAAATAGATGTAACGAGACACCTAAACAACTCTGGTGCAGTCAGTAGGCTGAAGTAGAAGAGGCAGAAGAATGTTCTAAAGAGTTCCCTGTAAAATAACATCCAGGAGTAGATCCGGCATACTCAGGCCTTCATAGTGTGAATCTGAGACAGATTTTTAAGTCAACAATATCTATCTGTGATAGATATTTCTTCCTAAATCCAAAAATAGATTAACTTTCTGACTGAACCACCTAATTATACATTGAGTCTATTTTTTTAATTACTCAAATTTAAAATCATCTTAAAAACAAGTTCACATCTCTGTACTAATTTACTATGCCCCGAGTGCTAGTAATTACCCCCATCTCAGTTCCTCTGTCTTTAATCCTGATGATTGTAAAGTTTATAAGGGCAGTGTTTGTACAAGTGGACTCTGTCAACCAGTCATGATGATATAAGATCTTAATGGGGAACTTGGGCCTTTCGGAAATAATGTTTGTGGATCCTCCAGTCCAAAGGTGGTATGTGTGTACGTGCTGAGGTGCTGTGGTCAGAAAGTGTGTACATGAGCATGTCAGCGAATAGGGTGCAGGTTTGAGGAGTCTATGGCTGGAAAGCTGGAAGAAGTTTTAAGGCAGAGAGAACAGATCTGACAGTTCAACAGTATTAATACAAATGCTGTATAAAAAAAGGCTTCTATTACCTTTTTTTGATGTTTGCTTACATTGTATTCTGTGCTGCACCCAAAATTAATAATATGGGTATTACTTCATTCATTTTCAACTAGTTTATGTATTTTACTTCACTGATGAACTATCACAAACAGCAAGTCTAAATAAGAAACCCTGGTGAAATTAAAACCACAATGAGATACCACTTCACACTGGTCAGAATAGCCATTGTAAACAAAGCAACGAACAACAAGTGTTGGAGAGGTTGTGGAGAAAAGGGAACCCTAGTGCACTGTTGGTGGGATTGCAGACTGGTACGACCACTGTGGAAAACAGTATGGAATTTTCTCAGAAAACTAAAAATGGATCTGCCTTTTGACCCAGCAATTCCACTGCTGGGACTATATCCTAAGAACCCTGAAACACCAATCCAGAAGAACCTATGCAAAATAACATTGGGGAATGTTCATAGCAGCACAATTTACAATAGCCAAGTGCTGGAAGCAATCTAGGTGCCTGTCAGTAAATGAATGGATCAAAAAACTATGGTACATTTACCCAATGGAATTCTATGCAGCAGAAAGAAAGAAGGAGCTCCTACCCTTTGCAACAGCATGGATGGAACTGGAGAGCATTATGCTAAGCGAAATAAGCCAGGCAATGAAAGACAAATACCATATGATCTCACCTTTAACAGGAACCTAATCAACAAAACGAACAAACAAACAAAATATAACCAAAGACACTGAAATAGAGAACAGGCTGACAGTGACCAGAAGGGAGAGGGGAGGGAATTTCAGGGGAAAAGGGGAAGGGTTTACAGGAACAAGTATAAAGGACACATAGATAAAAACTAGGGGGTGTGGAAATGGGAGGGACATAGGAAGGGCTGGAGGGGTGGGCTGGGATGGGGCTAAAAGACAGAAAACTGTACTTGAACAACAATTTAAATAAATAAATAGATAAATAAATAAATAAAATAATTACTTAAAACACACACACACAAAAGAAAAGAAACGCTGGTGAGTTTAGAGGCACAGAATTGTATGTCTAAAACATATAGTGTGCGTGTTACATACTCATATATCCTAAGGAATATATCAATAATAGTTTTGAGGAGGAGGAGTTATTGTGTCCTAAAACCAGTGCTCTCCAACTATACCAACAAGTACAATTTGTTGGCACTTTGTAGAAAACAGTATGTGCTAAAACTATATCACAGAGCTAATGGTAAATGGCAACGTGGTTTGCAACTCACTGAAACACAGAAACTATCTGCACTGGTGGGATTTCTGGTTCCAGCCTTGATGGTTCTGGAGTACAGTCTGCAGCTTCCCTCTGTACACCCAATGTACACACACACACAGTCTCCCACCCCCAATTTCCATAATCTTTTAAAATCCTCACTGCAGGTCAGGCTAGTTCAGTCCCTGCAGAGAGAACTCCAAGTGACATTTAAGTCAACCTTGGAAATAGCCAGTCATCTCCTTGCTTAGAATGAATACCAAAGAATGTCAATTTCATTTATTTTTAAGTAACGGTGCAGGCACTGGAAAGAGAAAGGTTGACAGTGTTTTGTTTTGTTTGCTGCTATTGCTGTTTCTCTTTGGAAATTTTTGTTTTGAGTTTTGGTTTTGTGAGACTTATTTGCAAGCTAACATGAAAGTTAAGCCTCTAGGACCTAATACTCTTTTTCTTAGTTTATACATTCTTGCTGACCCTTGAGAGCCTAAAAAGCCCTACATTCTAAGAAGTCAGTTTCTCGAAGTGTTGAAGAAATTAGCCTTTATTAATTCCGAATTAATTAATTATTTCCACATACTTGTCTTAGCTGCCCAAATAGTCAATTCTTTGGGAGTAGGGTAAAATCTTATTATTCTGTCTCTCTTTTCCACTTGGCATAGATTTGAGCATATATTTACTCCATACATACTTACTTAGAATGTACTATTTTCTGTAAAGAGCTAAGATAGTCACTATGGAAAGGGAAATGCATAAAATGAGATATCTACTCAAAAGGAGTTTTGTTAAAAAGAAGCTAATAATTACTATACAGTATGATGCATCTGTAGCATATCGATAAAAGGCCCATAGAGCTGTACAAAGAGGGTTGCCTAACAAGGGCCATGACCCTGTATCAAGGAAGGCAGTCAGCTCACACTGACTGTCTCTTCCGTCTCATGCCCCACTGAGCTCACCAAATGCCTGGACTCAACCAGAAACTGGACAGCAAGGAAGCAGTTATGGTATTCCATGTAGGTATTCCACCCTCCAGAGAGCAAAGCTGTGTGCTCAGGAGTAGTGAGTGTATTTTGAAGTATAAATGAAAGATATCTAACACAGCCATAGACTTGAGGATGTAAGTTTAGATTTAGACATAAGTGGCATGTGTTTGTAAAATTTTTCAAATGGAGATAGAAATCCAGGGTCTGAAGTTCAGAAGGAATTTCTGTGCTAAACAAACGTATTTGGACTCTATTAAACAATGTGTAGCTGAAACCATGAGGGTAGGTGAAATAACAAATGGGGGGAGAAAGAAAAGGGCCAAAGAAAAATCCTGCATAACCCCAACATTTTAAATGTGGGTAAGGAAAGACAGCACATAAATAACATAAAAGGCAGCATTGACTAGGTAAGAAGAGAACCGGGAGAAAAAATTATCATGAAGTACTAAGGGGAAATGAACAAAAAAGGTAAATGCCGTGGAGAGTTCAAAGAAAATAGGGACTGAGAAATGGTCATTCAACTGAGCAATAAGGAGATCACTGGTAATCTCAGTGACAACAGTGTGAGTGCCCATGAGGGATGCAAACCTTGCAGTGGAACAAAACTAGTGTCTTGATGACCCACAGGAAACAGAGTCTGAAGCTAATGCTTCACTGGGAAGTGCAATCCCAAGGCCAATGTGAGGAAAAAGGAATATGAAGCAGGTCTGGAGACACGCAAATACTAACAGATACACTATGAGCCATCTATAGACTGGAGAAAATCCAGCCAGTTGCTTGGTGTCTGGATAGGCAATACAGAACCACCCACACTGTGAAGCAGCCCCAGAGACAAAAAAAGAAAGAGAAGCATCTGTTAGATTTCCTTCTGCCCCACCCTCCATCTCCTGTCTCTCATTGGTCAAGGTTTACATTATGGGGAGTTAACTCCCCCTTACTGCCAGATTCTGCCAGGCAGCCCTTCAGGGCAGTCACTAGCACACAGCTCTGCACCTGAATCCCAAGTGGTGGAAGGAGCCCAAGGCTTTGGGGATCCAGTCAGTTCAGACCTTGGCACTGGAACATCTCTCTTCTAAGAAAGTATGACTGAGGCCCCACCAAGGGCACAGCCTTGTGTTCAGGGAGTCTGCAGTAGAGAGTAGGTAAGGAGACAGCTGTAGATGTGGAAGTTCTCTGAGAACCAAGCAAGCAGCCAAGGACCTGGGAGGCAGCAGGGTCCAAACAGATATGGAGAGGAGCACACGCTGGATCTAAAACAGGTCGGAAGAGAAATCTGATACAGCGGGACACGCCCTGATGAAAAGTGACTGCGAAAGGAAGGGAAGGAGAATGGCTCCAGGAGAGGAGTGTGACAAAGGGAAACTGCACAGACGTCAGAGCCAGGTGGCTGGGATTCGAGTGCCTCCTCAACCCTCCACTGTGTGATCTTGAACAAGTCATTTATCCTTTCTGTGCCTCAGTGTCCTTCTCCCTAAAATATAAATATAACATTACTTATCTAACATGGCTGTTATTAGTTTCTGTATATAAAACATTTAGAACTGTGTCCAGCAAATATTGGGCATTAGTTTAATGTTTGATATGGATCAAAGGAAGATTCTTTTGTTTCATAGACACTTGAACTTCTCTTAATGCTGAGGGAAAAAAAGAGAATTTTAAGGGAAAGATGGAAGATATAGGTGAGAGAAAGAAATACTGACGGAGAAAACTATCAGATGGGATAGGATATCTTAATCAGATAAAGGGATTGTTGCATAATAGCTACTTTCTAATTGCACCCTTGTTGGTTGATGAGAAATATATATTAGATTAAATATATGTGCATGGTTTACACAATTTCTTGTAATGTTTATTAATCTAAATTTAAAAATGTTATAAAATAGTGAAATTCAATATACCTGTACACATAAAGGCCTGGAATAAATATTACTTAATAAATGGAAAAAGGAAGGAATAATTGAATAAAAGAAACTATTTTCTGCTGTGCCCAATCACTTGCTACTAATATATGCACTATAATATCTTATGTTTTGAACTTGTAAATTAATCCAAAGCAGGGAGGTAGAGTATTCTTTGAGCTCAGATGTACCAGCCACTGGACTCTGGGCTTAATTTTATAGTAGCTTATGAGCCTGCACTGGGCACTCAGCACTCAGCAATCTTTTATTTATCCTGTTACATCCAGCCCCTTCCTGAGGCTGCAGTGTTCCCAAATTGTGTGCCTAGGCTTCTGCCTTAAGTTTCGAGTTTAGCGCTCCAATTTTCCTCTAGAATTAGAGCTTGGCCCTAAACTTCAGCCCATGTTTTTGAGTCTTTGGTTTCCTTCCTATCTTTTGTCACAGTAGGAAAGGCTGGACTCTGTCCCCTTGACCCCATCCTATGGCTCGGTTCCCTCTCCCAATAACTGACAATACCCAAACATAATGCTGCTCCCAGTTTGGCTGAACATGGCCATTGCCTCAATTTCTTTCCATCTGGAAAATGGATGACACCAGCCTGTATCATCTCCAGGTCACCAGGGTCCTTTTGAAACAATAGTGGACTGTTGGTTTCTTCTCTCAAAGGTCAGCACTGAAATTAGATCATTTTGCCCAGCTCATGATCTTTGCAGCTTCCTCTTCTAGCTTCCTTTTCTTCTCCATTGGCCTATTTTTGCCTTGGATTGCAACATACCTGTTGATCAAGGCCTTTGCAGCTAAAGCATGCCCACTCAAAGCATGAGTTTGATGGAAAAATATTAATATCAACTCATTCTTCTATGCTTTTTTGTATAACTATGAAGTGTTAATGATCCTAAAAGGAAAGAAAGTAAAAAAAAATATTTAATCTTTAGAAGGCAACATTGCAATTCTTCCTTTAATTCTTCTTTTGAACCCACCAAGCTCTCAAGTTCTTGCTGTGAACCGCCTTCTGATTCCAGAGGCATTTTAATATGTTGGAATGAGCAAGGACTTTGGAGTCAAACAGCCATGGGTTCATATTCTGTGAAAACTACTTTGTGCTATTTGGGGCAAGCTGCTTAGTCTCCCTGAGTCTCGATTTGTTCAACTATAAAAATAGGGTTGATAATACCTGCCATAGAGGGTTGTTTGAGGGATAAATGAGATCACAGATCAAAAGCACTCAGTCCAGTGCCTGGCACTCAGGGAAAGGTAATTCCTTCCCTTTCCTTTCTTCTGGTAATATGAGCTAAAGATCAAACAGACTTCAGAATCACTCACAATCAGCTCTATTCCTGAAGACATTCTACAATTTTTATAAGCCAATCCAATATCAGAAACATGACTATCAAAGCTTAATTGTCTGTGTTTTTCTCCACATGTAGACTACGCAAATTTGAGCAATTTTGTAAATTGGAAGCATTTTAAGGCATTTTTGAACAGCTTATTTATTTATTTACTTATTTTGTAGCCCCTGGTCATTTTAAGTGTGCAATCAGCCTTATTGTTATGGCACAATTTCACAGCTGTGACTACTAGACATATATAAAGTGAGATTCCTTTAAAACGGAGAGGTTTTGTATTTTCTTTCCTCAAAATTGGGTTACATTCAACCAGTTTAATCCAAACCCTGAAACTGAACATTTTTTTCTTGGATGTATCGAAAGAGTCAGGACCTTTTCCAGTTACCAGAAAAATCATTTGCATCTCTTTACATGATCATTGAACAGGTGGATGTGTCCTGCACCAGGAAAACTGAGCATGACTTCATCCTCTTTGTGCTTCAAGACAAACTGTAGATCATGGCTTTTTTATTGACCGCTTCAGCTATTTCTTTATTAAATCTTGTGTCATCACCCAGACTACCATATTCATTACTCTATCTCCAATATTTTGTATTTGCTTCTGCCCATGTGGAAACTTGGTTCCAAAATTCTTTGACATGTCACTTATTGATAAATGCAGTCTACATTCCCTCCCTTGGGCTCTGTAATTATTTGAGCCATAGAGCACAGTGTAAATGACAGTGGCAGCTTCCATTTCTCAATTCTCTTGGGATACTTGCTTTTGAAACCCAGACACCATGCTGTGACGAAGCAGAGAGGTCACTTGCAGATGAACCAATGACCACAATCAACTTGCCAGCCATGTACACAAACCATCTGAGAAGCAGATTTCTATCCTTACGTGATCTGTGCCAGCTCTCCTGCTGAGCCCTGCCAAAATGTTAGATTCATGGGCACAGTAAATGATTGCTGTTCTTTTAAGCCACTAAATTTTGGAGTGGTTTGTTATGCTGAAATAGATGACTGGAACAATCCCCAGAGATCTGACTTCCCACTGAGAGGAGTTTCAATAATATTTGGACATAATTCACAGGCTATAATCATTGGTCTTTAGAAGGGAAAGGCCCCACATTTTCTATCTCCTCACTTCTCCCTTTGGCATTACCTCTGATTTCCTCTACCAACTTTCTCTTTAATTCTATAGTCTTGGTGTTTTGGTCTCCTTATCATTTCTCATATATACACAACATGCACCCAACTCAGGGACTTTACATTATTGTCCTCTGCTTAGAATTCACTTCACTCAGGTATCCACTCAGATCCTCTCCTTCGAGTCTTTGCTCAGATGTGACTATCACAGTGAGGACTATTCAATTTAAATGGCACCTTTACTGGAGAACTCATTATCTCTTTCACCTTGTTATAATGTTCTTCATAACAGTCATGAACTTACCTGTTGTTTATTTCTCCATCAGTAGAGTGTAAGATCAATAAGAACAGAGATTTTTAAGTATTTTTCTTTTTGACTCAACAAAATAATATTTGGCATTCCATAAGTATTTAATGACTGCATAGAGAATGCATAGGGATCAGCTATCACTAAATGTATATGTAGAAGTACGGTATGCATTATTTTATTAAGTGAGAGATGAAATAATCAGAATTTAATGGGGTGGGATGGGTGGAAAGAAAGACAGGAAAGCAGCAGATTCTAAGTTTCTCGAATGTATCTAGAGGTGTGGAGCCCAGCAGGCAACTCCCGAAGTTCCCACAGGATGATTTCCTGCCTGCAGTAAAAGACCCAGAACTTCAGGAGAGTGAGAGATGGAGGAGACTATTTCTGTGTAGATGAGGCTGCAGTGAAGTTAAGCCCCTGTTCTGGGAGACCTCCTAATTTTGCCAATTTTTGAACTTTATATAATTAGAATTAATATGTATTCTTTAATGTCTGGCTTCTCTTGCTCACTATTGTTTTCAGTGTTTTTCATGCTGTAGGTAGTTATAGTTCATTCACTTTTCCATTGCTACATTAACATTTCAGTATTATATTACTATATTACAGTTTATTTATTCCTCTGTCAATGAACATTTGTATTATTTCAAGTTTTCTCCATTATATGTGCTGCTGCTGGGGACATTGTTATACATATATCTTGGTGCACTTAAGCATTTAGCACTTTAAGAAAGATGCCAGAAATAGAATAGCTGGGTCATAGAAATGAATGTTGTGAAGTTCATTAACCATGTCAACTTTTTCTAAAATATCTATACCAGTTTATAACCCCATCAACAGCATATGAGATTTTTGTTGTTCTACATACTTATCAACTCTTGTTTTGAGTTGATTTTTAAAAATCATTTTCTTCCTCCTTCTTGCCCTTCCTTGCTCACTCTCTCTTTTATTTTCAGTTTTTGAATAGAAGTTTTCAATTCTATTATGGTTGGATTTATAAATCTTTTCCTCTTTTATTTGTCTTAATTTTTAACTACCCTAGGGTGAACAAGATCTTATATGGTCTCCTAAAATCTTTTTTGTTTTACCTGTAACATTTAGTTCTATAATCCATGTTAACTAATATTTGCATGTAAGTTAGGGATCTAGTTTCATTTTTTTGCCAAAGAGATACCAAAATATTCCAGCTGTATCTCACAGTCTATCTCCACCTTTATCAAGGGACCATATAAGGATTCATCATTTCAGAATTCCATTCTGCTCTTAGAATTTTGAAGTCCAATTATTTATTTACTAAAACCACACTGTCTTAAATCTACTGCTTTCAGTAGCTCTTTACACTTAAGAGAGTATGTACTCCCACCCAGGATCAGCTACACAGGGGTCACTGAAACATAAAT
Source organism: Trachops cirrhosus (assembly GCA_028533065.1). Classification (NCBI taxonomy): domain Eukaryota; kingdom Metazoa; phylum Chordata; class Mammalia; order Chiroptera; family Phyllostomidae; genus Trachops; species Trachops cirrhosus. The sequence continues at coordinate 53,291,992 of CM052541.1, read as the reverse complement.
ACGTGGAGCCTTTCATTCAAAAATTATTAAGAATGCCACGATAACAGCAGGGTGTTAACATAAGCACGAGGCCCTTCTAAGTGCAGGACCCTGGACAACCTTGCAGGTCACATGCCCACCACGCCAGTACTGCTCCCACCTTAAATGTCAGCGTTTGTGAGTAAAGTTTTATTGGACCCAAGCCATGATCATTCCTTAATGTATTATCTATAGCTGCCTTCATGCTACAATCGCCAAGTTGAATAGTTGCAACAGGGTCTGTGTGGTCCACAAGTCTAAAATATTTAGTCTGACCCTTTCAGAAAAGTTTGCCAACCCTTGCTTAAGGTTTCAAACATAGTTTTAGAGAGTCGGAAAGAATTTATGGAGAAAGAAGTTGAGTTGTGCCTTGAATGATAAGTTGGATTTGATATGTTAAGATTAAGGGGAAATAGCTCTTTAACAAGGAGAAATCATAAAAAATTTGTGCAGTCAGGCATAAATGTATCGAAATCCGGCCAGTGAGAGTAACCTACTAACGCAGAGTATGCACTTTGGGAAATAATGGAAGATAAGCTTGTAGAACAAGAAAGCATCCAGAAAACTCCGGAAAATTGGATCTAATTTTTAAAGAACTTTTTCTAAAGCTAGCAGACACCATTTAAGGGTATTTTGTCATGAGACATTTGTAAAAGACATTATTTTGTCTTGAAACATAAACTGGAAAATGGTAAAAGCCAAGGCTGAAAATGAAATGTTGGTACTCCTGTTTCATATTATAAATCATCGTTTTGTCTTAGATGATGTTTTCTATATGGCACCTGGCATCTAAAATAATCTCATACATATACATACACATATTTCTATCTAACCTATCATATGACTTTTCTTATTCACACTTATTAATAACTACTTAATGTATAGTAACTACTTAATTAATATTTTCCTTACCTCAGATCATGTGCCCACCCCCAATTAAATAGCTATTGTCACCCATGAATCTTCTTGACCGCCCCTTTCAAAGGCCACAAGCTATCACTACTTACCTCTCAACTAAGGACAGTGAGCACATCTCAAGTTTATTGAACATTTTCCTGTTCTAGACAGTGTGAGACCCTCTGATACAAACTAAGCCACTGCTTTTTTATCCACATACTGGCTCAGTTGGGGTGCTGTTACTATTTTGCATCAAAGTCCAAACCATAAAGTACGAAAATCTGTATTTGGCATCTTCTAAGTATCCTCTATGCTTGTTTTCTCATAACAGGATAACTAGATTTTTCTCAGCACCCAGAGTCTAGATACTCTGCTTAGTAAAATAAATTTATTTTTTCACCTTCTTCCCTCCTACCTTAGTTTTCTTAAAGATCTTACAGAGTGATAGCAAATTAATGTGATAGGTATTTGGGAAACCCTAAATTGTAAAGGGATGTCTCACATAGGAAACATTTAAAAACAAAAGCAATGAATTTTAATAGGGAAATTTCACACGATGCAGTTGGAATAATACTTGCAAACACAGTTCTTTCTAGCAGTCTTCAAAAAAAAAATCAGGCCATGTAACAACTGTCATCTCCTTTTACCTTTATGTAACAGCCCACGTAGCAGTTACTGCTCATTGTGTATCTAGAGGTATAGCTATTGCCCAAGGAACCCCTCCAGAGCTCAGGGGCTTTGAGTCTGAGTGGGCCCCTGAGACCAATCTGGAAGTCTCACTATTTCGGCTATTAAGGTAACCCTCTACCTACTGGAACATACTGTTCACTCAATGAGGAATACTTACAGGGTTTGCAGAAACCTCTAGGCTCCGTAAAATAATAGATTTGCATGCAGTACCCACTTCAACTAAATTCTCTCACAGTTCATCTGAGAAATTCCCTTGCTGAAAATCAGTTACTCAGCTTAAGAGTTTAATTATTCATTTGGTTCTGAGCTGCACAAAGAAAGTAGGGAAGGTTCAGCCAAGCAAGCCAGACACAGAGCAAGGAAGGAAGCCCACACCAGGGTCTCTGAGTCTCTTCACAGGACCAAATGCCAGCAAAGAACTTGCCTTAATTCACAGTGTTTGGGGCAGTGGACATGGGCAGGGAGGGAGACAGATGTGAAAAGCTTAATATTTTTTTAGTATTTTGTCATTAACAGCTGTTACCCATGATTAAAATTGTTAAAATGGTGGGAGGAGATGAGGAGGAATTTTTAATTTTTTAACTGTGCTTGGTGCTTTTAGAAATTTTGTGAAGGTATAGCTGTCATCATTTTAAAGATGAGGAGACTCTCAATCAGAGAAAGGAAGCCACTGGACCAAAAAGACATGATAACAGCCAAACACGTTTCCCAGCTTCTCTTTACTCATCGAGGGACTGTGTTAATTTCTTTGGGCCTCTGGTTCAGACTGCCAAATAGTACTGCTTCAGAATACTGTAGCTCAGTAGTAGTTGATAGGTATCATAGAATCAACTCAAAATTACAGAAGAGGGAAAAATATCCAGTGTTACAATGTTAGTTATTCATTTAAGCAGTCATTCTATGATAAGACCTACAATTGCTATCAATTGATCTCAGGATCTAACTTGCACCTCTCATTTTTAAAGATAATAGCTATTATTAAAGTAGTTATCAGGAGACTTCTAGCTGCCAGAAAGTACATATCATATACTTGAATCTTTCCAACAACAAGTTAGATACCCCATTTTACAGACTAAAAAACTGGCTAAATAACCTGCCTAAGCTAGTAAATGGGAGAACGGGAATTTGAACCAAGGTCTCTCTGTCTTCTTTGCCCAGTATTTGCCATTGCACCTAAGGAATACTATTACATCATCTTTGTTTCAAAGCCCGTGGTAGTTTAGAAGTTAATACTAGCAAAGATTTACCTTCTTCAGGGTGAGTCTAACATTTCTATGCACCCACTCAATGTCATTTTCAGTAGAAAAGCACAAGCAGGCAACCACACTTTGTTTCATCAAAGAAAGCCCACAACTTTAGCCCAGTTATATACCTACCAGCAGTTCAAAGGCCTGCTACCTAAGAATGATTCTGTTAGTTTCCTGGAGTTATTAAAAAGCAGCTCCCTAATATCTGCTCCTTCATCTTAACTCCTAAATGCTGAGTCCTGTTCTGCACTTACCTTGGCTAGGAACCATGAGGCTGAAAGGGGCATTTTCTTAGGGCTCTTTCATTCAGCGGGCCATACAATGGATGTTATCTCCTCAACTGCCATCTATATGCTGATGACTTTTACATGTATACTTCAACTTCAGCCCTCTTTCCTGAGTTCCAGATTTATATTTTAACTGCTTACATAATATTTTCACTTGAGCATGTACCAGGCACCTCAACATAATATGGGAAAAACAGAGTTTGTGATAGAAGGCCTCCATCTAAATACAATCTCAAGCCCCTTCTAGTCATTCTGTAGCTTAGTAAATGGAGAGTGGGAAAGTACCACCTTCCACCCAGTTGCTCAGGTCAAAAATCTAGAAGCCTTTCTTGATTTATCTCTCTTGCTACCATCCCATACCCATTCCATTAAGATGTTCTACTGTACCTACCATTTCTTACCAGCTCTGCTCCTAAAACTAAATTCCAGGTCAAATTATCACCAGCCTGCACTACAAACATAGGTCTTAATAGGTCCTCTTAATCCCATGCTTGTCCTTTATAATTCATTCCCTACACAGCACTTTCTAAAATGTGAATTAAAAGATGTAACTCCTTTACCTAATGATTTTGGCTTCATCTCCTTCTCCAGCCTCATCTCCCTACACTTCCCATTTTCCTTTGCTCTCTGAAAAAATCAAGTATATTCATCTCTCAATGCCTTTTCACATGCTATTTCTGTGTTTGAAGTGTCCGTGCCCCTTAAAGATGCCTTCTCTGACTACCCCAAATAAAGCACGCACACCCCCACCTCTGTCACCCCAACTACTTTATCTTATTTTATTTGCTTGAAGACACTTATTAGTAAATAAGGTTAGCTTAATATTCTTTTACATGTTTATTGTCTATCTGCCCCATCTCTCCCATTAGAATGTATGTTTTTGAAAGAAGGGTCATAAATCTTCTGTTCACTGCACTGAACAGACACTCAGTAGATAATGATTTACTGACTCTTGGACTAGCTGATTCCAGAGGAAAAGGTATCAGACTTCACTCCAGAGAACCAGTTGGAGAAGGAACACGAAGGCAACAGTCAGCTGCCTCCCTTGACTCCAAGAATGTATGCTTCAGCTTCCTCTGGGGGCAAAAGTCTGAATCCTCTCTTACTAGTGTAAGTTGGCTAAGAGCCAGTGACTGCTCTATATTCGTAATAGTTCCTTAGATGTATCAGCCCCTGAAAATCAATTTGTTGAATTTTCCCCACAGAGTTTGACAGAGTTGTGCTTTGCCATCATTTGATGGGAGAGAAGTCCTTTCAGAAGAAGTTATCTTAATTTTTAAGCCTTATCCCATCCCACTACAGAGCATTAATGAGTTCCTAGGATTGCTGCTCAGGTCAGCAGCCAGTGTTTCTGAATGCCATGTGAGTTCTCCAAGTCCTGAAACTTCTGGGTGAGATCTCAGAGACTGCACTATGCAGTCCACTAGGATATGAAGCAGTCCTCAGGTCTTTCATAGTCTTTCCTGGAAGCAGCTACTACCGTCGAAGTACATGGTTTCTGAAAACCCTCACCTTCTCAGCATCTCTGCCTGATGCTCCACAGCTACCTGTAAGGGCCCCAGAGGAGTGCCCGAACCACAGTGGATTCCCTGCAAAGGGTCAGGTCCAGTGCAAGTGGTACAAAACTTACAATAGAAGAAATAATCCCAATTGCACAGAATTAGAAGTAGTTTTGCCTCTCATCTACTCTTAAACAACATTTTATTAATTAAACGATTTACAGTTTTCAGTGGAAAGGACAGTTGGAAAAGCTATCAGATGTCTGTCAGCTGTGCGAACTTGGTCAAGTCATCCAACTCTCTCCATAACTGAGCCACGTAGCCAGCTCTGCTGCCCGTTTACAGTGGGACTTAACGTTAGTCCCAGCTTTGTCTAAAAGATGGGCCCCATGCTCAGTAAACACTATTTAATGATGATTATCACCTTGCAGCCACAGGTCTTTATTTCTGTTAGTATGAAGTTATTAATATTTGGTACCAGATGCCACTTTAAAATAGAAGTTGCTATTGAAATTCTAATGACTAGTTTATTCTGGAAAACCAACACAAAACACTGAAACTCAGGGTAAAATCAGAAGACAGATGAAGCATCATATAAAGAAGAACAAAACATAAAGACATAAGGGGGCTGAGCAGCTCCATTGTTAGCATTTATATATAAGTAAGCACCATAATAGTCAGGATTTAATACATATTTTAACAACACCAATTCATGTTATTAATCTTAAAAGTGAAGATTTCTGGGAAGAAAAAAACTAAAAAACTACTGCAAATGAAGATGTAATATGCCACTTCCAGTGCGATCCTCAGACCACAGCAGCACCGTCACCTGGGAGTATGTTAGAAATAGAAATTTTGGGGTCTCCACCCAGACCTCCTTGATCAGAATACCTGGAGATGCCAGGTAGTTTTGAATCTAACAAATTCTCCATGTGACTCTATGCACTCTAAAATTTAAGAAGCACTGTTAATGCACCAGCATCGAATGCTTATGAGGTAAAGCCAGTAATCATAAATGAGAGACTCAGGCTGCTTGGAACCTGTGTTGAACTGGAAAGCTCATGTCTCACTTAAAGGAAGAAGCTACTATGAACTTTGGATGATTATCTAGAAACATGGATCCCTCATTGTCAACTTCTTCAATACTTCAAGAAAGGCCATATATCTAAAATTTCAGGTAAAAATGTGCTCTTTGAAATGCTATCAAATAAAATTTTTAAGCATAGCTTAGTTATAACAACAACTCTGTGGTTAGAGTGTGTCTGGGAGAGTTGAGGAACAGCTCAGAAGTCAGTCTGAGTATTCGCTTTGAGACAAGTAGGAGATGGAGCAGGGAGAAGGAGAAGATATGATGGGAGATGGAAAGGAGACCAATAGGTGTGGAGCCTTGAAGGCATTGAAAGGATTTGGATTTTTCTCTGAAAGAAATGAGAAGCCTTGGAGAGCTTCAGCTGAGAAATTATATAATCTAATTTTTATATATATATATATATATTTTTTTAAGATTTTAAGATTTTATTTATTTATCTTCAGAGGGGAAGGGAAGGAGAGAGGGAGAGAAATATCAATGTATGGTTGCTTCCTGTGCATTCCCTGCTGGGAACTGGTCTGCAACCCAGGCATGTGCCCTGACTGGGAATCGAACTGTGATCTCTTGGTTCACAGGCCCGCGCTTAATCCACTAAGCTACACCAGCCAGGGCGATCTAATTTATATTTAAAACAGTCACTGTCACTACTGTTTTTCAGTGGCAAAGCCAAGATCAGATTTCCAGTATCTCATCCCACTAAGGCTCTATAATACAGTTGTGCTCATGGAAAATTCAATTGGCCACTGTCAGATATAGACCTTGGTATTATATTTAATAATATAATATTATATTATTCTTGGTAATATATATTTAAGTATATAGTCTTGGTAAAGGCCTATAATATAAATTATAGACCAAGGTCTTGGTAAATATATTTAAATGAGGCAAGACTAGGCAAAAACTACCATGGGGATCATTTCAGTAGTCCAGGGAAAATATGAGCGTCTGATTTAAGACAGTGGAAGTATAACTGTAAAAAAAATACAACTATTAGAGAAAAATATAAGATAGTAAACTTTTTCATCGATTTGATTTGGAAAGGCGAACACAGAAGCATTTTCATACTTAAATAGTTCAGTTTCTATCTTGAGAAACTGGGTGGGTGGTATGGTCATCAGCTGAGAAAGAGAATATTGGAAGGAGTTAGAAACAAATTGGAGCATGTTTAATTTAAGATGTGTGAGGACATCCAAGTGGATGTTCTTGCAAATAGATTTCTTTAGTATGTAGTGCAAAGGAGAGGTCACGGCTAGAGATTATATGCTTAGTTCTTCCCTATGGCCAACAGGGTAAAATCAGACCTAGTCTATAATTCTAAGTATGCTCTTAATTGTACATAACTCACAACTTTGTTGACAATCAATTGACCATAAATATAAAGGTTTATCTGTGGTCTTTCAGGTCTGTGTCATTGTTTCATTGATTGCATAGCAATGCCACTCTGCCTTGATTACTACAGCTCAGTGATTTTCAACCATTTTCATCTCATGACACACATGAACTAATGACTAAAATTCTGTAGCACACCAAAAATATTTTTTGCCAGTCTGACAAAAATAGGTATAATTTTGATTGATTCAAAAAATAATAATAATAATTACCTACCCTTTTTACTTCAAAGTGACTTTTTAACAAATCAGGTGCGTATACTTGTACATAAGGATTTCTGGTACCAAGAATTAACTAATCAGATGTACTCGTATTGTGCGACATGACCAATAAGATGCAACTCTATCACATGACTTGTATTTATGTTTCAAGACAAGGCATTCACACCAGATGGCTGTTGTGTTGGCTGTCGTCATTTTTTCATTTGACAGTCTAAGGAAAAAGAAGTCAGTGCCCCAGACTACATAATAAGGTATTACATGTTTTAAAAATTCTTGTGGCATGCCAGTGTGCTGCTCAAGGCACACTGGGTGAAAATCACTGCTATAGCTTAATAATATTTGAAATGAGAAAATATAAGACCTCCAATTTTTTCTCAAAATTGTTTTGCTCTCCTAAGTCCTTTGAATTTCCACATATTTCCTTATAATCTGTTTAATATTTACAGGGTTGGTAGTTATATCTCATCTTTCTTTCCTGATTCAGCTAATTTGGACCTGTTTTTCTTAGTCAGTCTACCTAAAGTTTTACCAATTTTGTTGAACTTTTCAAAGAACTAACTTTTTTTTTAAGTTTTATTTATTTGTTTTTAGAGAGAGGGGAAGGGAAAGAGAAAGAGAGGGAGAGAAACATCAATGTGTGATTGCCTCTTGCATGCCCCCTACTTGGGACCTGGCCCACAATCCAGGCATGTGTCTTGACTGGGAATTAAACACATGACCCTTTGATTCACAGGCCAAAACTGAGCCACACCAGCCCGGGGTCAAAGAACGAACTTGATTTCACTGGTTTTCTTTATTTTCTCATTACTTTTATTTTATTTTTTTCTAATAATTGTCTTATGTCCAATTTTACTCTCCATTTCTTAATGTGGCAGCTTGGATTATTGATTTGAAAACTTTCATCTTTATCAATACAGGCCTTTAAAATTATACACTTTCCTTTAAGCCTTGCTTAACTGTATTCCATACACTGTGATATGTTATCTTTCCATATTTAGTCAAAATATTTTCTAAATTTTCTCTTGATTTCTTCTTTGATCCATAGATTATTTAAAAATATGTTTTTTAATTTCTAAATATTTGGAATTTTCTTAAAATTATTTTGCTGTTAATGTCTTTTTTATTTTTTATTGAATTCATTGGGTTGACAAAAATGTCATCCCAATTTATTGAGACCTGCTTAATAAAATTATACAGGTCAAGTGTACAATTCTATAATACATCATCTGTATGTTGTATCATGTGTCCACCACCCAAAGTCAAGTCTCCTTCTGTCACCATTAATCCTTCCTTTACCCAGTTCTACCTGTCCCTACCCCCCTTTCCCTCTGGTAATCACCATGCTATTATCTGTGTCTATGAGTATTTTTTGTTTTATTTTGTTTCATTTTTTCTTAATCCTTTCACCTTTCTTATTTAATTCCACTGTAGTCAGAAAATATACTTAGAATGAGATCTACTTTTAAAATATATTGAGATTTGTTTTATGGCCTAGTATATGGTCTATCTTATTAAAAGTTTTGTGTGCATTTGAAAAAAGATTTGTTCTATTATGTTGGATGTAATGCTCTAAAATGGTCAGTTAGCCAGTTAGGTGGATAGAAGTATTCCAAGTATTCTATAGCTTTCTGGATTTCTGTCTAGTCATCCTATCAATTATTGAGAGCAGTTGGATAATTTAACACCAAGTTAAAATCTCCAACCTTAATTTTTTTCCAACCAGAATTTTTGAGTTGTTTTATTTCTCATTTAATGCTGCTTAATATATTTTGGGTCTCTGTTGTTAGATATGCTTATACTTATAAGTGTTAGATATTCTTGATGTTGGCCCTTTTATTATTATAAAATGTTCTACTTTCTTGCTCATAATATTTGTTTTCTGAAATTCTATTTTGTCTAACATTAATACAGCTATTTCTTCTGTGTCATGATTATTGTTTACATGGTATATCTTCTACTATTTTTTACTTTCAATATATTTATCTTTATATCTAAAGTGAATCTCTCATAGAGAGCATATAAGTGATTCTTGAATTATTATTCCATCTGGCAATCTCTTACTTTGGGATATTTAATCCATTCTCAATTGATATAATTACAGATATAATTGGATTTATCTGTAACGTATGCCTTTGCTTCATGTCATTATTTTTATTTATTCTTCTCTTCCTGCTTTTCTGTCTACTTTTGTAGTAAGTACATTTTAGAGTTATAATTTTAATTCCTGTTGATATTTTAACCTGTTTTAAAGATATATTTTTGGTGATTGCTGTATGGATTACAACATGCAACTTAGTTTATCAAAATCCATTTTAACACTGGCTTAATTTCAATAAAATACAGCAACTTGTTCCAGGATAGCTCCATTTCTGCCCACCTCTTCTGTGCTATTATTGACATATATGGTGCACCTAGATACGCTACAAACCCAACAGTAGAATGCAGAGACTATTACTCTATATAATTATATCTTTTACAGAAATTAAACAAGAAAAATATAGTTTTTTTAATATATACTCATATTTTTCAGCATTCTCTAATTGTTCTCGTAGATTCAAATTACTGTTTTGTATCATTTCCTCTCACCTAAGAAGTTCCTTTAGTATTTCTCCTAAGGTAGGTATACTGGCAACAAAATCTTTCTTTTTCCCCCCAAATTTTGAATATGTCATTACACTATTGTTTTGCCTCCATTTTTCTTGATCAGAAATCATCCATTAATTTTACTGCTGTTCTCTTATTGCTTTCAAGAATTTTTCTTTGGTGTTGGGCTTCAATAGTTGAATATGATGGGTCTGGGCATGAATCCCTTTCTTAGATCTGTATTGTTTTATATCAAATCAAGAAGGATTTTGGCCATATTCTTCAGATATACTTTCTACATTTTTCTCTCTTTCCTATTTTTGTGGGATTCTCAGGCACACTTGTGTTGTCCCACTGGTCTGTAAGATGTTATTCATTTTTCTTCAATTGTTTTCCTTTCTTTAGTGGATTGTTTATTAATTCTATCTGTTTGGCATTGATCTATCTTCATGTTCATTAATTCTTTTCATTTATTTATTTAAAATTGTATTAAATTTTTGGGGTGGTATTGGTTAATAGGATCATATAGATTTCACGTGATGAAATGATCCTAGATTTGTATACTGTACCGTGTGCCCACAACCTAAGGTCAAACCATCTTCCATCACCATATATTAGGCCGCCTCTACCCTTACCCCTTTCCCTCTGGCAAACAACACATTGTTGTCTGTGTCCATCACTTTCAGTTTTATATTCCACATATGAATGAAACCATATGGTTCTTAGCTGTTTCTCACTGACTTATTTCATTTAGCATAATATTCACAAGGTTCATTCATGTTGTCTCAAATGGCAATATTTCATCTTTCCTTGTGGCTGGTTAGTAGTCTATTACGTATATGTACCACATCTTCTTTATCCAGTCCTCTATCAGAGGACACTTCGGTTGTCTCCATGTCTTGGCCACCATGAGTAATGCTGCAATGAACATAGAGGTGCAAATTTCACTAATTCTTTCTTCTGCTATCTGCTTTTCTTATATCTGTAATTGATATCATCCAGTGGATTTTCCCCCTTTTGTTACTGCACTTTTCAACTTGTAAGAATTTCCATTTGTTTCTTTTTAATAGTTTCTATTTTATTAATATTTTCTACATCATGAGTTATTAGCATCATACTCTCTTCCAGTTTTTTCCCTTTAACTATTTAAAATGTTTACAATAGCTGCTCTGAAATCTCTATCTGCTGAAGATCTACGCCTTATCAAAGACAGTTTGTTTTTTCTGGTTGCAATGTTTTTATTTTTTTTCCCCTGACTGTGGGTTATACTTTCCTGTATCTCTGCATTTTACTTTTTTCATTTATTTATGTTTGTTAAAAAGTACATATTTTAGCCCTGGCCAGTGTGGCTAGTTGATTGGGTGTCATCCCACAAACTGTAAGGTCATATATTCAATTCCTGCTGAGGGCATGTGCCTAGGCTACAGATTTGGTCCCCTGTTGGGGCCCCTGTGAGAGACAGCCAATCAATGTTTCTCTCCCTCTTTTTCTCCCTCCCTTCCTCTCTCTCTAAAATCAATAAGCATGTGCTCAGATAAGAACTTTTTTAAAGTTATGTGTTTTAGTTATATATTATAGCAACTGTAGGTTATAATATTTTCCCCCTGAGAACTGTTGCTCTAAATTTTCTTTTTAATTTTTGTTTTTTATTTGCTTGTTCATTGTTTATTTTAATATCTTCTCTGGGATTAATCTGTGGAATTCATTTCCCTCAGAGTCAAAAAGGCTTTTATTCTATGTGTGAATTTGAGATAAGTTGAGGCAGTTTTCAAGTCAAGAAACTGGGTGTTTGACTTATGTCTGGCTCATATTTCCACTTTATGTGCCAGATCAGGTAAATTAATTTTTTCATGTTGCTGTATTCCAGTTTCCCTGCCTCAAAAATGTGTCACATACCAATGTGTCTAAGTTCTGGTCCTGTTCATGAGCTAAAGGTTCAAGCTTGCCTTTGTCCCAAGCTGTGCCCTTACACTGCCTGCTTTATGTGAATAATCACCTACTAACTAGCTATCATCAACCTTCTGAAAATGATTCTCTCTTAGATCATTTTCTGGTTTGGCCTGCGCCATGAGCACCTAAGCTTCCGGTCCAGGTGAAGAAGGTCAATAGAGGGAGTGAATTTCACAGAGAGGCCATGCTTTACCAGTCATGGCATTTCTTATACCTGTCACAGTGTGGTGTTTTGTTTTTCATAATCATCCCCAAAATTTTTGTGATATTAAGTAAAATGACTACTAATTTTCCCTTAATTCCCAAAAGTCTTAAGAAAGTTTTGTAATTTCTGATATTATTTTTCTATTGTTCAAGTATAGTTGTGTCCATTTCCCCCTCATCAGTCCCCCCTGTCTCACCCTTCCCTGCCTCCCACCCTCCATTCTACCCCCTTTGGCTTTGTCCATGGGTCCTTTATACATGTTCCTTGACGATCCTTTCCCTTCTTTACCCAGTTATCTTCCTTATCTCACCCCTCTGATTACTGTCAGTTTGTTCTTTATTTCAATGTCCCTGGTTATATTTTGCTGGTAGTTTGTTTTGTTGACTAGGTTCCACTTACAGGTGAGATCAGATGATATTTGTCTTTCATCCTGTCTAATTTCACCTAGCATTATGCTTTCCAGTTCCATCCATGCTGTCATGGGAGGAAAGAAGGGAGCTCCTTCTTTCTTTCTGCTGCATAATATTCCATTGTGTAAATGTACCATCGTTTTTGGATCTATTTCTTGATGGGAACTTCAAGGCTGCTTCCAGCACTTGGCTATTGTAAATTGTGCTGCTATGAACATTGGGGTGCACAGGTTCTTTTGAATTGGTGTTTCAGGATTCTTAAGATATATTCCCAGAAGTGGAATTGCTGGGTCAAAAGGCAGTTCCATTTTTAGTTTTTTAAGGAAATCCCATATTGTTTTCCACAGTGGCTGCACTAGTTTGCATTGTCACCAACAATGTACTAGGATTCCCTTTTCTCCACAACCTCTCCAGAACTTGTTTGTTGATTTGTTTATGATGGTCATTCTGACTGGTGTGAAGAGGTATCTCATTGTGATTTTTTATGCATCTCTCTGATGGCTAGTGATGCTGAGCACCCTTTCATATGTCTCTGGGCCCTCTGTATGCCCTCCTTGGAGAAGTGTCTATTCAGGTACTTTGCTCATTTTTTAATTGGGTTGTTTGTCTTTTCAAAGAACCAGTTCCTGGATTTATTGATCCTTTGGATTGTTCTTTTAGTCTCCATGTTATTTAGTTCTGCTTCAATCTTGGTTATTTCCTTCCTTCTACTTGCTCTGGGCTTTGTTTGTTATTGTTCCTCAGTTCTTGTAGATGTAAGGTTAGGTTGTCTATTTGAAATGTTTCTATCTTTTTTAGGTAGGCCTGTATTGCTATAACTTCCCTCTCAGGACTGCCTTTGCTGTGTCCCATAAGTTTTGGTCTGTTGTGAATTCATTTTCATTTGTTTCCAGAAACTTTTTGATTTCTTCCTTCATCTCATTCTTAACCCATGCATTGTTGAATAGTGTGCTATTCAATCTCCATGAATCTGAGTGTTTTTGAGTTATGTCCTTGAGGTTGGTTTGTAGTTTCAGGCTCTTATGGTCTGAGAAAATGCTTGATATGATTTCAATTTTCTTGAATTTGTTGAGGTTTGTTTAGTGTCCTATCATGTGATCTATCTTTGAAAATATTCTATGTGCATTTGAAAAGAATGTGTATTTTGCTTCTTTGGGAGGAAAGTGTCTATATATATCTGTTAAGTCCATTCGATCTAGGGCATTGTTTAATGCCACAAAATCCTTGTCAATATTTTGGAAGATCTGTCCATTTTTGATAGTGGGATGTTAAGATCCTCTATTATAATTGTGTTGCTGTCTATATCTTTCTTGAAGTCCTCTAAGATTTTCCTGATATATTTGGGTGCTCCTATGTTGGATGGATATATGTTTATAATGTTTATGTCTTCTTGATGGATTCTTCCCTTGAGTAATATGAAGTATCCTTCAGTGTCTCTTTTTATGGCCTTTGTTTTGAAGTCTATTTTGTCAGATATAAGTATTGCTACCACAGCTGTTTATTCCTGTCCATTTGCATGGAATATTTTTTTCCGGCCCTTCACTTTCAGTCTGTATAGATCTTTTTTTCAGAGATGTGTTTTCTGTAGGCAGCATACGTGCAGGTCATGTTTTCTTATCCATTCAGCTATACTATGTCTTTTGATTGGAGCATTTAATCCATTAACATTAAGGTTATTAATAATAGGTATTGATTCATTTCTTCCCTTTGTACATGTGTTCCTGTCTCTCTCTCACTGTTTTTCTTCCTCTTCTTAAAGCAGTCCCTTTAGCATGTCTTGCAGTGCTTGTTTAGAGGAGATATATCCTTTCAGTCTACTTTTGTCTGGGAAACTCCTTATTTTGTCTTCCATTTTGAGAGCCTTGCTGGGTAGAGTAGTTTTGGTTGCAGGCCTTTGCTTTTCATTACCTGTGATATTTCCTGCCATTCCTTTCTGGTTTGTACTGTTTCTGTTGAGAAATCAGCTGCTAGTCTTATCAGAGCTCCTTTGTATGTTACTCCTTTTTTCTCCCTTGCTGCTTTTAAGATTCTCTCTTTGTCTTTAAAAGTTGACTATTTAATTATGATATGTCTTGGAGTAGGCCTCTTTGGGTTCATCTTGATTGGGACCCTCTGTGCTTCTTGAACTTGCAAGGCTTTTCCCCCTTCAGGTTCAGGAAGTTTTCTGTCATTGTTTTTTCGAACAAGGTTTCTATCCTTGCTCCTTTTCTTCTCATTCTGGATTCCTGTGATTCAAATGTGGTTGCATTTCATATTGTCTTGCAGTTCCCTTAAGCTACCTTCATATTTTTTTAATCTTTTTTCATGCAGCTGCTCTACCTGAGTATTTCTTTCTACCTTGTCTTCCAGCTCACTAATTTGGTCCTCTGCTTCATCCAGCCTGATTGTAATTCCTTCTAGTATATTTTTTATTTCAGAAATTGTATTTTTCATTTCTCCCTGGTTCCTATTTATAATTTCTATTTCCTTTTTCATACTGCTGTAGTTCCACTCAGTTCCTTGTAGTTGCCTTTGAGTTCCCTGAGTATCCTTATAAACATTCTTTTGAATTCTATATCTGATAGTTTGCTTACCTACATTTCACTTAGCTCTTTTACCTCAGAGTCTTCCATTCCTTTCAATTGCAGGTTCTTTCTTTGCCTCCCCATTTTAGGTGACTCTTACTGTTTGTTTCTGTGAGTCCTATGCTCTGCTTTACCAACTGTCTTTGTAGGGTGAAATTCTTTGTGGGACTCAGCGGTGTGATCTCTTTGATCTCCTTGTCTGGATGATCTAGGGTTGCCCTTTCTCCTGTTTGTGTGGGGTCTCTTGTTGTATTTGGGCTTTACCTGTTGGTGGTTCCTTTTTTGGTGGGTTCTCCCCTCCAGCAGGTTTACTGGTACTCACAACTCCCACCTTGTCTTGCATGTGATCAGGGGCACAGAAAATGCTAAATAGAGTAAGACAGCAGGAGAGTATTCTATGGGATTTAAAATATAACAAGTAGACAACAGATAGGAGATCCTTTGAAGAAGTAGAGCAATAACCATGATATTTCACCCAACTAGCCATTTTTTATAAAAGGTGAAAAAGAGATAACATTCTTATTAGAAAGGTTGACTTTAGAAAGCAGAGCACTTATATGAGGTTAGATGGTGAGATACAGTGAGAGTAAGGGATAGAAACTTGGCATAGAGTCTGAGAGAATAAAGTTAACCACAACAGTGATAAAGCTCAGGAAGATGGCAAAATGGATTAAGACCAGGGAAGGGTGCTGTGTGGTATTTGGAATAACAATAATATCATAAGAAACGTATAATCTGAATAAAAAGAATACAAAGGAAAAGGCCAAGAGTGTTTTCGAATACAAGTAAAGTGAAGAAGAAAAATTAAAATGTAACATGAAAGGGAGAATAAAGAAAACCAATCAAACAAAACAAAAAACTAAATGGAAAGAAAGAGAAATAAAAAAATTTAAAAAATAACAAAAAATAAATGAAATGCAAGTTCTGAAGGATAGTAAAGTGAAATTTGTCTCAGCTGTTGGTATTAGCCTTCTGACTTCACTGTGGATCTGTATTTGGTCTTCTCGCAGCTCCAGGTCTTACACTTGAAAAAACAAACAAACAAAAAATAGCCTTCTGCTGACTTTAAATCTGTCAAGTGGGTTTTGCTGGTCTTTCTGGATGCTGCAGACAGAGCAGGGCTGAGGTCCATTATTTTCCTTTCCTGTAGTTCTGTGAGGATGGGGACTCAGTCTGGGCAACAATATTCACTCCAGCTCACCTCCTCAGAGTGCTCTGCAGCCCACACTGTCCACTCTATGCACATGTGCCTATAACCCACATTGTTGTGTAATCCACAGATTAGTCTGTGATGTGCACCAAGTGGGAGCAACTCACACCTCCCCTCCCCTCTGTTTGTTGGCTTGGGCACTACGCTCCTGCAAGGTCCCTTCAGGGCAGCTCAGTTCCCCTATTGAATTAAGCATCTCTGGGCACTACCATCTCTCTGAGCCCCTGCAGTCCCCCTTTGATTAATCCATGAGGCTCCCTGAGTGGGAGCAAATCTCACCCCCACCCCCAGCCACATCTTCGCTGGTCTGGCCACTGCACAAAAGAGGCTGAGAGCCTTTTTTTGAGCAAATTCCCCTTGGTTATGGCCAGCTATTCCTAACAAGCACCTGGCTTTCCACTCAGACCAACTCTCTGACCAGTTTAGAGACCATCGGGGTCATGGCCAGTCACAACCCATCTCTCCTTCCATTTCCAGGTGTCACCTGGCTCTCCAATTTCTCTGGTACTGTCCCAGCTGGCAACCACAGTCCCAACCCAGGTATGCTACTGGCCATGTGTCTCTAACTGTGTCTTTATCCCTCCAGTGAATTTAAGTGTCCAGTTCTCTCCTGGCATAAGCCTGTGACTTCACTCTGGAAGGGGAGGGAGCTGCCAAGTTACTATCCCTGACTCAGCTCTCCTCCAAAACTCCTCTGATCTTATTTTTGATATATCACTTATCAATCAGAGAAAGGCAATTTAAGAATGGCATAAAAACTTCATATATTCACACTTACACATTCACAAATTTATATTAAATATTTTAAGTTATAAAACTAAAATAGCACATCTAAATAAGGAATCTGTATTAGCAATGGGTATGGCCTTAGTAATTAACCATCATGGCAGCCTACTCTCTTACAAAGATATCTATGAAATAATGATTCTTTCTTGGAATAATATGCATATTAATTAGTTCCTACAGCACTTGAGAGACTTCTGTTTTATTCCCATCAGCAAGGTCAGGTAATGCATCCACCTTAGTTAGCAGCAAATTTAAAAATCTGGAAGCAAGTTGGGGTCACAGAGAAGACTGGGCACCCCAAGGGAAGGGAAAAACCAGAGATAAGAATTTTTTACAGCCCTGAAATACCATGTGACCTAATCAATGGGCTGTATTTATAAGCACCCTAATCCCCATCACCCACAATTGAAATGGACAGTTCTGTTCAATTAGTACATGGTCAGGGCAGGTTTGAATTTAGTGTTGAAAATGTAGGTGCACCACATTAAAATTCAAATATTTAAACGAGTAGTCTCAAGAGGATTTGGATTTAACGACTGATACCAAGCTATGTATAATAATATAAGAAGTTTGCCCACTAGAATTTTAAACTTAACTTATGATTTACTCCAACTTTGTCCACAAACTGCTAATCAGCATTTAGATTTTAGAGTCTAGGGATTCCCTGAATATAAGAATCTACACACACAGATCAACAAAGGAGTTCATATGTTTATTACACAGACATGACATGCTGCTGTTCCCCAAAGGATCGTGTCTGTATTTATTATTGCTTGATTTTTAAAAGTTTAAATTTTACCAGGTGCATTATACATATACATAAACTAATCTGAAGCATTTTAACTTAATCCCAAAGAGATAAATTATGTATTTGAGTACTGTGAAATATTAAATTGTCATAAATTTTCCTAAGATAATAAAATATCATTAGAAACATAATAAACTCAAAGCATATAATTCCAAAGTATAAATAACTCTGGAGTGTGGTAAGTGTTGGTGGGTAGGTAACTCATATTTGGAGAAGCTATATAAATTGATTTTAAAATTAAGGTAATAGTTTCTTGATCAAATTCTCTATATACACATTTCACTTGGGAGATTTAGAGACTTAGAGAACTAGATGAATCTTTAGTATAAGGAAAAATATTGTTACAAAATGTACCTGTTACCTGAAGAAAATAATATACTTCCAAAACATCATATTTATGTTGAGAGAAATGAAAAAGCAAAATGGCCAAAGGTCGCATTTTTTCCTTTCTTTTTATAGCAATTTTAAAAAGAATGTTTTTCAATTACAGTCGACATAAAATATTATATTAATTTCATGTGTACAACATAGTGATTAGACATGTATGTAATTTACAAGTGATCACTCTAATATGTCTAGTTCTCATCTGACACCATACATAATCATTAAAATATTATTGACTATACTTCCTATGCTGTGCTTTACAGCCTCATAACAGTTTTATAACTGGCAACTCCTACTTCTTAATCCAAAGGTGGCATTCTTAAACCATGTGTCTGGAGACCTTGTTTATACTTGTTTTCCCGCTACCAACCTTGGGAAATGAACATAACTCTCTGGGCTTCAATGACCTCGTCTGAACACAAGGTTATTAGTATCAGAGGATCCAACAGATTCAAAAATGGCAACCCTTCTTTGGATCAGGCTAGTACATATACAGTGGTACCTTAGTACTTGTCGTTAATTTGTTCTGGAACTTGTGACGAGTGCCCAAACCAACAAGTACCAAACAATGAAACATTTTCTCTTGCAGGGTGTCAGTATGACTCATCCAAGTTCAAGTCAGTTTGATGAGTCCCAAGCAAATGTTAAGTGCTGAAATATCTTTTTTTCATCAAAATGCAACAAGTACAGGATTTGATGAGTTTTGAAGCTGATGAATACCGGGGTATGACTGTATTTGTTTTAAACCAGTGTTTTCAAACAACAGTATTCTTAATTAAAATATTTTACTAAAATATGGATTTAATTTTTTTTCAAAGTACTCAAAAATCTGTGCCAATACAGTGCCCAAATTTTCAGATGGCAGCACTCAACCTGAGTTGGGTAGTGATTGCCCTCTGCAAACACAAAGTCCCTCTGGTCAGTTAAAGTTCTGCTCTTCTGACTTAAACAGGCACCCAACCTGCTTTACTCACTCACTGTGTCTGCCGAGCCCTTCAAGCCTTTGAGTATGTGATCCCTCATTTAGTACATCCCTTCAAGATCTAAGATCCTGTGATTTATTAAGATTATAATAGTGCATCAACTTGTTTGTTCCTAGAATAGTAAGCTTCTACTAACAAGGGATGAAAACCAGAGAAAATGGGTAAGAGAATTGTTATGCTCTAGTGAACAGATACATTTAAGGAATTTTTGGAGAATGGGGTATTGCTCATTTGGATGAACTTGGACTTATAGGCTAAAGATAAGATATCTGGGAAATGTGGAGATAGGAAAAATAAGGCACTTACAATTTGGGCAAGAAAGCACAAAAAATGAATTTTGAAATTGAATCATGGAAAGGAAGAGTAATTTATTGAATGGTTTTTTGAGGCCAGAAACTGTTAACCTCATGTTATTACCTCCTTTGTTAAACCTCACAGTTTATGAGCTTATAGGTATCTTCCCCATTATAAGGAAGAGAAAATTTAAGCTCATAAAGATTAAATACCTTGTCCAACATCATGCAGCTAGTAACTGTCAGAAGCAGAATTTGAACCTAACTCTAAGTCACAGTTCTTTCTACCAAATTGCCAATCATTTACTTCCTAGTTAGGCGTATAAACCAACCAGACTTGAGAGACATTGAAGTGGGAGAAAATGAGCCTACCTTTGTTTAATGTGAATGACTATGACTAGGAATGCAGTTTCATTGAAGATGCTCTTTCCAACAAGTATAAACATATAAAACTTGGACCCTGAGTCAATTACCTGTTAAAGATTGGAATATCTTTCCCTAAATAATCAGCAGTATTATAGTCAGCTAGGTTAGTGGACCTAAATATATTAAGATCATTCATTCACCTTGAAAAATTTAGATACTGCTATTTCTTAAAGTAGGAAGACACATCTTATGGTAATTTTAAAAAACCAGGAAGAGTTTTGTAAACACTTATTAAGAATTTACCTAATCTGATTTCATTTATTTTATGGATATTGATATACATGCCCATTCAGTCACATTCTATTTCCACAAAATTGACAATTATGACAAAATCTTTCTTAAAGCATGTCCTGATGGAAACATTCATAAACAATAAAAACCTGAATACCCAGCTTTTGTGAATTTGTATAGAGTACGGAGGAAAAATATATTGTATGCCATAGTTTCCTTAATGTCTCTTGAAAAAAGAGGGGCTTTAATGTTTCTTTCTTAGTATATTATATTGTTTTAGTAGTCTACATGCTCTTGAAATACTGGTTACATTAAATAATTAGTGGCACAAGTACCTTACACAACTAACTCTTATTCTGTATTTTAAAGATGAAGAGCATAATACACAATTAATTATATTATGATCCAAATTAAAATCTTTTGCTTTAAAACGAGGCTAAAAATCAATGCCTCCCCTACTGTTTGTGCTCTATAGTATAACATCTCTTGATTACTCTGACAGAGTTCCAGTCACAGGTTGTGAGTCAGAAAGAGGATTTTCAATGTCCAGCAGCTAAATATGTCAGCCATGACATTTCTGAAAGTTCTATTTTTATATACACAGAGAAAGAAAAATCACTTCTTTGTATCTGTCCTTTGCAAAATTCTCAGTTTAACTCTAGGTTTAGATATGTACAATAGTGAATGCATTCTTAGTTAACATGACAAACTACTGACATTTTAAAACTAAAATAATTCATGCAATAAAAATTAATCTACGCAAGTTTGTCCCTTCTACATTCTTATTCCCTTTCAGTCATAAAGCCTGTTAAAATGCAGCTGAAGTAATACAAAATACAATTCAAATCTCACTATTGTCCTCGATCCTTTTTTTCCTATTTTATATAGCTTATCTAAAAATGTTAAAATGTAACTTGCTCAAGTTATAATATATGTGAATTAAGAGTCAGTATTGTTTGGAAGCTCCTTTTAATTGGTCTACAGGGAGGTTTTCTGTATATATTTAAATGATTGTATGTCTGAATTACAACAAACCTACCTTTAAACTTCTTTTCTGTTTAAGTACATATTAGAGACAAACCATTTTAATACTTCTTAGAGTAGGCTTTATTGCTAAAATTATTGGTTTGGCAGTCTTGGCATAAATGGAAATTTCTGATTGGCTGTCATATCAATGTCAGTGAAGCCCAAGAAGTGCATGGCTCTGGCTGTTTTCCTTATTTTTATTTATAAATTCTGTTTCATAAAAGCAATAAAATGCTTCAGGCCTTGCAGTTCTGGGGGATTATTGCACTTGTCAGGTGGTAAAAATTCCTGGTCCCTCTGCCTTATGCCTAGAAATGCCACTAGAGGCATGTAATCACTGAGAAATGCAATTTCTAGAATTTCTTAATGCTTTATTATGACATACCTAACTTCTAAAATAAATGATTTATTTTGAAGGCTGGAGGTGTCATAAAAGTGTTACTGTAGGCAGTCATCAGTCAGAACATGGGCCTGGACTCCAACAGGCTCTGTAGGGTGTGCAATGCAGTGTCCAGCAGTGGGAGGTGGGCTGAGGGCTGTAGCATCTCCCTCCCCCATACCATAGACAGGGAGGACGGGGAGTCTCCCCATTGGCTAAAAAGACACAGGGTGAAGTTCTTATACCCAGCTAACCAAAAGCTAGGAAGATGAATGAATAGGAGGACCCCAGCATGCCAAAAGCTAGAAAGATAAGTGAACAGGACCCAAGTGTGCCAAAATCTAGAAAGAATTGAAGGCTTGAGCAGGAAAAAAATTTTTTAAGTATATTTTATTGATTATGCTATTACAATAGTCCCATTTTTCTCCCCTTTATACTTTTCAACCCAGTACCCCCATTCTCTTCAGCATCTCCCCACTTAGTTCATGTCCATGGGTTGTAATATAAGTTCTTTGGCTTCTCCACTTCCTACACTATTCTTAACCTCCCCCTGTCTGTCTTGTACCTACCATTTATGCTTCTTATTCCCTGTACCTTCTCTCCCATCCTCCTCCCTCCCCCTCCCCATTGATAACCCTCCATGTTATCTCCATTTCTGTGATTCTGTTCCTGTTCCGGTTGTTTGCTTAGTTTGTTTTTGTTTTTGCTTTTTTTCATAGGTTCAGTTACTGATAGTTGTGAGTTTGTTGTCATTTTCCTTTTCATAGTTTTGATCTTCTTTTTCTTAGATAAGTCCCTTTAACATTTCATGAAATAATGGCTTGGTGATGATGAACTCTTTGAGTTTTACCTTGTCTGGGAAGCACTTTATCTGCCCTTCCATTCTAAATGATAGCTTTGCTGGATAGAGTAATCTTGGTTGTAGGCCCTTACTTTTTATCACTTTAAATACTTCTTGCCAGTCCCTTCTTGCCTGCAGAGTTTCTTTTGAGAAATCAGTTGATAGTCTCATGGAAACTCCTTTGTAGGTAACTCTGCTTTTCTCTTTCTGCTTTTAAGATTCTCTCTTTATCTTTAATCTTGGGTAATTTAATTATGTGTGTTGGTGTGGCCCTCTTTGGGTCCACTTGCTTGGGACTCCATGAGCTTCTTGGATTTGTATGTCTGTTTCCTTCACTAGATTGGGGAAGTTTTTCTTCATTATCTTTCAAGCAAGTTTTCAATTTCTTGCTCTTCTTCTTCTCCTCCTGGCACCTCTATTATTCTGATGTTGGAACATTTAAAGTTGTCCCAGAGGTTCCTAAGCTTCTCCTCATTGTTTTTGAATTCTTGGGAGAAAGATGGTCTTTGAGAAAGGAGTCCACAGTTCTCCCAGGTCAAGGAACCTGAATAAACCTCTTTTTGCACCAGCACTGTTCTCATGAGTCAGACTTTCATTGCAGCAGACAGCCAAGCCTGAGGTTTTGGTTACAAGAGTATTTAACCAGTAGCTAAGGAATGGAGAAGAAAAGATAGTGTGTACATCATGCAGGCAGAGTGACATGGCCAAGCAGTAGCCATCTTACAATGAGTCTTGAAGTATATCAAAACTAAAATAAAGTATACTTTATATTAAAGTTGAGAAGCTGTCTATTACTGGCCAATATATTTCTACATTACTAGAGATTGCTTTACCATACTATTCTTTTTCTTCCTAACAAAGGGACATTCATATATTTATACACCAAAACATACATGGCATATATTGCAATAATAAATGCATGCAGGTTACATTTGGAAGAAATGTAATTTACTTAACACTGAAGAAAAGACTATGCACTATTTGTTTTCTATTAAAATGTCCTATTTGACATAATTAGCATAATACTAAAATTTTAAAATATTCAAAAGTATACTTGTGAAAATTATAAGCAGCATGATTTTTAAAGTAAAATTTAGACTTAATTTATATGACAGTGAATAGAGGTTTAAAGTTGAGGATTAAATTTCTATTTCAAAATAATTGTTTGGAAGTTCCTGAACCTTAACAATTGTTCTAAATAACAATGCAAACCAAAGGAGACCAAATGATCTTTTCAGGGAAAGAATACGAAAGTTTTTCTTGGAAAAGAGCCAGTTTTAGGTAGGGGGTGTTTATGGCCTGGGGAGTTACTGTAGCACTAGAAAAAGATTAATAATTTGCACATGTGAGATTCTTGGAAGGCAGGATACAGCTGTAAAGAATTAACCCCTCTTGAGAGATGTAAAAACACAGAGCAGCTGAGAGGAGACCTGTTGGGAGGTACTAAAACTATTCAGGCTACAGATGTCCTCCAACTGAAGCAGAGAAAGTACATTTGGGAACTGACAAGCCTTTGTCTCTGCTGATAAATGGGCAGATTATTTTTTTAAAGTTTTTTTCAAGACAAAGGAGGCAATTGTGCCCAATTAAAATGTATTATTTAATGTTAACTAAGCACTATAATTACTACATTATAATGAGTTGTTTAAAGAAATTGAGTACTATAATGCTTTGCTCAAGCAGGACTTAAAATGGAGCCACTCTGTCAAAGGAAGGTGTGTCCATCTGTGTGATGGTGCCCCGGACCTCTAACTTTCTGAAATATCACTTTTTTGACTGACAGAAACTCATTTTTCTGAATACGTGGACATAAAAAAAAGGGAGGAGGAATCAAATCAAAACATTTTGTCAATGGCTAAATGAACAGTCCAAACTCCATTTTAACTGAAATTGATGGCTGATTTTTGCTTCTTCGTAGAGAAGAGTGGCTGATGTGCTTCAGTAGAACAAACCCAACATAACTTTTTAAAAAGATCTTAAAACACAGGTTTAAAGAGAGATGATATTACTGAAACATTTTATGAAATCTCCTTGAAGTAAATCTTTGTCATCATTCCAGTTTCCTTTGAGTCTAAAGCAGAGATGGAAAAATACACAACTGATTTAACATATAGTTTTGTGTTTCCTTCAAATAATAGGTCAGTGGTTCTCCAAGTGTGGTCTTAAATTCCCTGGGTACCCTTTCTCAGGGGCCTCATGAAGTCACATTGATTTTCATAATAATGCTAAGATATTGTTGTTTATCTCACTTTTATTGTTTCATGAGTGTTCAGGGAGCTTTCCAGAGGCATGTGATGACATCATCACTCTGGTGCCTAATGGAATATGTGCTTGTATATTGTTGTGTTTTGAGAGATTTTCTACATAAAGCTTTTGGGATCATCAATAAACTTTAAGAGTATAAATTAGTCTTGAGACAAAAGATGTGAAAGGTATTAAAATATGATCACCTGGCCCACTTCACAATAACATCCTTGCCTTTGTCTTTCATGTTTTCAATGCTTTTTACATAGTGTTAAACACATTGCAGTTGATGTTACCTGTTGTAAGTACGGTTCACACTCCTTCCTGAACGGCAGAATATGCAAAGGCAATGAAATATAATTGTTCAATTTCAACAGCATGTAAAATAGATGAAAGCAGAGCTGCTGTCCTGTGGTGGGGAAAGCACAGGTCACCTAGAGGCTGGCTCCAGAGGCTCCTCCAGAACTTCTTTCTATTGAGACATTTTGAAAACCTCCATGTTAGATTTCCTATTCATATTGTGTGCATGTTCTTCTACACATATATTTTTTGTTTCAATTACAATCCTGTGAGATATAAAAAAGAGATATTATTCACTATAAATATAAAGAAATTGAGAACCTCAGAAATGGGAAATCAATTGCCCAAGGTTACATACTAGTAAGTGATGCAGCCAAGTATGAGACCAATGTCTTCTAGTTCTATACACAGAGGCCTTAACTTTACATATTCTGGCCCTATTTGGCAGTTTTAGCTGTTAATTTTCATAATTATTACATACTCAGCTCTCTTCTTCTCTAGGAATGGAGAGAGGAGAAAAATGTCCCCCTTGACTCATTCTGAGTTTTCCTCAGGAATTCTCTTCTAAAATCTTTCCTTGGCAAGCAATGAAGATAAAATTCCTTGGGGAGTCTTCTATTAATATTGCCCCATTAAGTGGAAATAAGCAAGCAAACAAGCAAATAAATATGAGAGGAAGAATAAAAGAGGAGTAATCATTCAGAAAATGTATGTCCGAAGATGACAGTGATTTTTGCTTAAATTCTCCTTTTTGACCCCACCCAGTCTATTATTCTTTTAGTGGGCATATTGTAAGTTGGAAGAGAAAGGCATCAATAATTTAAATTCCTCGTTATGTACAAAGAATTATTGCTTAGGGTTTTTAAAGTAATTTATTTTAATTGAAGAGTATGCCTATTACATCCTTATTTCAGGTAAATAAATAAAGGCAACAGTGTGAACCACTTTCTAAGGCTACTGAAGGTAAAAAAAACAAGTAAATAACTTACAACGCAAATCTATAGTACATTTGATTTAATCACTTTACTGATTTTTTTCCTTCATTGTTACTAGACCATCTTTTCCTTTTCCATAAATTCTTCTCCCTTCCTCAATCTCCAACAGTGATACCTCAACTTTTATCTGCAGTTCAGTTATGTGTTCAGTCAGGGAATAGGACTTCGACAGCAGTATGATCTTTCTGAGGAATAGGTCAGTCTCCTACTGAGTTGGAATTTGCAACCTTCTTGGGGTTGCCTGGCCCAGATATCTTTGTTAGACCAAGAACTGAATGTGGTCATTATTATCAGACTTCAGAGAAACATTCACAAGCAGGTCTGATCTATCCAACACTACATTAAAAGCTTCTGAATACCATTCCTATTAAATAGAGTATTTCTAATAATTTCTCTTCACCAAAAATAGCACCACAGACAGATTGAGTAATAGAAGCCTTTGTCAAGCTGTGTTAGTTAATAGTAACGCTTATACAAAGACTACAGAATGTACAGGGAAAATTAACTTAATGATTTAACACAGTCCTATGTTTAATTAACACAATAATGTTTTGCATACCAACTCTTTCTATTGTCTAAAACAGCATTTTATCATATAAAATAAAATAATAAAAGTTGACTTATTCAAAACTCTTTATCATTACAGTGCTTTACACTATTTTTAAAGTATATTTTATTGATTATGCTATAACAATTGTCCCAATTTTTCCCCTTTGCACCTCCATCTGGAAACCCCCTTTCCCTCTAGTGATCCCCTCTTAGTTCATGTCCATGGGTCATGTATATAAGTTCTTTGGCTTCTCTATTTCCTATACTGTTCTTAACATTCCCCTGTCTATTCTGTACCTACCCAATTATGCTTCTAAATCTCTGCACCTTTTTCCCTATTCGGCCCCTTAACCTCCCAGCTGATAACCCTCCAAATGGTTTCCATATCTATCATTCTAATCCTCTCCTAATTGTTTGCTGAGTTTGTTTTTGTTTCTGTTTTTTAGATTCAGTTGTTGATAGTTGTAAGTTTATCATTTTAAGTTCATAGTTTTATCTTCTTTTTCTTAAATAAGACCCTTTAATATTTAATGTAATAAGAACTTGGTGATGATGAACTCCTTTAATTTGTCTGGGAGGCACTTTATCTGTCCTTCAATTCTAAATGATAGCTTTGCTGGATAGAGTAATCTTGGATGTAGGTCCTTGCTTTTTATCACTTTGAATACTTCTTGCCTGCAATGTTACTTTTGTGAAATCAGCTGTTAGTCTTATGGGTAACCATTTATAAGTAACTCTGCTTTTCTCTTTCTGCTTTTAAGATTCTCTCTTTATCTTTAACCTTTGGCATTCTAATTATGATGTGTCTTGGTGTTGCCCTCTTTGGGTCCAACCTGTTTGGGACTTTGTGCTTCCTGGACTTGTACATCTATTTCCATCACCAAATTAGCGAAGTTCTCTTTCATTATTTTTTCAAGTAACCTTTCGATTTCTTGCTCTTTCTTTTCTCATTCTGGCATCCCTATGATTCAGGTGTTGGCCCTGTTGGAGATGTTCCAGAGTCTTCTTAAACTCTTTTTTCTTTTCTTTCTCTTTCTTTCTTTCTTTCTTTCTTTCTTTCTTTCTTTCTTTCTTTCTTTCTTTCTTTCTTTCTATGAATTCTTGTTTCTTCATTTTGTTCTGGTTGAATGTTCATTTCTTCCCTATGTTCCAAATCATTGGTTTGAATCTTGTCTTCCTTCCCTTCACTATTGGTTTCCTCTGATTTTTTCCTTATTTCCCTTAGTATAGCACTCATTTCTTCCCTTAAGCTTTTGCTGTATTCAATGAGAACTTTGAGCATTATGACAACCAGTGTTTAGAACTCTGTCTGATGGATTTGCTATTTCTACATTGCTTAGTTCTTTTTCTGGGGTTTTGTTCTGTTCCTTAATTTGGGCCATATTTCTTTATCTCCTCGTTTTGGCAGTGTCCCTGTGTCTGTGTACTAGGTAGAGCCACTTTGATTTCCTATTTTAGCACACCTGTTAAGTTGTATGGGGTGGAGCCTTGGGTATTCTCCAGAGTGGGGCAACCTGTTTCATCACGTTGTGGCTCCATGTGTGGGGGATGGGTCAAAAAGGGCACAGTGGTGCTGCTGGCTGACTTCTGGGGACTTGCCTGGCATTTGCCTCTTTTCCAGTCACTTCACCCACTTCTCATATGCTACTGGCACTCCTTCAGCTGCTGTCCTGATTGTGGTTCCCAGAGTGGGTGGGTTGCATACATTCTGGGCTCTCCTGAGAAACCAGCAGTTTCTTCTGTCACCCCAACCCCCACTGGGTTTACAGCCAAAAGTTATGAGGCTTTATTTTTCTACTGTTGGAACCCTGGCTTCGTGTTCTGGCCTGAGCCTGGGATCACTTGCTCGCAAGATGTCCCCCTGATTTTCACCCACCAGATGTGAATGTCGGATGCCTATTCCACCGGTCACCTGGCCGCCTTGCCACCCCCAGCTCACTGCCACCACACCGTGTCTTCTCCCTCTGTACTTCCCATCTCCACCCCTCCTACCAGTCTAGATGAATATACCTTCTTTAAATCCTTGGTTGTCAGACTTCTGTACAATTCTGGGTGTTTTTCTGGGTGATTATCTGGCCATTCTGTGTATTTTTGATTTTTAAGTTAATTGTTTTCCTTCTTATGGTTGCACAATGAGTAGAAGCTTGTCTATATACGTTTCTGACTTGACCAGAAGCCCTATGCTATTTATTTATTGCACTGTTAAAGATAAACTGACGCATATTGAAATGTTTAAGAGTTTATTTGAGCAAAAATCTATTGAATTTGTGCAGCAGTCAGTCTAGCAAGAAGATAGGTGCTCTGCGGATCTGTATAAAAAAGGAAAGATTTTTATTATCAGGAACAGAAATAAGGAAGTTATAATAGACAAAAAAGGTTGGTTACTTATTATAAGGTTACTTTCTTTTAGGGCACACAGGGACCTATCAGGCAGAATCAGGCAATTCCTGACTGACTGATTTAACATCCAATTTCTGGAACAGCCAAAACTGTAATTAATAAATTTTGGCTTAGCAATACAAGGCTTATCATAAGTGACTTCATTTTGGGCCTGTTGTCTTACTTTTAACAGTACACCAGGGCCTTTCAAGGTGGGGAAAATGACCCATTTTCCAATGATAATAATAGACATAGTAATTAAGTCATCCTCCAGGAGTCATATCCCAATCCATGATACCACTGGAGCAGAGGATTTCTGCTCCCAGTTAGGTTCTTAATCTTCTTTGTTACCTTGAAAGTATTTTACTATCAGAAGTGTTTTCCCTTGCCCAATGCATTGTTTACTGGATATCCACTATGAGACTGGAAGTTTTACAAGTTATCTCATTAAATTTTCATAATCTATCCTGTTAAAAATGATTATAGGTAACTCCTCTGAGGTTCAGAGATATTAAATAATTTGCCAAGCTTGAACATGACTGAATCAAGATTCTAGTCCGAAGATCTAGAATCTTTCACTTACAGCCTAGCTTCAATTTTATCTACAAGTCTAAAAAAAAAAAAAGAAACATGTAGGCACACTATCACACATAAATATAACCAACAAAGGCTGATACATTCTTAGACAACCTAACAATTTTTAAAGAAAAAAAATGACAATTATAAAAGTAAAAATAAGTTCTGAGAAAAAAAGAGAAGAAATTAAGAACTATTCATTTCAAAGCAGGGATCAAAACTTAGCACATATATATTGCCTTTTTTATATGCCAGGCATTATGGTAAGTCCCTGGCCTCATGGTGCTTACTTTGTAAAGTACTTTGATATAGCTATAAAAATATATGAGCAAGAGCCCTGGCCTGGTAGCTCAGTTCATTACAGTGTCAACCCAATAGCTCAAGGTTGTGGGTTCCATCCCTGGTGGAGGCTCATATAAGAATCAACTAATGAATGCATAAATGAGCGAAACAACAAATCAGTCTCTCTCCCCTCCCCCTTCTTTCCTCTCTCTAAAAAAAAATCAGTAAACATAGCCTCTGGTGAGGATTAAGAACAGAAAAGCCTAAGGAGAAGTTAAATACAAACAGGTGTAGGTTGAATAGAAAAGAAGAGCCAAATGAATAAGCAGGAAAAGCTCTTATCGTGTGGTTTTAAGATAATTCCCCAAGTTACTTTAAGTCACTCATAAATGAAAACTTCAGCAAACAGGAACACAGCCAGCAGAGTCCATTCCCTTAGAACACGTCCAGTAGTTCCCATTCCCTTCTCTCACTGGTTCCTGTCTAGACAGGAAGTCCCACCCTCTGCCTGAAAAGATGGAGGCTGAGATCAGATGGAGAGGGTTGCTAGTGAAGTATGGCGTTTTTTAAAAGTGGCATAATTGTGATTATATGCTCTTGATAGGTTTAGGTTCTTTATTTTTCAGATAGCTGGTCTGGTTTTGACAACTCCTTTACTATCCTGATGTATGGCACCATTTTAGAAATGAAGAGGATAAACAACTGCCTACTTTATAGCCACTGCCAAGGCAGGTGGGTCGGCCTGGTGCTGCCGGCTCCTGGAAAATGGCAGGACCGGATTTGGGGAAGAACACTATTGTAACTGAGTGTGTGAAACAACCTAACTTGCCATTGAGTCAGTACAGTATGGAAGGAATTTGATTTGTATTTTAAAGCTGAACACCCAGATTTTAGGTGTCTAGTAAGGACAGTCCCAAGGTAAACACATTAGCTTCACGAAACAAGAAAGATTCTCAAGCATTTACCTATTATACCCAATTCAGTTAAGCACTTCCTGAGGAAGACCCAGAGGGCTGTTTATTTTTCCAAGAAACAATGGATGAAGGGGGTTCTAAGAAATTCTTGCTAGGCAAAAGTCTTTGGGACTTGTATACTTTAATTTTTTTTTTTAATTGGGGATTGGAGAAGGGCTTAAGCTTAACACAGTAACACCCCTTGTTCGCCTTACTGTTGTAATTACTGCTCAAGGGAGAGGCTAAGTTGCTTACTTCTAGCTCCTAGGCTGCTCAGGGGTGGCTGTTGTTAGAGTCCCCTTGAGATAATGATGCTTCTGGGTCAGTCTGAAGAAACAGTCTGCAACAATGGCAATCCCCAGGGTGCCACTCTCTAGGGGGCCTAGATTCAGCTGTCAGTCACCTTCAGCCCAGAGCCATCAAATCCATTTACACAAAAGCTGGTTATCACAAACCTTTGAAAAGCTAAGTAAAGAGGAGATTTACCCATCCTTGAATCTTCATTCTTTTTCTTTGATTGCCTGATTCTCCTGTCTTTCTTTTTTTTTTTCCTTTAGCCTAACTACCTCTGGGAACTTCTGGGATTTCTCCCTTCTTTTGTTCCACACTAGAGTTTACACTATTGTTATCTTAAAGCTTGAGCATAAGCTTGAATATAACTCTCATGATATTCAGAAATAAATGGATGTGTGAAAATTTTTATTTCTAATAAATATTTTATCTCCAAAGTGATAGGATTTTCTTGGGGTTGGGAAAGAATTGTTTCATGCTATAATATTGAAAACTGAAATTCTGTGTAGTATTTTAAGTATTTCTTTAAACATTTGTCTATGCATATACACTAATCATCCCTTTTTATTGTCTACATACCTTTTTTTAAAAATTTTACACTAATGAGACTATAACATAAAAGCCTGAATCAATTTGCAATGGAAATAAACCTCAACAATTTATACATATGTGAAAAATTATTTTGTTGTCCAAATGTTACTGAATTTCAAATATAATAATTTTGTCTGAATTCTGTAACTTTGAATGATAAGAAACTGATTTCCTTTCACACACACACAAAAAAAGAGGAATTTTGGCCATGCTCTAGAAATTCTGATCTTCTTTCCATAATGACATTATTATAAAACATTAACTTTAACAAATTGAAAGTTTTAATTAGTGAAAATTATAAATAAAATACTACATTGAAATGTAAGTTTCGTTGATGCTCATAAGGTTGCTGGAATTAGACTAACAAAGCATTGCCTAATATAATGCCTTGAGGGAACATTTGCAACTTAATTAGTTTGTCAGTTATAAGAAGTTTCAGTGTCATAATTAGAGATAAAGGCAGCAGATATTCGAAGCTTGGTAGAAGTATGAAATCTGGTAAAATGAGTAGGCCAAGGAAAATCTATCCTTATAGCCACAGACACTTTATAAAGAACAAGTTGTTGGCATGACATTAAAGCCAGTACTAACTATATCAATTGCACATGATAGAGCCCCAACCCTCGCGTGTTCCCCGATGCTCTTCTAGGTCTGACCAAAAGAGCACCGACTGTTCTACTGAAAAATAATTGGGTGTCTCATTTGTTCATTCAACAGTATTTCTTCAGCATTTATTACTACTTTCCAGGAAATAATAGTACAAGGTTCTTAAGAAACTTACCATGTAGAGGAAAAGAACCAGCACCAACTAGGTTTTTAGGATGCTCAAAAATAGACTGTTGTGGAGTAAACACTCTGAAATCTTATTTGTAAAATAAATTTGCCCATTCAGACTATATAACAATGTGAATGATGTCCCAGGAACACTGTTAGGAGCTAAAGTATAAAAATCAACAAAAAATCAACTGTGTCACATAATAGCTTACTGCTTCATTAACTTAATATAGGCCACTGTTATCTTTTCAGGACCTTAGTACTTCTTGGTTTGGTTTTTGCCCATTTCTTAGGCCTCTTTTTTAGGTGTTCCATTTCTCTCACACCTCATTCCAAACACATGAGGTTTTTGGGTTTTGTTATTTGCTTTTCATTGTTGGAACATGTCATCATCTCTTTTTCACCTCAGTGCCTTTGAGATGATTGTGGTGCACTTAATAAAATTGTATCATATAATTCACCCCTGTGGTTACTTTGAGGAAAGTAGAGGTAAACAATTAACTCTTTTGGTTGCATGTTAGTGGGAGAATTAGCTAACTTAGTCCACTGGAGTCTGATAAAATTGTATTACAAGCAGCCCTGGCTAGTGTAGCTCAGTGGATTGAGCATGCGGGTTGTGAACCAAAGGGTTGCCAGTTCTATTCCCAGTCAGGGTACATGCCTGGGTTGCAGGCCAGGTCCCCAGTGGAGGCCACATGAAAGGCAACCACACACTGATGTTTCTCTCCCTCTCTTCCTCCCTACCTTCCCCTCTGCCTAAAAATAAATAAATAAAATCTTTAAAAAAGTGTATTATGTGGTGGATCAACGTGGGGACCAGGGTGGTTGCAGCTCCAGGACCAGCACTCCGGGGTCTGCTGCGGCGCTCACAGGAGAGAGCTGGGTCAACTGCTCCCTCCCTGGTCAAACAAGGACTGAGCAGCACTGGGGGAGGCCTATTTACCGGAGAGCACAGAGAGAGGAGTGAGAGAGGAGTGAGGACGAAGAGGCAACCACACAGGGGCTGTAAGCACCTACGCAAAGCCCTGGTGAAAGTGTGCACCCCACCCCGTGCATCTAAAGGCACCTGCCTCTATGCCCGCGCCCCCAACCCGGAGAGAGCGAGGTTTGGTGAAAGTCTCAGAAACCACAGCGTTGAAAAAAGAAAAGGCGCGGGCGCTCTGCGGGACCTGTGAGGCCCAGGCCCTGAAGGTAGAAGTGGGTGCCCCTCGGGATCCAGAGTGCGCACCTGTGAACCCGGAAAAGGGGTGGGCGTTCTGTGGGACATCAGAACATGCAGCGGTGAACTCCCAAGGACGCGCATAGTTGCACCCAGCCCCCGACACACAGGTCCCTTCCAGGAGGCACCAGATGGGCTTGGGGGGAAACGCACGCCTACACTATGAACAGTACCCCAGAGGCTGACTGAGTCTTGAATGGGAACAGAGAAAAACTGTCTCCAGTCACCCCTCAGTGGGCAGAAGGCAGCTAGAAAAACTGGTTTGGCCACTCTGAAACCAACAATAGGTGTTTTGTTTTGTTTTTTGTACTTTTTTGTTTGTTTACTTTTCTTTTTGTTTTTGTTTTCCTTTAATGGTTTTTAAGTAAGCTTTTATCTTTTAATTCGTATTATTTTTTGATCTATCAATTCTTTATACTTCTCTTTCTCTCACCCTAGTGTTGACCCTTCTCCCTTGCTTTCCAAATTTATCTTTTCTTCCTTCCATCTTCTGCTTGGTTCCTTCCTTTTTTTTTTGAACCTGCAAGTAATTGCATAATTGTATAATAATTATTTCATTATTCGTACACCATTTATTTTTATAGTATTTTGGTATTCCTCTTCATTTTGTATAGACTTCTTTGCTTGGCTGATTATATTGTATCATTTGATAGGTTTCCCCTGTTGTCTCATTTATAGTGTATTGCTAATATACTGTACTCCATTTGTGTTCCTTTAGTACAATACTCTCTATTCCTGAGTACAAGGCTCAATACTCTCTATTCTTGTTATCTTGATTTCATAGATTCTGTCATAGGGTTGTTGCTCTAATATTACTGTAAATAATAGCTATTACATACAATTGTTAATACTTCATGACACCCATTCCAGATCTTAGCCCACTTCAGAGTTTCCTGAACTCTATTACTGTAGTGGTTAACTCTATTCTCTCACACACTTCACCTATTTACTACTCTTTACTCTCACTCTACCTCAGAATCTGACTTCCTACATCTTCACTGCTTTCTAGAGTCAACTCACAATCCTTTCCTTCCCAAAAAGAGTCTTAGCTTCTTTCCATCCTTTCTAAAGACTGGCTAGTGGGGTGGAAGATCACAAATAACACTATATATAGACAAAGCATCTCCTATCTCCTCTCTACTGGCTGCTACTGTAAATATCATAGAATACTTTCTTGCTGTCTTAAACCATTTTGCCTTACCCCTCCAACTGATCACAAAAAAGAGTAGGTAAAAACTGTGAACACCTGGATACCCGAAAGAGACTGCACCACAGATTCTCACAGGTATTCCACCACAGAAGTTCACACCATAAACCCAGGGAAACAGATCAGATCAATTTAAGAAGCTGAGGCTAGCAAGAAGAGTCTCATGAACAATGAGAAGACAAAGAAACAATCCCCAAATGAAGGTAAAGGAGGAAGCCTCAGAAAGAATGCCAAATGAAATAGAGGCAACTCAACTATCAGATTCTGAGTTCAAAGCAATGATTATCAGGAAGATCCACGAACTCTTAATGACTTACCAGAAACTACAGGGAAGCTACAATGAACTCACTGCAAACTATATCCACATGAAAAAGGAAATAGAAACTATCAACAAGGGTCAAGAGGAAATGAAGAATACAATTTCTGAACTGAAGAACACAGCAGACGGAATGAAAAGCAGGATCGATGAAGCAGAAGATCAGATCAGCGAGATGGAGGGCAAAGTAGAAAAAAGCACCCAGAAA
>CM052541.1:53239173-53256191 GCA_028533065.1 Trachops cirrhosus | reverse complement strand
CTGAATACAGGTCTTTTACCTCTTTGGGTAGGTTTATTCCTAGGTATTTTATTTTTCTTTTTGCTATATGGAATGGGATGTTTTTCTTGATATCTGCTTCTGTTGTTTCATTGTTGGTGTACAAAAATGCCTTTGATTTCTGGATATTGACTTTGTATCCCACTGTTTTGCTAAATTCATTTATTAGGTCATGCAGATTTTTGGCTGAGTCTATAAGATTTTCTGTGCACACTACCATGTCATCTGCAAACAGTGACAGTTTTATTTCCTCCTTTCTGATTTGGATGCCTTTTATTTCCTTTTCTTGTCTGATCGCTGTGGCTAAAATTCCAGTACTATATTGAATAGAAGTGGTGAAAGTGGACAGCCTTGTCTTGTTCCTGATCTTAGTGGAAAAGATTTTAGTTTTTGCCCATTGAGTATGATGTTGGCTGTAGATTCGTCATATATGGCCTTTATTATGTTGAGGAATGCTCCCTCTATTCCCACTTTGCTAAGTGTTTTTATCATAAACGGGTGCTGTACCTTATCAAATGCTTTTTCTGCATCTATTGATATGATCATGTGGTTTTTGCCTTTGCTTTTGTTTATGTAATGTATTACATTTATTGATTTGTGAATATTGAACCATCATTTTTAATTTTTTGCAGTATCTCCAAACTGCTTTCCATAGTGGCTGCAACAGTCTGCATTCCCACCAACAGAGTACAAGTGTACTCTTTGCTCCACTTTCTTGCCAACATTTATTTTTTGATGTATTGATGATAGCCATTCTGACAGGTATGAGGTGAAATTTCACTGTGGTTTTTGTTTGCATTTCTCTGATGATTAGTAACATTGAGAATATGAGCATCTTTTCATGTCTATTGCCCATTTGTATGTCCTTTTTGGAGAAGTGTCTATTCAGGTCCTTTGCCCATTTTTTATCTGGATTGCTTGTCGGTGTTGAGTTTTATAAGTTCTTTATAAAATTTGGATATTAAACCCTTATCAGGTATATCATTGGTGAAGATGTTCTTTCATTTGATGGGTTGTCTTTTCATTTTGTTGATGGTTTCCTTTGCTATGCAAAAAAATATTTTAGTTTGATGTAGTACCATTTGTTTATTTTTTTCTTTTGTTTCCCTTGCCCAAGGCGATATATCAGAAAAAATATTGCTACCAGAGATGTCTGAGATTTTACTTCCTTTGTTTTCTTCTAAGATTTTTATGGCTTTGAGTCTAACATTTAATTCTTTAATCTACTTTGAATCTATTCTGTGTATGGTGTTATGTTTTCATTTATTTTTGCACATATCTGTCCAATTTTTCCAACCATATATAGAATAGACTATCTTTACCCCACTGTATGTTCCTGCTTCCTTTGTCAAATATTAATTGACCATGGGTGTGGGTTTATTTTTGGACTTGCTAGTCTGTTCCATTTTCCTATATATCCATTTTTATTCCAGTACCATTCTGATTTGATTACTATGGCTTCGTAGTGTAGTTTGATATCAGGTAGTATGATTTCTCCAACTTTGTTCTTCATTCTCAATTTCAGACTTTGTTCTTAAATGAATTTTTTACAGAATAGGTTTTGATACCTAAAAATATAAGCTACTAAATGGTTTTATGTTTTTTCAGAAATGTAAGTGAAAATTATTATCATCGTGCTTGTGTTCTTTTGGTCAAGTATTATCAACTTGAATTTCATACCATGACTTTTTAAAAGGCTATTTGCTACGTAAAATCTCTCTCAACTCTTACTATCATTTTTGTTAGTATTGCTTCCTCTCAAATTCTGGAATTCTTTACAAATGTAAAATAATAAGAGAGCACGTTACACGTTACTGGAATTGGCAAGCTCTTATAGTGACAGACTTGAGAAAAAGAAAGCAAGCTGTACTGTAGTCAGTATTAATGTAAACAAACATTTTATTTAAAAAGAAATAAAAGCAACCATAATCAAATGCATTTGTTAATGTGAGAAAAAAGTTGCAAGGGCCCAAATCAGAGGATCTGAATATGCCCTATCAGTAATAAAATTCTTGAATGGGGAAAAAAAAGACCTATTTTAGATGACTTGGGCACAGCTCTTTAATGTTTAAGCAATTTTGTAAATATAACATAGGCTAGACAATTCTATACATACTTTATACATTTTTAATGTCATTATGCTATGTGTTTTTATGTTTTTCTTTATATGTTGAAGGGAAAATTTCTAACTTACACCTCACATTTAAAAAAATATATAAAATAACTCGAAGTAGCACTGGCTCAATTTAAATCCCATTTGGTCGTCCCAGTATAGTTTTTATATCACACAAAAAAACCCATCATAATTTGCATCCCATCAACTATTCCCTTAACTCTAAAGAGCTATCATCCCACTCCTAGAGTAGGTCTCTAGGGTTGAAGCCTGTTCTATCACTCCCACGCTAGATCTATTTGGTAGTAAAATCAGGGTTACTAGCCTGGTGCCCCTTACTTGGAAAAAAAAAAAAAACCTCTGTATTAACCCTGTCTTCACTCTTCTCAGACAACTGATAATAAATTTTGTCTTTTTACTCTGCTCTTGTTAATTCCTGGCATTCCAGAAATTGTTAGACTTGCCTTTTCAGCTCTTTCCTGGCAATGCTAGAATTGACATTCTGTTCTAATATTCTAAATTACTTGCAATTTATCTATTTTGTTCTGTTTTTTCTTTTCATGGTGCCAGTCTATTTTGTTAATATTTTTTTAAATCACCAATAACTATCTCTTGAACACATTCCTATAAAATTTCATGTCTCCATGTTTTTTTCTAACTTTTGTCTTTTCCTCTACTTTCTTCATCTCTTCACCTGCTCACCTATTTTACCTGTAAATAGACTCTTGAACTCTTAATAACCTCTTTGTTTTGTTTTGGAGCTTTTTGTCTGATTTTTAGAATTCTGTTCCAAGAAGTTTCCACATCTATAACTTGCATCAGAGTAGCTTTGCTGATGTAACCAAAATTATGATGGAAAGCATAACCTTTGTAAAATATCAACAATATTAGTGAATTATAGAAGTTTCATGGTATCAAGACTAATTATCTAATAATATTGGACTCTGGTAACCTTAGAATAAACCATTATTTTTAGTTCTTTCTGTTCAGTATCTACTCATAAGCATTAAATTCACTTTAAAAACACTAAAAATGTATTGAAGTGAAAATAGAATAATTAAATATTTACAATATATCCATGGTATCCTAATCATCTAGAATAAATTAATTATAGGTATATTGAATCCCTATTTGTTAGCTAATTGCTTGTGACATCTAGAAAATATGGCTGCTATCTTACAGTAAAGAAAAAATAGCATCCATTGCCTGGCTCCACCACTTGAGTATCAATCAGCTGATGTAATTGTATTTCTGACTGGTTTACTATCATTGTTGTAATGCAGGGGTGTCAAACTCATTTTCACCAGGGGCCACATCAGCCTCACGGTCGCCTTCAAAGGGCTGAATGTAATTTTAGTACTGTATGAATGTAACTATTTCTTAACTGTTAAGTGAGAGCTCGGTGCTGCTGCTGGGTAGAAACAAGGTGCTGGGCAGGATAAAACAAGGTGGAGGGCTGGACTCAGCCTATGGGCCTTGTGTTTGCCACCTGTGTTGTAAAAGCTCTTTAAAAAGGTGTTTTCCCAACCAAAACATTGATGTGCTGTGGAGTCTACCTCCAACTACATTGAAAACAACCTCTCTCTTTGAGCACTCTAGGAGAGGATTTTTAAAATACATTTAGATGTATCCTTACAAGTGGACTTCAATCTCAAGAAATTGTGATGGTCAAAACTTGAAATATATATATAGATTTCCTGACATTCACCTTTTCTAAATACAGAATGATAGTACAGTCACCTATGATCCAAACTCGACTTCTTTAACTTGGTTATATTTCAAAACTTAATGGGGAGACATGAAAACCCTTGTATAGTCACTTTTGTTTTCAACTGAGGAAACCTAGAAGTCTTAGTGCTATTAGGATGAATACAGCTGAGAATATTAAGATTCATCACTTTACACCAAATGAGTTGACACTATATAGAGAGGTATAAGTACTTGTTGTGCTATAAACAGCAAAATTTGATTATTAATAGAAAAGTTTTCTAATGAATATTGCATTTAGTAAAAATTTATTATGTCATGTGGCATCTGTTCCTTTAAGGATCTAGCAAAAAGCTAACATAATACTAATGCAGAAGCATAAGCTTTGATCATTAAACCAGATGGGCATATGCTTCTCTTAAATTGTCTATCACATCACAATTTCTATAAAACTCATATAAACTATAAATTTCTTACTTGTATTGATAATTAATATTTTTGAGCCAATTCATACAATTTTGTTTGTTTTTGAGAAATAGTATAACTTACTAAGATTCTCAAATACAAGAGAGATGATCTGACACCAAATCATGCCTCTTGATTTTTTAAGATTAGATTGTTACCATTTCTGACAACTTTTGTCAAAATTGACATGTCTATATGCCTAAGCATTAGGGAGAGTCTTGGTAGCCATGAATAATCAGAAGAGTTAATCAAGTAACTTTGACAGTGGAATATAATTCAGCCATGAAAAAGAAAGAAAATTGCCTTTTGGGACAACATGGCTAGAACTTAAGGGCATTATGCTAAGTGAAATCAGTCAGATAGAGAAAGACAAATATTGCATGATATCACTTATATGTAGAATCTTAAAAAGCCAAACTCATAGAAACAGAACAGAAATGTGGCGGTCAAGGGCTGGGGGTGAGGGGGAGATGGGGTGGGGAAATGGGGAGGTGTGGGTCAAAGGGCACAGACTTCGAGTTACAAGATGAGTAAGTCCTGGGAATCTAATGTGCAGCATGGGGATTATAGTTAACAATACTATATTATTTATTTGAAAGTGCTAAAAGAGATTTTGTTTTCAACATAAAAAGAAATGCTAATTATGTGAAGTAATGGAGTTATTGACTAACACTACACTATTGTGGTATATGTCTATCAAATCAACACATTGTACACCTTAAACTTACACAATGGTATATGTCAATTATATCTCAGTAAAGCTGCAAAAATCGAGTGACTAACTTTGAAAAATTGAGAACAATGACAATACAGTTGAGGAGTTTTTGTAGATCTTTGGTGAGTATTTTTGAAAGCATTTAAAAACATAAGAAGCTATTTTGGAAGCTTGAAGTCACTGCTTCATCTTTGGAGGTTATGGAAAAAGTTGTAAAAAATAATCTGTCAGTAGAAATCATCCTTAATAACATAAAGCAAAATTGCTAATCCTTATTTGTAACTTTATTTAAACAAATGTATACAGTACACCTATTATATGGGTGGGCAAAAGAAGGCTTACAGTTGCGAGTATGCAAACCACAGTTTATTCATGTATTATTATTTATGTATTATTGTACTCATATCATTTATTATTATTAACCTAATTTTGTCCACCCCTGTATATATATTGCTTGGTGTTATGCTAAGAAGCTAAGGAAATCAAGGACTAAATAAGACATAGTCCTTGCTTTCAGTATAGTTTCAAGGTAGTAACAAGACAGGCATATTGATAACTGTAATTCAAAGGTGAATGGAGGCATAATCTTCCTTTTTAATGTGCATTAAAAAGGAAGAGCAGGGCAATTATGAAATATTTTATAAAGGAATACTACTTAAATTTGTCTTTGAGGGATGAATGAAAAATTAAATTGGAAAGAAGGGAGGCAGATAATTCCAAGATGGAGGATGTATAGCAACATGGAGATTAGAATGTTCATGGTAAATTTAAGACATAAGGTTACAAATAGTAAAGATCTGGATGATGAAGCTTTGAGACACACAATGTTGACTGATCCAGGTTTTAGGAAAATACTGCAATGATACTTGCAACAGGCAAGATAGGGATTATTTACAAATCATGCAAGAAATCCTGAGGCAGGAAAGTATCACAGAACATGAACAAGAAGAACCAGGGTCAAGTCATATTGATACTGAATTTACTTGACTGGTGGAACTTAAAAGTTTATGAGACTTCTAATCTTGATGACTGAGTGACTGTTATGCCATTATCAAAGTAAGAAACACATAGATGGCATGTGACATGCTTGTCGATTGAAGGGAGCTGAAAAATTTCTATGTGAATATGTTGAATACAAGTGTTTTAGCATGGTGATGTGAAAACACTAAACTGATTCCATTTATGTATTTATGTATTTATGGTTTCAAGATACACAGTAAAACCCAATAATATACTCCACAATAAAATGAAATCAGATATAATGCAAATGACTATTGAGGTCTAGGTCCTGGAACTCCCTACCAGCAAGTTACCAGGCTTATCTTGGTAATTTCCTTAACTATACAGTTAATATTCATTAGATGATATTGAACTTTTTGTACTTGTTAGTGTTGTGAAATGTTCGACTGTATTTATTGAGCATCTATTATGTACTGGCCACTGTTCCAGGCACTGAGGATGGAGAAATTAACAAGACAGACCCATTCCTTATAGAACTTAATATTCTAGTGGGTGAGATGGAGAATAAAACAACAAATAATATAATCTCAGATAACAGAAAATAAGTAAGATATATGAATAGAACTTAGTACTCTAGTAGGGAAATAGAGAATACATAGAATAACAAGGAATATAATTTCAGGTGATGGAAAAGAATTAAATAAGATAAATGGATAGAGAAAGGGTATGTGTTGCTTAAGATTTCATGGTTAAAGAATGCCTTCTGAGGATATGATATGGCATGACATGACATGACATAACACGATGAAATTGAACAACATAAGCTAATCAGTTGAAGATCTGGGGGATAAACATTTTAAGGAGCAGCAACAGTAAATACAAAATACTCTAATATGGTAATAAAGTTAGAGTATTTTTTTAAAAAACAATAAGAAATCCAGTGTTAAGAAATAAGTCTAGAGAGGTATACTGGGGCCAGATGATATATTCTAAGCCATGATAAAAAGTTTAGATTTTATTCTTAAGTTTAATGAGATGCTTTTGAGTAGGGTAATAATAATGAGCTGATTTATATTTTAAAAAGATCATTCTAGTTCTTACATGGATAATAGAGTGTAGGAGGGCAAGAGCAGAACTAGAGTAAAGTTGAGAGGTTACTATAATAGTCTAGGTGAATGATAATGATTACTTGTAATAGGGTTGCAGTGGTTGAGATAATAAGAAGTGTTCTGATTTGGGATGTATTTTTAGACTCAAAAATGACAAGATTTAAGATGGATTGGGTGTGAGGAACAAAGAAATAAATACATAATGATTCCTAGATTTTTGAATTGAATAACTAGGGAAACTGACATTTATTAAGATAAAGAAGACAGAAGAGTGAGAGGTATAGGTGAGTATAGGGGGACAAAACCATGACTTCCATTTTGAATATGCTAATTTGAGACATTTAGTAGATACCCAAGTGGATATGTCAAGTAGGCAGTTGTGTATAAAAGTCTGACCTGTATTAGAGAGATTAAGGCCGGAGATACTGAGCTGGAAGTAATCGGTGCTGTGCTGGATAGCTTCTGTTCCTTCTCCAGTTCCCTTTGATATATGCCACAAGAGACAACAATGGATTGTCTTGCCTTCTGGTTTCTGATTAGTTTCTGCCAGTGGAAAATTTCTGCAGTGGAGAGGAAGGAGTAAGAAGCTGAGGTATTCATTATATTGGCTCCTTCTCTAAGGTATTATAATGGGCTGTCTGACTCCCTTAACCAAATGTCATAGCTCTTGTCAAGTAGC
Organism: Trachops cirrhosus; assembly: GCA_028533065.1. Taxonomy (NCBI): domain Eukaryota; kingdom Metazoa; phylum Chordata; class Mammalia; order Chiroptera; family Phyllostomidae; genus Trachops; species Trachops cirrhosus. The sequence continues at coordinate 53,248,425 of CM052541.1, read as the reverse complement.
CCTGTTTACCCAGCTATCTCTCTCCCACTGCTAGTATATACCCTTCTCCATCTTCTCCATATTACCCTTTCAGACCTCGGTGTGGTAACACCCTGCTATCACATATCTCAGGGTATTTCTTCATCCTTTATGGGTTCTCTATACCCTGTTCACACTTTTGTGAAAGTCTATTTATTAAATTCTCTGATTATCCTAATCTTAGTGTGCCATCTGTTTCTTTCTGGGACAAAATCATATATGTTCCCCCAGCTCCTTAACCTATGGTCTACTAAGAAAAATACAGTAATTATTACTAATAGTGGCCTGCAATTGACTCTAATGGGATTCTGGGATTGTTTTTTTTCACATATTTGAAGAGTGCACTGATGACTCTCTTGTTGGGTGGGGGACTGGGGCATGTGTAATCCATAGCATACAGTGGCATTAGGATTACTTAAATTATCACCAGTGGAGCAGTAAGGTGGTATGTAATGGGGTGGCAATGGGACTTTTCACCATAACAATAATGATAATTATAAAGATAGTGGAGTTAACTGGCTTCTTTTAATGAACCTAGATAGAATAGAAAAAGAGAAATTGAATAGGCAACTGAGATTAGGCATAGAACAATAGAATCTCTAAGAGCACTGAAGGAGACCCTCATCTTCTGACATTGATAAGATATGACTGGGGTTTAAGCCCATGACTTCAGTACAATGGGTGAAGATTTGATGACCAGTTAAAATCATCAAGTCTTTTATACCCACGTAAAGGGACTGGTAAGAAGAAGGATCTCATGTGTTACAGCAGTGACAAAAAAAAAAAAGCTGAAAACTTTGAATCCTTATATCCGTTGACATTTTCTTTCCAGCAGAGTCAGCTTCTTTCCCAATATCTGAGGGAACCAGCCTTTCAGTGACTGAGTTTACGGTACTAGCTTCACAAGCTTATGCTTATTCCTAGGACCAACCTCTACCACCCCTAATTGCCTGTAGGCTGATAATGAGCTTTAGACTCTAATATAGCTAGAAGGAGAAGTACAGACTGGGTCTGGGAAAAAGCAATATTCTAACAAGAAAGACTTATAGAATCTACTGATTTCTATTGGGAGGAGTCTGAAGAATATATGAGGTTTGTCTGGAAAATTCCAGCCATCGTTAATATGATGAGAACAGTTTGTGTGACATCAATGTAACCTGGCAGCCAAGGAGAGTAGACTGGAGTGAACAATGATGACTTCATTCTACTAGTCAGAGGGGGCAGAAAATGCCTTTGACTGAGCATATGTACTGTGTGGCCATCGTATTCAAAATGACTGAGTGAGTAGAGCAATGAATCTGCATCAAATTTTGCATTAAGCTGGAACATTCCTCGGTGGAAACTCTTTGGATGATTCAAAAGTCTGCAGCTATGGGCAACTGGTGACTGGCAGCTTCATCACAACAACCTGCCCGCTCATGCATCATGTCTCGTGCAAAGTTTTTTGGTGAAATATCAAATCACCCAGGTGACTTAGCCCCGCTACAGCCCAGAATTGGTGCCCTGCAATTCTGCCTTTTCCCAAAACAAAAATCACCTTTGAAATGGAAGAGATTTCAGTCTATCGATGAGATTCAGAAAAATACAACAGGGCAGCTGATGGCAATGGGAGAACTGTGTGAGGTCCCAAGATGACTACTTTGAAGGGGAAGGAAACATCATTGTCCTGTGTATGTTTCCTGTATTTTGTATCTTCTTCAATAAATATCTCTATTTCTGTATACCTTCTGGAAAGACCTTGTACATGGGAGTAAATTATATGGGTGTTAGATCAAGAAAGAAAAAATGCAAAGCTGGATTAGGTTGACAAGGGTTAATTCACTCAGGATTTGGAATTTAATGTGGTATTTTGAGCATTAATAGTGTATAAGGTTGGCTATGTGAAGCACGAACGCGATCAATTGTGGCCTATATTCAGTGAGGTTGAGTAATATAACTTGCCTTGCACAATATGGAGGAAGGTACCAAGTCTTGGGAAAATGGGAATACCAGAATGGGTTTATTATGTAACCTGGCCAGCTAATCTTTATTTATATTACCCAAAGGGCCACTGAAGACATACTCTTTATCAAGACCTTAAGGAATCCATTGACCAGAAGAGGTACCATTATTCTTGAAAACTTAAGTAATGTTATATGATGGCTGTTTTCTCCATACCAGATGTGATGGCAGGGCATGGAACAGTGGCAATAATAGGATGCCAGGGAGTAGGAAGCCAGGGAAGAGTGCTTAGTCATTATAGACCACATAGACACAATAATCTTAATAAGACACAGAAATGGAGTAATACTCAAAATGTTTTGACATTTATGGATTTTTGGCAGCAGCTAATTGATCATGGGATCCTTGAAAACAAAATAAAAGAGCAGCCAACTAAGGTGCCACTTGGTATGTATGGGGAGAAAAACCCTAGGCTTGTTAATCAAAAAATGAACGAGTTAAAACAATAGGAATTTACTTCTTAGCTTTTTCCCAGACTTAAGCTACTCTACAGACCTAAAGACTCTTATTTGATGAGAGGATGAGCTGGGCTGTCATAGGCCTGCTTTCTCCAGAGCAGGAGACTACTCTGTGTAAGAGGCTTCATTTAGCAGTGTGTTGCTATCTGTTTGTTTGGTCAGTAATTGTTTTCCCTGTTATTCTGTGTTATATGTTTTGTGTGGTGAGCCTCAAATTGATCATAAATAAGAGAAAGTTTAGGAAGAAAGGAGAGAAAACAAAAAGTTGAAGCTTATGCTGGTTTAGGAGCACAGTGATTCAATATAAAACATTTTGTTTGATTTGAATTCTTGTAAATTATGCCTCAGTGAGTCAAAGTGGAATTAGTTTATAGCTGAGTTTGAAAATAAAGGGATGTTTTGTTGATTACAAAAAAAGGGCCTTTACTTGAGAGGGAAGCCAGGCCCTCAAAGAAACGACCTGGCACTTGGGTCAGACATGTAACTTGACTCCTCTTCCACACCTGCCTGGAGCAGTGGGTAAGTTGGCATCAGAATCAAATGGACAGCTTTAACATAGATTTGGGAGTCCTACTGATTTCATAAGTTTAGAGAGGAGACACCACCATTTATTTCTCACCACTTATTTCTAACAAGTTCCCATGTGATGTTTGATTTTGCTGGGTTAGAGACCACACTTTGAGAATCACTGCGGTGGAGAAAGAAAGTAGAACTTGTGGGGTTATTAGATACTGTTTCTTCAATGATGCTGATGCCTGAAAATCTGAAATATCATGATACCTGAAATTGGTCAGAGTTGGGATTTATGAAAATATAATAATAAATTATTATCAATAATATGGGGTGAGTTCTAATGTAGAATAATTGCCAAGATAAAGCCCTTGGAACTGTCCTCCTTTGCTGAGAGAACCAAAAGCAGTATCTCATCCCAATAGGATATGTCGCCCAAAATACCTGAACAATTACAGAGATGGTGAACCCTCCATCTTATTCTAAAATGTCTTCATTTTATTCACTTATTTGGTGGTCTGTTCAGAAGTCAGATGGGTCTTTGAGAATGAGGATAACTTAGCAGAAGTTTAATCAAATGATGATGCCAATCACACTGATGTTCCCCATGTAGTATCTTCACTGGAAGAAATCAATATGGCAATTGATCTGGTCCCTGACACCTGTGACTTAACAAATGCATTTTTCCCTTCCCTCTATTAGTAAACATAAGCAAAAGCAGTTTCCTGCTTTTTCCACATGGCAGGGATAACAATATGCCTTTACTCTCTTGGCCTAACCTGCATCAACTCACCTCCCTGTAATCTAGAGAGAACTTAATCTTGATATTTCTCAGAATAACATAATCATTGGACTTATTAAATCAGAAGAAGCCACCTTACATGTAAGACACACATGTACCAAAGATTTGGATACAGATCCTACCAAAAATGCAGGAGTGAAATGCTAGGAGTCCAGTAGGTCTGGGTCATGTCAGGAGATTCTCTTTAAAGTGGAGTTGTTTGCCACACTGCCCTCCACAATGAAAGGAACACAGTGCTTGGTGGGCCTTTTTGGAGTTTGGAGGAAGCATAACATATTTGGGTATGCCACTCTCATGTATTTAGTGGGTAACCTTAAAGTTGCAATACTGGAGTGGGCCTTGGAACAAGAAAAGCTCTACAAGTCAGCCTTATGCCCTAGCAAACCCAGTGGTGTTAGAAGTGTCTGTCGCAGACTGACACATCTACTCAGTTGTCCACTTTGTTCTGTGCCTCAGGAGGCCGAGCTACACGGACTGAATAACGAGTTCTTTGCCCTCAGTAGGAGCCTCTGGCAATTTCCAATAGGAGAATCAGTGTAGACACAGAATTTTGGAGTAAGGCCATGCCCTGTTCTGCTAACAAACTAATGTGAGAAGAAAAAGCAGTCACTCACTTGCTACCTGGCAGAAACTAAAAACCTTACCATAGATACCAAAGTGCTATCCAACCCAATTACCCATCTTTAACTGGTGTTATCTAATTTATGGAACCATAAAATTGGAAGTGCACAAAACAATTCTGTTATAAAACTGAAATGGTATACATGATGCCATGCAAGTCCAGAAGACATAAGTAAACTGCAGAAGCAGGTGGCTCAGACTCCTATTGTACTGGCTTGAACTGCTTTGGCATGTTTACCTCACACCTATGATCTCATGGAAAGTTCTTTATGACATGTTCAACACGGTTCTCAGCGACTATGTTTTATGTTAATTAACTCTTTTATATACCATTTGGGAACTGCCCTGCCTCGTTTCAGAAGCTGTTACCCCGCCCAGGCTAAGGCTGAGGGAGTGACCTTGGACCATAAGCCACCAAGGAGACAAAAGCTTATCTCCCTGGCAGGAGCGCTCCTTCTGCTCCTCTTTCCATAACTGGCCCCCAATGCTTGGTCGGTTAGCCAATGACGGGTAAGATTCCCCAAGGGGGAGCAACCTAAGACAGGCATGATCACGTGGGAGGCCCCCAAGGAAGGACTTTGGGGGATACAGCAAAAGGGGGCAAAGGACCCTCGACCCTCAGCCTTGAAAAAGCCCGAGTCCTCATTCTGTCTGGGAGAAGTCTCCTAATCTCAAGGCTGCCTTACTTCCCTTGCTACACCCAATCCTGAAACAATGAAAGGGTAGTGCAGCCCTGTGCTGGAAAGGGTGGGTTCCCTTGGCAATCAGGCCTAAGAAAGAATATGTAAAATCCTGTGAAACTGGCTTTGTTTAGAATGCTCTCAATTAAATGATAAGGGTCCAAGCAAGAAGTGAGTTTGTTCCTCAAAGCTTTACAGCTCTTTAGCTATCTGACCCTGATTCAAAATAGGCCCTCAGAGTTCTTTGTTATCTATTGTTTGATCCTTACTGCCTGACAATGATTAATGAGCTTTATCTGTAATCCTGTGCAAATGAACCCAATAAAAGCCCATTGACGACCAGGCTCCTGGCCCTTCTCCTTTGAGAGATTGGCCACCTTTGTTCCCCAAGCAGATCATGTCTTGGTAGACTTATTCTCATCCGTGGTGGTGGGGGGGAGCCTGTGGGTAGAGCCCCCCCACATAAGCCCCTGCTCCTTTATATAAATAATATTGGTGATGGCTAATGTTTTAGTTTAGAGGTGGAAATATGACCAAACTGATATCACCCAGTTGACAATATGGCACCTGAAGGGACTTTGTGCATTGTATTACCTTCCTGTAATATAGTACAGGAAGGCTGTCAAAACAAATCACCACAAACTGAGTGGCTTAAAATAAATTTATTCTCTCACAGTTCTTGGGGACAGAATACCAAAATAAGTATGGCTGGGCCAAAAACAAGGTGTTAGTAAGGCTGTACTTTCTTTAGAGGCTCTAGAGGAAAATCTGTTCCTTGCCTCTTTTAGTTTCTGGTGGCTGCCAACATATGAATGCTTCACTCCAATCTCTGCATTTGTCTTCACATCACTTTCTCCTCTGTGTGTGTATCAATTTCCTCTACCTCTCTCTTGTAAGGACACTTGTGATGACATTTGGACCCAACCAAATGATCCAGGATAGGATTCTTAATCACAGATGCATAGACCCCTTTTTCTAAGTAAGGTAACATTTACACTTTCCAGGAATTAGGGCCTGATGTCCTTGGAGACTATTATCCAGCCTAGTAATTGTGACCCCTGTCTCAGTGATGAAAATTTTCCACTTGGTGATGCACAACTATGTATGTTGAGACACAAAAGTGGTAGGCTGTCCTGGATAAGCTCCATCTGCGCTTCTACAACCAGTCTCTACCATTCTCCATCTCATGCTATGCTCTAGGAAGCTAACCTATATAGAATCAATAACAAGATCTTTTGCCCTGTGGCTTATATTAAGGTCAGTCCAATTGAAGAATCCTGCTGAGAGATGGAAGAGAGAGAGAAGACTGAAGCCAAGGTATTTATTTTCCTTTCTCTCTCCTATGTTAACCCCCTCACCAATGACCTCCTGAACCTTTACCAAAAGTTATAGCTCCTGTTAGATGACCTTCCCCCTACTTAGTTCTTTTTTTCCTGAGTTTCCTTTAAGCACTTTCTCTTCTCACTCTCTCAGGTTTTGGGGAGGTGACAGAACAGTGGTATGCTGGTAAATATTCAATCGCTGGATCTCTAAAAACATTATGTATACATAACTAGATAGACAAACAGACAAATGGATAAATGTATGTTTGTTTTAAAGATTTCTTATATAAAGGGCCAGTAGAACACAACTTACAAATAAAAATAAAATATGCAGTACTATACAATAAATTCCTCACAACAATTGATTTCCACAGAATGCTGTTGTTGATTTTTGCTGAACACTTAACAATTAACATGCAAGTATAGCTCTAACATGAATATGGGTTGCTATTTTCATTTGTTAGTGTTTATGATGAGAGAAAAAAAGTGTTTTAATAAGGAAGTAATGATCCACTCTACCAAATACTCAGAAGTCAAGTAACACAAGGACTGCAGTATAAGCAACCATTCGCTTTGGCAAGATAGTGGTTGTTGGTTACCTGGATAAGTGAGCTGTCAATGGAGAGTTGGGAATGAAAGTCTTATAGTGAGTTAAGAATAGGAAATGATTAAGTGGCAAGAAGAAGCATAAAATAGTTTTATAATGAGTTATGCTATTAAGGGGAGTAGAAAAAGAGGGCTTTAGCTTGTGGGGGATATGAAACTGGTCAACCACTTGAACATGAAGGAAGACAAATATATGGGGACAAATACAAATAGATTGGCACATATAATTGTTAGAATATGATGTGGTTCTGCTGTAACTGCTTCGGTTTTCTCAGAAAAATATTAAGCAGTGCCATTGGTTGAGAATGAAAAAGAAAGGGGCGTTTCAGGTTTAAGGAATGAGGAGATGTGAAATAGTTTTCCCTTTTTTTATTATTATTTTACTGGGGGAGAAAAATTGAACAGGAAAAAGTAGTAGGATTGCAAGGATACTGTAGAGAGAACAAAACCTCTGCATGCTCAGGGCTTTGCTCATATTTGGTACATATTAGGAGATCAATTTACTTATTCACAAATGTATTTTCAATGTCTAATATATGCTAAGCACTGCTCTAGGCACCTCATATATAGCAATGAACAAAACAAATAAGCAAATAAACCTACCTGTTTTTTGATATCTTAAAATAGGAGTTAGAAAACTTTTTCTGTAAAGGGGCAGATAGTGTATATTTAAGCTTTGTGAGTCAGATAATTTTTGTTGTAATTACTCAACTCTATAATTGTAGCACAAAACAAGCCATAGACAAAGATAAAATAATAGGCCCAGCTGTGTTCCGATAAAACCTCACCGAAAAAAAGTGGCAGGCTGAATTTGGCCCATGGGCCATTCTTTGCCAGTCTTTTTTTTTTTTTTTAAGATTTTATTTATTTATTTTTAGAGAGGGGAAGGGAGGGAGAAGGAGAGAGAGAGAAACATTAATGTGTGGTTGCCTCTCATGTGGTCCCCACTGGGGACCTGGCCTGCAACCCAGGCATGTGCCCTGACTGGGAATCGAACCTGCGATGCTTTGGTTTACAGCCCGCGCTCAATCCACTGAGCTACGCCAGCCAGGGCTCTTTGCCAGTCTTTAGGCTGGAAAGTGATGGGTGCAGTGAAGACAAAGATAACACAGAAGGGGCTTGAGAAGTACTGAGTCAGGGGTTTCATTTTTAAATGTGATGAACAGGTGAAATGCTAAGAAAGTAACATTAAGCCAAGGCTGGGAAAAGATGAAGGACTAAGCCACGTACATAAGAAGGGATTGACAGTGTAAAAGTTCCAACTGGGAGAGTAACCTGTGTTTGTACAACATCAAGGTATCTAAGCAGAGTGAGTGAGAAGTTACCCTAGAGGAGATCAGTGATTTAAGAGGGAGGAGGACAACATGGGGACTTGTAGACTACTTTCTATAAGAGATACAGAGTGTCATTAGAGGGCTTTCTTAGGTAGTTGACATGATTTGGCTTGTAGGGCTACTTTGGTTACTTTATAGAGATAGATCTGGGCAAGGATGGAGTCAAATTATTGAAAGAATAAACTAGTGAATTATTGAATGAACAAACAAGCAGACAGATGAATTAGGATGCATGTTACTCATTTGAATATTTTAAGTTGGAAATATCAACTGTGGTCAGTGGAAGAGATCATAGAAGCTAGAAGCAGGTAGAGAATGAGAGGTAAATTGTGGCTAGAACCTCAGAGAATAATCAGAACAGGGATTGTCGGATAAAGAAGAATTGGTGAAAGCGATTAAAAAAAGGAGTAATTAGAAAGATCTGTGTTTGGTATTCACTATATTTTTCATGTCTGTAGGGAGTTAAGTTCAGTAGAAGATAAACTAATTACAAAGTTTTCCTACAGGAGAAATCTTAATTTTTTAAATAAAAATAAATTAAAAGATAGGAGGATAACTTGATTGGAAAGCTGTAGACCTCAGAGGAGCTAACATTTTTCCACAACTTGCTTCAGATGGGTAAGCCAAACAATTAATTTCCTTATGAGCATAATGACTACTTAAGCAATTCATTCATTCATTAATATATATTGGCCATTGATATTTGCTAAACTGCTAGGAATTGGTCTATTATCATCTAAAACATTCTACTGGAATGGCCATCATAAACAAAGCAACAAACAACAAGTGTTGGAGAAGTTGTGGAGAAAAGGGAACCCTAGTGCACTGTTGGTGGGATTGAAGACTGGTACAACCACTATGGAAAACAGTGTGGAATTTTCTCAGAAAACTAAAAATGGA
>CM052541.1:53225432-53238673 GCA_028533065.1 Trachops cirrhosus | reverse complement strand
GTGCTGGGAGAAACCTAGGTGCCCATCAGTAAATGAGTGGATCCAAAAACTATGGTACATTTACACAATGGAATACTAAGCAGCAGAAAGAAAGAAGGAGCTCATACCCTTTGCAACAGCATGGATGGAGCTGGAAAGCATTATGCTAAGTGAAATAAGCCAGGCAGTGAAAGACAAATACCATATGATCTCACCTTTAACAGGAACCTAATCAACAAAACGAACAAACAAACAAAATATAACCAAAGACACTGAAATAGAGAACAGGCTGACAGTGACCAGAGGGGAGAGGGGAGGGAATTTCAGGGGAAAAGGGGAAGGGTTTACAGGAACAAGTATAAAGGACACATGGACAAAAACAAGGGGGATGGAAATGGGAGGTGGGCTGGCGGGGTGGGCTGGGATAGGGTAAAAGGCAGAAAACTGTACTTGAACAACAATTAAAATAAAATTTTAAAAATACATTCTACTGGAAATCAATCATGACACTGATGTACAATGATATTCACTCATCTATAATAAATTCTGGAAGGCTCTAAGAAAATTAATAATAAGTCAACATATTTGTGTAATTAATAAAAATTAAAAGGTGAAGCAAAATGCCAGTGACTTCTTGAATATCCATTATACTTTATTTCTTTGAGCACCTAGTCTTTCCCAATATTAACTGAGTAGTTGGTAGGTAAAAGAAAGGTATGATGAAGCCAAAAAGTCAAGAGCAGAGGCAAAACAAAAAGTCACATAAGAACGATTTTTAGAGTAGAAAAATAGAATTCATGTACACAATATCTGAGTTATATTTATCTAGCATTCAAATTTCTAGTGTCTTATTTATACATATGCAAATAAGAACTTACAATTTTTGATAAGACATTGAACATGTTTGAGTTCCTTGATTTTAACCTCTAAATATAGCTTTTTATTGTTATGAGCTGTTTAGAGGTATTCTGGCCCATTTGGTCTTTTACTGTAAATTACTTGTAAGTCAGTAGTCCCAGGTTTCAAAATTTTTCCATTATAATATGTATTAAAGTCTTTTGACTCCAGTGTTGAGTAAACTCTGGAATGACTTTGAGCTCTAGATGCTGAGCTTGGTAACCTTGAACCTCCCATAAATTGGAGAAAACCTCCAAAGCAACCAAAACAAAGCTCTTAACTTTCTAAATATAACATTTGTTTGACTCCTTGACTTAATTGTGAACTCTGTTGTTTTTCCTTGACTGGTTTGCCACTATCATTTGAAGTTAACCTTATTTCTACTTAGTTGAAAATCATGCTTCAATGGATTAAAAGACAAAATTGCATTCCTTCTAATTAAATCTCAGAAAGTCTCTAAGATGTGTCTTGAAAAAACAAAGCAAAACAAAAAAAGGCATGTTAATTCTGCTAAACTGCAATCAAGGACGAGTCACCCTTTAACATTTTGTCCTTCCTTTTCTGTGTGTTTCACAATAAATTTACTGTTATTTGAATTCTGATTTTAGTGCTTTAACTTAGTTTTATCTCATTAATCTTCATTTTTACTTAGCACTCTTAAAATAATCTTTCAAACCTATTTTTCTTTCTGTGAATGTGACTTTGAAAAATTTAAAAAGTTACACATCCTTTTTGTAACAAAATCAATCAATATAGACTTGTGTAAAAAAAAAGTACTTCAGCACTTCCTTTAATCTCAAACCACTTCTTAGACATAATTATTAAAGTTTTGACATGGGATGGTGTTCATGTTCCTAGACAGTCTCTCTGCATAGGAGCCTACATACATTCACGTTCACACTCACATACGCTCTACAACTTGGACTCTTCAATTATTACATTGTGTGTGGCACAAATGAACATTATCATTAAGTGAATGAATAAATGGATAACTATATAAATAGATACATAAATAAATATGAAAGACAAATATTTTTAAATATAGCTACTATGTTGGAAAACTTATTTTCTTCTTTCCTACATATAGTGGTTAAGTAAAATGCCTTTTGAAACTTTTAGAAAAATATTTAATTTCCACTTTAGTATTTGTTCAAACAAATAGGTAACAACTGATAATTTGTATTATATTTTATTTTCAAAAGATTGCTTTTTGGTATTTTGTGCTTAATATGTATAAACTGTTGAAATAGATTCAAAATGTAAATTAAAATACAGCAGTATTAAGAGGTACAGATAACGATTTCATTAAATCTTTTTAGCATTTTAAACATGTGATTTACTGCCTCTTTCTAAATAGACCATTCTGACATTATATGATTTTGAATATCGATTCAGTGTATTCTACTGCAGTATAATGAAATATGGAAAAAACGTGGACTCTGATACTGTGTTTTTTGTCAGTTATGAACAAATTATATCCATTTGCTTTATAACATATGGGTAATATCTCTTCAGGATTTATGATATATATATATACACACACACACACACTAATTTTGAAACTGTAAGCTTCTGTAAGTCCCTGTGAATTCATAATGCACAGGGTGCTTTGCACGCAGATATATATTCAGTTCCCAGCATTATTGCTGATTCCAATTTCAATAACTATTATATTATCACCTTTGGACTTTTATGGCATCTTTCATCCGTAGATCTTAAAGGGCTTCACAAACATTAATTTGCACAACATTCTTGTGAGGTACAGAAATATCATTAACCTCATATTACAGATGAGGAAACAAGCACAGAAAGGTTAATAATATGTGCACCACTTTCTACTTGTACAGTGCTTTGATTCGGGGATCTCTAAGTACATTGGACCCTTTATGATGCTGATACAGGAAGACAGAACTGACACGGACTTTTAGATTAATTCATGGTAGATATACTGCATACATGTAGTTTAAGAAATTGTTCTCACAGTATAGATTAATAGTATAATATTGATTTATATTCAAATAGTTTTCAATTATAGTTAGGAATCATGAATTCAAATTTATACTTAACTTTTTCTCTAGTTTGAAAATGTGAGTTGATGATTATATAACATGGCAATAGATTATAAAATTGTGTATTGTATCAAAAAATAACACTTCAAAATTAACTGACACAGGTGATCCTAGGTTTGTTGCTGTATGCCTTTTAGGCATTAATAATTAGTAATTTATAATAATAATAGTAAGCAATTTGTTTGAGCATGTAGTTCTCTATTATTCATCATCTTTATTTTTTCATGTCTAAACCAGTTTTAACATCTTTTCTTCCTATGTAGACCTCATTCCTCAATATTTACATATTTGCATTGAAAAGACAAGGCTCCTGGATCTGAGCAACCCACAGCCAGAGTTTTCTCTATCACTTCTCTCTCTTCCTAAAAACATCAGAGCTCAGAATTTTAGTACATCTTCATGTAGCTTTCTCTTTCTCATTTTTTCCACTATTGGAAATTACTAAGAGATCTTTTAGTATCATTTTCCTGCTCCCTGCTTGCCACCACCTTTTTATAAAGATTGTTTATAGCTTTCGTGTCCTGAAAGATTCAAGATGTATTGTGCTGGGTACTGGGAGTACAGTGGTATACAACACAGATAGACTTAAAAGAGATTATAATCTGGAAGTGGAGAGAGATATTTAAAAAAATTCTAATTGTATTAATTACATGACCATGCAAAATTTCTGTGGAAACAGAAATCTGTAAATGTTAATCCATAAGCTGGCAGCACAATCTTCACTTACAAGAGAAGAACTGGAATTATGGGTATATTGTAGCAGTGATTCAAAGGAAAAGAAGTATCTAAATTACCTGGTTATTGTTGACACATCCTGAAACAGGGTTCTTGGAAGAGAGACCACCTGGGTTTGGAACCTGCGCTTACTCATACAGGACAGACTCTAGTAGATTGACATAGCTCAGAGGTGCCTAAAATACACTTGTAAGGAAGCTAGCTGGAATGTTTTATCAAAATGCAGACTACTGATATATCAGGGAGAAAGCTGATGTAAGAAAAGAAAAATAATTTTCTTTTCTTTTCTTTTTCTTACAAAACGCATGTACCTCACATATATCTCTCCATGCCAGGACAGTTGCTTTTTCTTAGGTTTGCACACTCTCTTTCCTCATCAGTGTTTTTGGAGAATCTCCTCTCTGAATATAGACCTCATTTGTTTCTTCTTCAGCCTGATCTAACAATGAGGAATAGTGCGAAAAGATCTTGGCTACTTTTTCTTAATATTGGCTTACTTTCATTCCCAAGGGTGTAAGAATTGGCACTGAAGCAAAAAATCTTCTAAACTGTGGTTGTGGGAACGAAAATAATTTTGCCTCAAGCCAGCACTCTTTACGACCATTTTAAACAAGAGTACACTGGGTGATGTGTAGGTACAGACATGTTTGAAAGACACATTGCTTACATACATTTCACTAAGAAGTTGCAAGAACATCTCCATTGATATATCCATAGTTTTTGAGGTGATTACAGAGATTTTAAATGTTATGTTTAACCTCAACAAATTAACTGGGAAGCTATATTTTTTGTAAGGACAGCTCTTCAATATTGACCTGATGTTATCAGGAGGCTGAGCTATTTATTTTTTTATAATTAATTTTTTTATTGTTGTTCAAGTACAGTTGTCTCCATTTCCCCCCCACTGTACCCTCCTACCCCACCCATGCCTGCCTCCCACCATTAATCCTACCCCCTTCATCTTTGTCCATGTGTCCTTTATACATGTTTCTTGATGGACCTTCCCCTATTTTCTCCCATTATCCATCTCCCCGCTTCCTCTGGTTACTGTCAGTTTGTTCTTTATTTCAGTGTCTCTGGTTCTATTTTGTTTGCTTATTTGTTTTGTTGATTAGGTTCCACTTACAGGTGAGATCATATGGTATTTGTCTTTCACCACCTGGCTTATATCACTTAGCATGTTTCAAATGTGATAGAAGTTAAGCCTTGCTCTCCCTTTTGGGAATTTTATAAACATGTTAAGTAGGCAAAATAAAGAGAGCATGATGAATAGGACTAAAGTCATGTAGCGAAAAAAGGTGGAAAAGACTGAGATTTAGTTTGTGTTGGTATGTTCTGTAGAGATACAACTTAATCCCAAAACATGGTTAAACATGCAGACTTTAGAATCAGAATTGGGTTCAAACTCCACTATTGCTACTCAGACATACGTGTCCTGGCAAGTTATATAAATTCTGCACGTCAGTTTCTTCATCTCTAAAATAGGGTTTATACTATCCATTTTATATTATTGTTTATAGTCATAAAGTAAGTACAATATTATAAATGGCCTCCAAGGAGGTTGTTTACCATATTTTATTTATATGAAACTTATACAGTAGGGGTATAGAAATAAGCCTCATTTCTCTGGCCACATATGGACTCTAAAATGAATGAAATAAATTCTAATTTGTAATTCCTAATCCAATTCACCAGCATAAAATGAATGACTGGGTCCTAAATAGTCTTTTCTGTCTTCCATTTGCAACTGATTCAGATTGTTTATTGATGCAGCTTACTGAATCCTAATATTTCATATTTAAATCATCTTATGTTTTAGTTTTCATCAAATATAAATTACTCATCCAAGGTCACACAGCTAGTCGGTGGTAAAATACAGAACAGAGTACAGACAGGTCTTACAGCTTCTAATCTAGGGCCTTACCTACCAGATCACACAGCTTTTGAACACACTTAACAGGCTTATCATTTTCTGAGCTTGAGAAAAACCTCACTAATATTGGAACATTCCAGGTCTCCTTTTCTGCATTCATTTATGTACACCGATCAGCTCATTCTTTTCAAATGCCAGAGATGTATTGCTCAGTAGAGGAACTTCAGTACCCAGCAGTCTTTAATGTAAAAGGCAAACCTTTCCGCTAATGAGCAGTTTGTGTAGTGTTCTTAACCTTATCAGCAGCTCCTCAAGTGATAAAGGCTTAACTATTATGCACCGAAAGGTGTTGATAATTCTCAATCTTCATGCAGAAAATGGCTCTTTTGTCACTTTAGAGTCTACTGTTAAACTTAGCACACAGCTTACAAATTACCTTTCCTGTTCTGCAAAGTAGTCAGCTGGAAGCATTGGTGGGCCTGTAGCAGGTGGAGCCTCCTCCTGTCAAGACAAGAATGATACCTGCTGCTTAATAGAAAAAGAACCATCTGCAGCTTAATGATGTAGACCTGTCCCAGGAAATGGACTTTAAAGACGAGGTAGAGTGAAGAACTTCTTTTTTTTTAATAGAGAAAATGAGATTGAGTACTAAAGACTGTACAAATAGGATTGAAGGCTGGAGGTTTTATCAACTTGAATATTAGTGCATAGTGACTAGAATTATTTTATTCCTTTGCTATTGGGGTTCCCTAACCTACAGCTCACAGGGTCTTTTTTGCCAGCTTCTGGAATTGAAGAATGCAGGACAACATTGTCTCTCTGTTGCTGCAAGAGAAACAATAAAAGCTTGATCAGCTGAATGCTTAAATATAGCTGAATGTTTGATGAGATGAAGATGTAATTTTGTCTATGTTCCCTAAGGATCTGGATTAAATATGACTACAGGGCCTAATCAAATAGCTAGTCACTGAACAACGGTCCCAACTGCATTTTTCATTCTAGGCATGCCTTTCTTCCCCCCCTCCTCCAAGTACATTACTTATTCACTGGTTTGTCAGCAGTGTGCATTATTAGCGCTTGAGAGATAAAACTTTAAGTGTTGCTCCCAATTAGCACAACAGTGACCACGCACCATGCTCTGTGCTTAATGCCTGCTCTCAGAGAGGAGCTGGTTTTGAAGGTCTGAGGTGGAGGAGAAAAAAAATGAAACAGCTTAAGCATTCATTTTGAGTGGAGAGACAGCTCCTATTAACATTTAACAGCATTTGTGCAACTTGGTGCGGAGGTTATGATGCAAATGAGGAGGAATTAAAAGTGGCCAGGGGTTTGTCATTGATGGATTGCAGTCTGGCGGTGTTCACACTTCTGCCGTGTCCATCAGAAGCGATTACTGTGTAATTAAACCTTATTTCTCTACTCTTCAGTGCATAATTACTTTGTGAATGTAACCATCATCTAAAAAAGCTACCAAAATGCTTTAGCATTTAGTCTAGCAGTCATTTCCCTAGCTTGTGTCAGATATAACCATCAGACAGTGCAAAAGAACTGTCACTTTTAATAAGAGGCAAAAAATTAAATGAAACAGTATGCTTATTACAGGAAAATTAGGCGTTCAAGTGCTAGAGTCCTTTTCTGCTATTTGCATAATTTATTCTTTTTTGTCCCTCACACCAGAAGCTTCAGGCAATTTTCTTCACATTTAAATAGATCGCACATTTAAGGCTACTTAAGGAAAATTATCACTTTGCATATTTTAATTGTTGTAAAGAAAGTGAATAGAAGAGGTCTGCAGCTTGGACTCTTGAGTCGGTCAGATGCTCAACTGTCTGATTCTGGAGCTCCCCACTGCTGCACTAGAGATAACCCTGCAGTTCACAGACATCCACTTGCATTTCATCAGCATGCAAATGCAGCTCCAAGCACTGTAATAAGTGGATCTTTGATATTTACAAACTAGCCACTAATAACTAAAATGTAATTTGTTTGACATAACTTTAAATTTTCTTATCACTGTGCCTTTTTTTCTGTTTTAGAGAAAGAACAGATAAGTCCTTTAGGTTTGGAAAACTGAGAGTCAGTCCACTCAAACTATGTAATATTCTACAGGTTCTAGAAATAAGATTTGCTATAAAATCATGTCAGTTCCTTTACTTTAGTCAGACAGTCAACATTTTGAGTTCTTTTGTTTAATTTAGACTTACCTTTAAATAAAAAAAAATCAAATAAAAATTACAGTAAAACCTTTTTTCCCCCCATAAGAATTCTATCAAGTCAGCAGTGTTTCAAATAAATGATTCAGTTACCAAGGGAAGGATGTAGTGTTTCAGTATGTTTGTGCTGTAATTCAAAAATGAGACATTCAGCACAGGGCATTACAGAGCAAAACCTATAAACAGGCTAATGCCTGTACAAACTGTTAATTATGAAACTGGTGAAAGTTAAAAGAGGATTCCAATGAAAACTTTGATCAAAACATACTTGGCCTATTTATTGTACTTAAGTGGGTTTAAAAAATCTTATGGGTATAATTTGCTTAGGTTTCATTACCAATTAAAAAATACACACACACATTCCAAAGAGACAGAAAACTGAAGTCTTCATTTTGACAAGACAGCAATGCTTTGAAGTATATTACGATGTGAATTTGATTAACTCAGCAACACTTTTTGTTTAATTGCAAACAATTATATGTTCCCTTTGGCTACTGGTCATTTTCGTTTACAATGCCATTGTCCTCCTTAAGTGCACATTCTAAACACTAATGAATGTCTAAGGGACTAGAGTTAGCACACATTTGTAGACACTAAGCAAACATTTGTCTTTGAAAGTAAGTGAAGTAAGTCTTAGTTTACAAAACCTATCAGTGTATGGTAAAGTAATATAAAACAGCACATTACAGAGACTGACAAAAGGTTAGTGTAAGATATGAACTTGTAATTTAAAAAGGAGCCCACCATCATCCTGACCTGATGGGATTTTTAGTATAATCCTTACTCTTTGAACTTTGAAATACAGTACAGTATTATTTCAAAAATCATGAAAGAACTTTTTTTTGCTGCCTTCAGAATGTTTTCCAAATGTATTTTTTGCTTGTTATTTTTACTTAAAATACTTGAAGAAAAATGAAGTAAATTTTGAAAAAAGTAGAAAATTTTGAAAAGATCTTCACTATTTCCCAGAGGTAATGTGTAGCTGAAGTCTTTCATATCTGATGCTAGCATATTACCAGAAATATTTTTTTTATGAAAAGTTATTTTTGGCAGCATTCTTTGCATCACTGAGCACTTGGCTAAATCAATTGACTCAAAATTTCTCATTGTGATTTTCTTCTTTTCCTCTTTTTTGCAGGTGAGCGTTAACTGTGTTGCTTTAACACACATTTTAAAGAAAAATTACACACATTCTTTGACTCTGCTAACCAGCCCTCACCACTGCCAAAATGGCGACACCCGGAAACAAGTGACTTCTCATCATAGCTGAACATCGCAGAATCAAGTGCAGTGATGCCCACTTCTGAGCATAGTATCCTGTGTTTACCTTTTAATATAGAATTGTTTTGTGATTGGAAATTGGAGAGTATCTCTATTTCAGATGACATTTCTATGATAAATTTCTTGAAGGCAGACATCAAGTACCTCCTTATAGTACAATTTACATTTTTAATACTACTTCACAATGTAGGAGGGCATGATGATAGCTGAAGATGAGGGGGAGATTTGAAAGTATATTTCTTCTAAACAGTTGTAAAAGGTTAATTTATAATATCTCTTTAAAAGTTTGCTGCCTTCTAGGAACCAGAGATGATAATAATTTACTAACAAATGCAAGTGAGGTTGGCATGACCTGGCACGATATACCAAATAAATGCAGAGCGTTATCACTAAATCAAACAACTACACCAATTTGACTACAGTATCAATCTGGTAGTTCAAAACTGAAGTCCAAAGAGTCCTGTCACCCAACATAGTATTTTATGTTACTCATCTTTTGAGGACACAATCATAATTTTTGAACGTGCCTGATAGTTGTCTCTATGTTTAATCCCTGTGACACATACTGGGTCAGTTGGGACTTTAGACAATATATGTAACAGTGAAGAACATGGCCTTTTGAGTCAATAGAACTGAGTTAAAATTCTTGCCCCGCCATTTACTGTTGGTTTCACTACTAAATTAGCTAAGATTCAGTTTTCTCCTCTGCAAAATGATCATCTTCTTCACAGGGCTGTTGACAAGATACAGCAAGATAACTAAAGCACTTTGCACTGGGCTAAGTCCACAGTCAAAATCTAAAAATGGTAGTTGTTCTTATAACAATGCTGTAGTATATTCACCTTTTTATATACATATCTGTGATGATGTTGGATTCACATTTTGACTCATTTTTTTCCCTCAATAAGAATAATACTGCTTTGAGTTGTGAAAGTCATAATTTTTTAAAATGTAAACTCAAATGTATTACTTATGTATATACTTATAGTACAGAAATCCTTAGATATCTGCTAATGTATCTTATTTAGTATATTCTATACTTTCATACATAAAATTTATTTCATTAGAATAAAATAATTTTTATCTTAGAGTTCTGAGACATTATAGTAGAAACAGTGTTACCTACTTATTTTTCTTTCCACTAGTTTAACTTTGATTTGACTTTTTACCTGAAAGTTATTAACCTTTCATTCATTGAGAACAGGTGTCTATAAACAATAACCTTAGAATTTTGGATTCCCATCTGAAGACATTTATTAGATTTGCCATTCCAAACCAATAACTGTCATGGACATGTAATAACTTTCTTATTCTATATTTTAGAGAGAATAACAGAAGATTCTCTCTGTCTTAACTGTACTTAGCAAAGCATTTGAAAAGAGTATTTAATTATACCTACTAACCTACTTTTACTTCTGCAATGTTGTTACAATAAGTAGTTTCATCTGCATTGTAGTTCTGAAAATAGTAAGCATATTTTTATTTTAGGGTTTCCATTTTAGGGAAATAAAGATATTAGACCAATTTTATGCCAAATAAAAATAAAACACCATTTACTCAATGATAAAGGCAATTTAGTTCATTTGTTCTTTCTGATGTTTCTCACTTTCTGCCTTAATAAAATATAAAGTGGCAAGGATATGATGAATCCACCTTCCAGAATTGGTATCAGTGACATACATATTGGGTCAATTGAAATTTTAGACAGTATAAAATTAATTCATCCAGTAAATTTCTACCTAGTTATGTGAATTCTATCCTTTAGGAGGCTCTTATTTGATCATCCAACTCTATCAGAAAGGGAACTGTGTTTTCCAAAAATAAAAGAAATGGTACAGCTATGGATCATCCAACTTTACAAACCACGTTGAGAACAGGTATTTGAAACTGTTGGTCTTTGGTCAGTAAGGTGACTGGACCCATGTGGTGACGTAAATGTCACTATCAGGAAGAAGTCAGACAACCTTTCGATTTCAGTTGTTTGAAAAGACAATTTTGTCCTTTTGTGCATTGACTTGAGTAGCCAAATTAAAATTAAAGCTTAACTACAATAGTAAGGTATTGGTTTATTAACAATCCAAGTTCTATATTTTAATTAAGACTTTACTTTTAAAGAGTTTAAGGTTCACAGCAAAATTGAAAAGAGTACAGTTTTCATATATTCAGGCTTAATTTTCAGTCATTTAACTAACATACACCAGCATGCTCATTTATAGTAGAAATAGGTTAGCTTGTAACAGTTGGTAGAAATGACTTTCTAAGGCTCATAGTAACTGCCCTATTAATGATGTGTCTTTATTACTTACTATTTACAGCACCATGCAGATGAAAAGCATCAGATTAAATTGAGTGAATATTTGGTTACCGAATGTGATTTGTGTTTAGATGAAGTCTTAAACCTTTCTCTTAGTATTATTAGAATAATTTGACTAATCATCAGGTGATATGATATAATCAGGTATTTTAATATGTGAATATAAATATTATTGTTATAATTATTAGTTGTACTATATTTTCATAATTTTTACCTGTAAAATCTTTTACTAAAACTGATTGAAATTGAAAGAATGAGGGTAAAACTAATGGTCTAACCTAGGTAAGCACCATTTTATTACATCGGTGACTTTTATTCATTTCAATGACATTTACCGACATTTATTCAAGTTCCATGTTTCAAAGTGAGGTGCATAGCATTCAGTGGCAAAGTTGGTTGGAATCCAAATCTTTCTGTTTAATTGTTTAGGCCTAACAATGATTTAAAGCTAATTTAACTGGTGTTTGTTGTAGTACTGCTTCCTTTAATTTCTAAGTGGTAGCTAAATCACTTTTAGTTGACTTTGAGAAGGACTAAGATGACTCAGCCTCAGGTGTTTTTTTGTTTTTAATTTCCAAACGAATTAGAGATCTCTTGAGACAAAACTTTTCTACTTTGAGGTCATTGGCCATTCAACAGCATTTTGGACCTATCTGTAAGCCTGTTTAAAAAGGTAAATAGAGACTTACTCTATTTATCAGATCAGAATCTCTGAGGGTGAGGTCCAAGAAACTGTGTTTTCACAAGTCTCTCTGGGTAATTTTTATGCATGTTAGTGTTTGAGAACCACTGCTCAAGACCTAGGAGATCTAAAGGAGACAGACAAAAAGTAGATTAATGGCATCTACATAGGCCTGGGAGAGTGAATGCTGTTACCTTCCAGAGTCTTCAGTCAGTAGCAAACATCCACTTGCTCCATATTCTATAATATGCCTAGAGAGTTCTCTAGACTTGTAGTGATAGTTTAAAGGGAGACATAAAATGTGTTACGTGTGGTCAGGAATGGTAACAAGTAGATATGAAAACAAACAAAAAATGCCTTATAAAGGTGTTGGGGCAAATATAGTGAGCTAATTCTTGGATAATTTCCAGATGCTATAATTTAATAGCATTAACTTGAATATAATATAGTACAAGGATTAATTAAAAACTGAGTTTTATAAAATCATATTAATATAGTGAGAAATATTTTGAAGTTTTTACTTGAGATTATATGATAAAATAGCAAGATTTTTTGTTTATATATGTACCATTTTTCAGTATGTCCAAATGATATGGAATATTTATTTTTCTTTGTGCAGAAGCTGATAACAATCATTGTGTAACATGAGAAAGCTCTTTGTTCATTATTAAATGAGGCAAAGCAGACAATGGGAATTTAGAGAGCAAAAAATAGAAACTGCATCACCTTTTTAAAGAGTCCTATAGTAGGCTTGGCAAATTGTAAATGACTGCTGCTTAATCCAAGATTACTCCTTTGCTTCTTTCAAATTTTAGAATTATGAATTAATCCAAAATCAAGGTTTTCTTGTGCTTTTACACTTGATATAGCCTCATATCACTTTCTAATTCTGTGATTCAATTCTTCATAGTTAACATCTAAAACAGCTCTCTTGGAACTAAACATTACATTTGTGGTTTTCTGTAGTATCTTTAAAAGCACTATTGAATGAGCCGTATTTCTGATTTAAAGTACCAAGTGCCTGCACACCGCTTTTCTGATGCAGTGTAAACTGAATTCCTTGTGGTCAGATTCCATGTCTTTAAGACATGGTAGGCAGATATGGAATCAGAAAATCTGCTTATATAAACAATATGTTTAGTTTTGATTTTTATTTTAAAGCATAACATCACAAAGAAGTAAATTCCATAACTTCGGTAGA